>OZ007576.1:10313260-10443260 GCA_963931925.1 Onchidella celtica | reverse complement strand
CCACAATGATGAAGTGTACGCGGCAACACCAGTCCTATACGGATCGCTATCATCTCAGTGATGAAATCTACCGCTTCATTTACAAAGCTTATTATTATGATAGATATTTTTGTCCTCCAGCTTTGAAAGCTCTTACCTTCCACTCAGTGATAACCCTTAAAATCCGGCAGTAGACATCATAACCATCATTGATTAGTATAATCTGAACATTTATGCGCGTATCTTCAATTTTTCGCCTTTCAATCTTCGGGCATAATAATATCAACTAAACTAATTCCCCATACCTTTTTCATGCAAATAAAACATAAAATTCACGACCTCTTTTGAAATACTTGCACATAAATTTGATATGGAAGACATTTCATTCAAAATCCTGTATCCACAGATTACATGGTGCGTGCGAACTGCGGCAATCAATGTGTCACTTGCGTCACGTTGGTGGTGCTAAAGAATCTAAATTCTATACGTTTGTAAATAGAAACGCAACTCACATGGGGCCTTGGATCGGGCAGACATTAAAAATATAACATCAATGATTTGCTTTACTTTGCAGTGTGGTCAATAAGAGACAAGTAAAATGGGGTAGGGTCTGTTTGGGCAATGTCAGCAAGGCTTTTTTTTTGTGGCCACCTGGTGACCAACTTTCAAAAACATTACTGCCGCCATTTCTCCAATGAAATGGATATTGTGACCGGAGAATCAAAAGCACAACTTATCCTAACATCAATCTTTGCGGTTTCCAAAAACTACACCACAAACAACAACCAACCAACCAACCAACCAAAACTACGCAATCAAAACCCAATTTAGCCTTATGACCCAGATAGTCATTCCGATCAAAACAATGTATATTATGTAATATATCTGCCCGCTTGCTTGAACTTTGACAGAGGTCTGAGTGAGACAGGAAAGATGGACGTAGAAAAGAAGTGAAATGAAATGTGAAAGAGTAACGGTAAGACTGTTATTGATGTAGCAATGGTCTGAACCAGTATTGACCGTGACCTAGCGCCGCCATCACCATGTCAGGACCATCTCAAACACTTGACGTCTGCTTTACATAGTCACCATGTTTGCCCAAGAGTCACCGCAGACGACACTCGGCTCAGACGAAGTAAAACTGACCGACAAGCATTCAAACATTCTTCTTTCTATGGCATCAAGTTACTGAGTTACTAGGGTTTCTCTCCCTTTGTCTCTTTGCCCCCACCCCCTTCAATTCTGTCTTGACCAGTCTGTTCGCAAAGCAGATAGCAGATCTCGTGTCGGTATAAGTTGTTTTTTTTCTGATTTGCTCTATTATCGATGGTGTCGGCCGGATCAAAGCCTTGGAGATATGACTAGGAAAATATATCCTGGACAGTGGTAGCGGTAGTAAAAAAACAACTAAATTTCTTAAGCTACCATCACACGAAGAATAAGTGAAACTTTTATGGACAAAATTTACAATAACGATGTGAACTTAAATGTCCACGATCAGTGATCTCCAAGGTGATACAGTGAATGTGATAGAATGTGTAGAGCCTTTTTGCGGTTTGTTATTGCTAGCATGCTAACATGGGTATTGCGAAATGCAACTTTTTTTTTTTTTTTTTTGCCATATTTTAACTAAACCGATGTAATATGAGACTTTCCCAATTTCTAGGTCCACAAGGTTATTAAGAAGGCTAGCGTTACCGCGCCATAATTTATCAAAATCGCGAAATCAACCGGGCTGGGTGAGTTTTTAAAACAACAAGCAGGTGACACGCACACACGGGAGCCGAAAGATTGAGCACACCCCCATCACTCGTGAACCTTCTACTGATACCAGATCATTTACCGCGGGTGAGGAGAGGGGTGCCGGGGTGGGTTCTTCCTGGTTCCTCTCATCTTTCTCATCCATCGTATCGTCGTTGTCATCGACAGGTTGAATAAAACGTTTCCATGACAAACCCACATTTCATTATTTCCTCGAGTCAGCCACCTACATGAAACGTCTGGCCCCGATAATGTAAAACCTCAATTCTTGAACACGCTCCCGGCAGATAAAAATTTGATACGGTGAACAGATTCCCAGGCCCGCCATTAAAGGGAAGGCTATCATCATAAACTTGGAGATCGTACCACGTCAGATGTCACGTAACTACCTGCAACCTTTTTGTTCAGGTCAGCAGCTGCCTTTCCTTTCCTTGTGTTGTTGACCTTGACCTCCATGTGTGATTAAATCGCCGATTGTGAATGATTTTACAGAAAAGCCGGGCGTCCTGTCAGCAGTTCTCCCCCCCCCCCCACCCCCCTCTCCCTCAGCCCGCCCCTCACTTGCCAGCAAAACAACAAAATGACATCAACAAACCAACACGTCTTGTTTTCTATTCATGTTCACTGAAACTGAACAAAAATATTGCTTGCTGAGCTAAATATATGTGCAGCTACGACACTTGTCGTATAAACAAAGGTTAAATTCAAATTTGCATAACTTGCAGCCAAACTTGCCAAACGGGATACAAAACGCAACGTGAGTTTTATTATTATTTTATTGTTCAGTTGCGGTCCGTATCCCGAACGTACCAGAGGACCACAAACTATATACAAACACGAAGCTCTGGTTACTCAAAAGCTAAATGATATCAGCAGAGGTTACCTTAATTGTATTTTGATGCAACGCGAAAACATGAAGTATGACCTAATTTGTACTCCCTGGATATTCATTAACAATAATTGCTCCAAACTGTAAATCCTGTCCTAGTCTTTCGGGTGCACGCGTCGACCTAGATCTACAGTCAAACTCAGCTAAAGTTTATCCTTTGTCAGTGTGTGACGCACGTGCGAGGGGTCACTAGGGCGCACGAGAATGGCACTTTTTTCTCTGGGCCTAGATATGGAATGTTTTTACGGAGCAAATACTCGCAGCAAATCGACCTCCAACCGCCTGGTAATTTGACATTTTTAGTTCACTGTGGAGTTTTCAATGTTTTTGCTAAAGTCCCACACTATACAGGCTCTCAGTCCAACCAAAAAAGCACGATAGACATTTCACTTCCTAATTCTATCAATACGTACGCGCCTTGTATGCCATTCTACATTTTGTTAACCTTTTAGCTTTTTTTGTGTACGGTAGAAATCACTCCTCTTTACTCCGTTATTTCTCTTTACTCTGTTATTTTCCTTCTTTTTCGTGGTTCCGTCAGTATTTCTGTCGATTTTCTCCAATTTGATCTCTCTGTCTCCCAAACCAACATCCCGGTCGACCGGTTCAATGTTACCGACACTCTCCGCAGCGTCTCTCAGTTAGAGAAACACGATATTTCCCCAAGCTTCCTTGTCCTGTGTTAGACGCCAGCAATGTACAGAGTAAATCTGGCACGCACACTATAGATTAACCCTCATCCCGTGCCGACAGCGGACGGCTTCTAGCAAGGCAAACATCCCTAGTCTCTAACTCAGTCAGCTCTATCAGGAAACCTTTGGGGCTCTATTGAGACACCCTGAGGGCAGGATAGGTCAATGGTGATAGTAAATATTGATGTGACACCGGAGGACAGAGTAAAAGGATGGTCCCCTATAGCCCCCTTATAGTCCCCTACAGTCCGGCCATCGTCCTATGCCGGAATGACTGTGACTTCTCACTTCCGCCACAAAGGTTATTAAATTGCCACTTCAAGCAGAAAAACTCATCAACCACCATCGTGGATCCTGCTTTCTTGACAGCCTAAAGCAAATGATATACAGACCTGTCATTATTGACCAGTCTCGCGATAATGACAACGAAGAAAGACTTCAGGCAACTAACTGCTTCCCCACTCACACATAAGCACAAATCATAATCATTGTTACATAGACTCTAGATTTCAAAAAGAACGTTTAATTCTACGGATGTCCAGAGCTGAAGATCAATGTAAATATCTAAAAGCTTCCGAGGCATCTTCTTCTTAAATTATTTCCTCGTCTAATGTAAGATTCCAATCGTGGACATTGTCTGTAATCCATAGAAACATCAGATGTCTTCTTGACTGATCGTTACAAACTCGTCAAATTTATCGCTGAAAAATCCAAGCATTTCTGACGGGGAGTGAGAAGATTTGTCACCGTCCAGACCGCAGATTGAGAGAAGACTCTTGTGTTGATACAGCGCTCTTAGACCACAGAGAGACACTAGAAAGGTTGATGATTTGAACATTTCTTTTACGATTTAACATCCGTCAGCTCCTCTGTTTATCTCTTGTGTCCGCCAGATTAACTCAAAACAAGACAAGCTTCAGCTTTTCTCGTCCGTCTCGATGCTGGCTTATTTCAGAATCTGTGGCCACCCCTTCTCCACCCATAGCCAAATTGTCTCGTTGTTTCCTTCCTTTTTCTTCACACCAGATCTAACTCCACCCGTGTCCCCACCCCAAAAATCATGTTATACTGATTACTTCTATAATAATCACCTCCCAGTCTATACACTAATGTAGGTAAACGTCTTTCCCCCTTCCACGGGTCCATTCATGACGTGGCTAATAATGATCTCAACCCACGAGATAAAAATCGGTATCATTGTCACCGACAAAATAATGTTCAACAACGCCTTCGTGCGATGGTGTTTTGGCCTGTCTATGCTGACATCATATCAATGGACTCTTCCTCCCATCTTCACTGATAGAAGAATCTGGCCCTATCACAGCCGTTTCCATTGCCACAGAATACGTCTTGTAAATGACTGTCTATGTTTCGTTTACTCGTGCGACGCTAAAGGTATAAAAATAAAAGACCACACAAAATATTCAAAGACAAATGAAAATGGAACCGAGTAAGAACCTCTCTGGACAATTTGTTTATTGCTTTGGCGATAGGAAATGAATGAAATGTATATGCAAACATGAGCGGGGAAAGCGTAAAAAAAAAAGGAACCTCATTTGAGTTGAGTGAAATCTGAAGACAATAGATTTTGGTTAGTCCCGAGAGGACCATGGCTCGGGCTAGGGTGAGAGGGAAAATGGAAAAGCAAGTGTTTGGTGGGATTAACTTCAGCTCCTCAATTTTCCTTTTCCATCAGCCAACCTGGCAACTTAGTCCGATTTCCCACCAGGAACTGAAAGTGCAGATTAGTTTGGCTGACAACAACAGCTCCAGGGATCTCTAATCCATCACTGAAGAAACTCGACCTCTCTGATGCCAAAGATGGAAACTTCTATAAAACAACTTAGGCCTGACATTACAACATTGTTGGATGAGACTAAAACAATAGTGATAACATAGATAGTCATTAGTGGACCAACCCAACGCCTGTCCCCAATGTGTTATCTTATTATCCAGGTCATGCTAAAGAGCCAGGGCAGAGCAATAGTTCCAGCATTAACTTCCTCTTATCACATGGTAGTAATGGCACCCTTTGTGCTGGTGACCTTAAGGCGAAATCTTGATGAGGCTGTAAGAGAATATTACTAACATTTCAGGTTCTGTCTGTTCCTAATACTCCAAAACAGGCAACACTGACTACCCACTGTTTCTAATTTCAGCAACGTGGACACGCCATAGTTTCAAAAGTCTTTCCTGTTTCCATTTTTCTTCATTTCATTTCCCCTCTTTGCCATGCGGTATTCCTATATCCCTCCTTCTGTTTCTCCCTCTCTCTCTCTCTCCATATGTCCGGGTGTGTGTGAGTGTGTGTGCGCGTCCATCCCTCTCTCTCTCTCTCTCTCTCACACACTCTCTCTCTCTGTGATAAGCATATTGTGTTCCCAACACAGAATGCCGTTCATGATTCTCGACCATGGATCATAGACCTTTGACCGGTTAATGACATTGTAACAATCTTTATCTCCCAATTCTGTTCGCACTCCCACCCCCAAACCCCCTCTTCGGCCCCTGTAACGTGTGACTTCGAATAATCTACATACAGGTTTATTGCCAGCCTTTGGGCAACAAGAAATAGTGGCATGACACGATAGCCGCCACCAGCAGTTCACGAAAGAACAGCTAAATTAATTCCTGAACATCATGAGTAGGTGAGTGCTTACGTGTTAGTGAATTATACTTTTCCCCATCATTTTGTTGTGTTTTTCTTACCTTTTCGCCCCCCCCCCTCCCCCACCCCCTGTCCCGAAAAAAAAAAAGCTCGAAAATGTCCATGTTGGTAAATGACCTATTCACTAGTTCAGTGAAATCACAATATTCTAATCATCTCCAGATACTTTGGAACCCTTACAACTTTACAGTGTCGGAAACTCAACCCCCCCCCCCCCTCCAAGAAGCGGGTGATCCAGCTCAGTCAGTCAGAAGCTACCCAAATTATGTAGGGAGCCGTGTCAATCTCTGGCACGAGACAATCGCGTCTTCTTTGTCATCTTGGATGGATAGGGTAACTCTTTCGCGTCTCTGGGTAAATTAGGTCGGCCGCGGGGAGCTGTCGTAAACTGAGATGGAATGGTATGGGGTAAGTCGTAAAATTTAATGAAATCAGGGTGCTTGATAGGACGTAATGAAATGCCCCCTCTCCTCGTTTTTTTCCCTTTGTGTTCGAGGTGATAGGTCCTTTTTAAAAAAACCCCAAAACGGATTTTGGAGTGCGATTTCGTGAACAGAGCAGGACCTGGAGACGCAGTGAACTTAATTTGTTAGCTGACTGAGAAACAAGACTCCATGTGGGACAGATTTCATCGCAATTGAATTTAGCGACTTTACGAGATCGTTCATGTCAGCAGCTTCATTGTCATGACGGTAGGCAATGAAAGTAATGTAAGCAAAATGGTTGACGTTGGGGATGGATAAGAGCCGTGCGCCGGCGACAAGACAGCGCGCAGCTGTCACGGAACTGACGTTCGCCTCTTCTCTTTTGATTATTTACCCGCATTATCCCACACTTATCAGAACCAAATAAAACAGATATAGATATAGTGACATGTTGCTCGCACTGACCTCTATATTGGCGTGTGATGCTGTATGCACGTCTTGGACAGATTCCCAGTCTGTGTTGTAGCCCATTATCATAAAATGTGAGCCAGGCCGCATGATGTTCCTTCCCGATTAATAATAAGGAAGTAACTACAGAATTATTTTTTTTAAAAAATCAAATCCCGCCGCACAATTATCAAAGGTCTGGGCTCTTCTAGATCCCTCACAACAATGTCCTATTATTTATAAACACCAAGGACACTGTTAAGAATACTGGCAAATATTGACTGTCCAAAAAACCCCATAGAGAGACTTCGATTTGTTCAGGTAACAACGGTGTCAGATTTGATGTATGAAATTTACACGGCACCTACACGTGCAGATATAATACTGTTTTCAGCAGTGATGTGATAGGTAACAGATTCAGTCGCATGTGAATCCAAAGCAGCTTTGAAAAAAAGATAAATTATCCACTTGTTGTCCTCGTTTCACTGGAAGCAAATTCCTAGCCTCCACTTTTCGGACAACAATAATATTTCTATCCATTCTTCATTCTATCCTCCCCCCTCCCCATTCGTGCGCTTCTTTCACCCAATCAGTCTCGTCTAACCACAAACTGATTTTGCCTATTTTTTCCTCCCACCAGCAAACCAAAAGCGGCTATCTAAATTAGTTTACGTGACCAATCACAGAAATTCGGCAGCTCGTGCTGACAGGGCACGCGCAGGGCTGGCATTACACCGAAGAGCCAATCAACGAAGAAGGATTATAGGCGACAACCAATCAGCGTGATCAAAGGCTTACAGGCAAGTTGCTGCCGTCTGGCAGTGTCATCAGGCTCGGACACCACTCAAGACTGGCGTCATTATGTCGCATTAGCAGGCCGGAGCTATAAATCGTGCCGCCAGTTTCCCCCGACAACTACTTCACGCTGACTGGGACAGTAACAGTAACAGTCTGACGGTTTGGGTTACCACAGAAACCCCTCGTTTTAATTACAGTGTCAAATGGCAGCGTCGGGTGAAAATTTTCCATCTGACATAAGTAAAACATTCTCAGTCGTCTTCAGAATTCTCCACCATCGTCAGCAGGACCATTAACACACAATGTTTTGTATTCTGTATATTCACACTTTCAGAGTATACAAATGCCTCTCTGTGAAAAATGGCACTTCAGACTTGGTCAAAATTCAGCCAACTTGAAAATCAACTACTGGATTTTTCAACATAATATGCACAGTTTAAGATAAGGGGCCATCCACACCATTGGGGGGGGGGGGGCGGCGGTGAGCAACAGACATGTTTTTCAACTATGGCAGTGAGAAAGGTTGGTTTCAATATCATTAAATAATTTCTTCTTATTTCTTGGCACTAAAAGTTGTAGGAGGATAAAATAATCATGTTTATAATGAACAGTCAAATAGTCCATGAAATATTCCACCTAAAGTCTTCGAACGTCAAGGCTTTGTCAAGGATATTCACTATTCTAATGGCCCCACACTCATACAAAAGGGGACGGAGAGATTTGCCCTCATTGTGTATGAAAAGAGTACTTGGGGCAAAGGGGTAAATAATCTCACTACTTTATGAATGGCCCCTTAATGTAAGTGGCATTCAGTATCACAATTAAAGTACTCACCGCCTTTCTCTTCTGCCTGCTCGCCCACGAGGTTTTGGTTGCAGACCTCTTCTTTATAGCCAACACAAGCTCTCCGTTGTTTGAGGACAGGGCAGTGGTGACCACCATTGTCTGGGTACTGAGTGATGTCACGCACACGTTTCCGGGTACCGTACCCACAGGGGTTGTCACAAGTGGTCCACTCTCCCCAGTCTCCCACCTGACAATCTTGACCTGTTGGAAACACCAAAAAAGAAAACTTGTTAATGATGCTGGAAGTAAGGCAGACCTGACTTTGGTATGGAGGAGATTTAAGGTCTTGCTTGGATTCAGTAGTGACAGCAGAATCAAAGATATGAAGGCAAAAGCAGCGAGTGAGTGAGTGAGTAAGTGCGCGAGTGAGCGAGTGAGTGAGTGAGTGAGTGAGTGAGTGGGCGAGTGAGTGAGCGAGTGAGTGAGTGAGTGGAGTGAGTGAGTGAGTGAGTGAGTGAGTGAGTGAGTGAGAGAAAGAATAGGCGAACGAGTGAATGAGTGAGTAAATGAATGGGTGAATGAATGAGTAATCGAGAGAGTGAGGGCATGCGCCAAATAAAGACCGCTGATTCATAACGAGATGTGTTTAAACAAGTATCTGTCTTGTTCCCGAGCGTGCACTGGCGTGTTTTCGCAGCACGTAACTGTGACAGTACCAGGGTGTGGCTACCTCCGGCGGAAGGAACTGGTGTCAATGACGGCATCAAAGTGGTCATTTGGATAATGAGCATCACACGAAACAAAATAATGAGCTCATGACGGCACGTTCCTTCATTGTGTCAGGGTGTCTATAATTGTACTAGTTTTGGGTGTTGTGAGTTCCTATTAAATTATTTTTTGATTATTTGAAATTATTTTTTTCGTTGTGAGTCTCGTCCGGATCCCATACGTAGTGTACAAAGCATGGCTTAGAGCTAGAGACATAGGTGTTAGTCCACATTGTAGATATAACAACGTGAGAGGCAAAGATAGGACTTTCTGGGCCCCTAAGATAGAGGCTGCAGATCTGAAGCTTCTCGGCTCATGGACGACAAAGTGAGGGTTGGAGACATCTTATCTCCGTGACAATTTCCACTATCCTTCTGTCCTTTCCAACCACCTAAATCGCTCACAAAATCGTTCTCTTTTTCAGACAAAAAGGGTAACTATTTATATATCTCATGCTCTGAATTCAGGCATTCATTCCATTGCCGCCGACCTGTATTTAAAGAAATTTTCAAAGCTATTAATTAAAATTTTTACAGGTAGATGGAGTGAACCAATGACTATACCCGCTTTATAACAAAGAGTATGCCGCTTGAAAAGAGTCTTCATTGCTCATTAAGCGGCACAAAGTTCTTTTCTGATTTGTACATGCCGCAGTCTTCCCCAGCAAGAGTTGTTTCTCCAAGATAGACGACGAAGAAAAAGAGCCAACAGCTGCATTCACACAGAAGTAATAAATAAAGTAATATAGACAGTTTATCAACAGCTTCAGAATGTCAAGAAATAAAACGGATTTCACGCGACAATTGACCCCAAACAGATTTGCCTGTCCCAGACAATTGTTCCCTGACACGCTTATTAATCTCAGACGCGCTGGTTCATTCAAGCCAATTAAACTGTCGGATGTTCTTGTCGTAATGAGGACAAAGGTGCCCGTGTCCAATATGGAAATTCAGGCTGCGGTTTTTTTTTTCCCAGCCTGATGGAAATGTGAGGGTTAACACGATTTGTCTACTTACTCGTTCAAGAAGAAACTTCTGTTTCTCTGTTTCTTTGTTTGTTTTGCTGTTGCTGGATCCTCGTATGTTACAGTGTTATTTTGGGAGGATTTTGTGGGCAACTGAAGAAAGCCTGGACGCGGATTGTGACACGTTTTGCGTTCATTTTGTGGTATCTAACAGCCAGGCAATACTATACTAGCACTGGGAATTAATGAAAGTTAGTGTACCTTCATAAGGGGGGGGGGGGGGGTAAACCCACAGATGGTCGGCGACCTTGCAATATTTTTATAGGTGATTTAGATATCAATGTCAAGAGAAACTTTATGGGCTACTGAAACTGCCGGACATAATGAGATAAAGTAGAAATCCTCCAAAAATAACGTTCTCCAAAGAGTAAAAAATATGATTCAGTTGAGTTCATGATTCAGTCACAAAATTCCTCACTTATCGTTGGAAGTACCGTATTTCCATACACTCATTTCCTTGGCATTAAATGATTTCGGTACGTTTGTGGCTGCGTCCTATAACTTCACGCACTGAAGAGCGTGTCAGAACTTTCGTTCATAAGTGTAGCAAAGGCAGGTGTAAAATACTGCGCAGGGCAGAGAGCCCATTAATTTTGGGTTCCATTACTCTAGACAGATAGTGCGAAAATAGCTCTAATTTTCTAACTTGTCTGATAAAACATTGATTTTGACTGTTTGCCATGTAGTTCATGAATAAAGGATATTGTTACCAGGCTATTAAATTTTTTTACCACACTGGGACTCGCAGGAAAAAGATTTGGGGTGAGAGGCAATAGTAGAGTGTAGAATCGTTTGGAAAACACGAAGTAGCAATTTAAGACAATTTATATTTTGTAAATAGACATTCTGCTAAAAAACAATATGAGATTAATAACAGGCGCATACATAAGTCCCACATTTGTAACACAGAGAACCAGGTACTCAGGGAGAAGATCTGGGCCTGTGCATTACCAAGGATTAAGCAATAAACTTGTAACCTCAAGTGGTGCATGACCTAATATCCAGAGACCCAGAAACAATAATACCGGGGAAAAGGTAAACATAGAACAGTTGAAGAACTACTTGGTGAAAGAGCTCTAAAAATAAGAATGCAGGACAGTTTTTATTCTTTTGTTTGCATCGATAAGATTCTTCCCAACTCCTCCCCTCCCTCCTTCCAACATTCGGTTCGGTAATCATTTTGACCAAAGAACTAGGCAGAGAGGGAAAGTTCTTCAGTTCAATTCCTGTGCAAATAAGTGGCGTTTACAGTTTCAAGAGATAAAGGCTGTCGCTTAAAGCCCTACATTTAAAAACGAACATAGGAACGAAACGCACGGAAAATACGAGTCTGTGATATTGATTTCACGTATGAATGTCATTGACTGACACCTCTACCAAAAAATAATTGTTAGGGCATCGACAATTTTGAACTGACAGCTATTAAATGACATCAGGCAGATCGGTTGTAGGGATCTGGTAAAGAATGGCTGGCCTTGAATAGTTATAAGTTTTTTAGCATCGGGGATTGTATAATAAGGGTGTTATTCTACCACACGTAGTTTATATCAGCACAAGAAAAGACGGGCTTCCGTTTGCCATAAAAAAAGCCCACATCAAATGTTAAGAATATAAATATTTAACAGTTAAGGGTTTCATTTTACACACCTTTGGGCGTGAAAAGCACCTTTGTGTTCAGCGTGAACTAGAAAAGAAAAAGAAAAATGACGTCCAAACTTCTGCCGATGGTATTACGGATTTGCAATTCAGCAACCGAGTCTTGCATTGAGAATTATCGTAAAGATTTTATATTTGAGCGCTTTCAGCAGAATTGTGTGGGCTTGCGTGTACAAGCATGAGTGATGGAAATAGAGAGAGGGGGAATGGGGGGAGGGGGAGGGGGGGAGGAGGAGGGGAGGTCGGAGAAATCCAGTTGTCAAACCTGTTACAAATTGTCAACATGATCTAAATATAAACACATCATTACACAACAAACTCAAGGTTAAAAAGGAGAAAACACAGAGAACAAAGAAAGAAACCAAGCGCAAATGTGTCATGGCTTCTCAATCTCAGGTCCAATTTTACCTGGCTGATTAATGTGCATAAGGGGTTAAAAGCTAAAGTTTCAGTGTCGGGAGTGCAGGTAGAACAATTGAAAACAATAAAAATATTAATGTTTGTGCTAATAATGTAACACTGAAGTTCAGCCATCCGTGGTTATCTAACGCCCAGTTTATGCTCTAAATGGTTTCAAAGCGTTAGCCTTACATAGCAATTTCGCCCTCAGTTGTAGAAAATAAATGTCGCGAAGAGACACTCTCTGTCTGTCTGTCTGTTTGTTTGTCAGTCTCTCTCTCTCTCTCACATGCAAGCGTATATAGGCCCCCATATATCATTTTCGCATAATGCAGTCATTCTCAGGAAATCCACATCACACTTTACACTACCTCCGTATTTATCAAGCAGCATCTGGTTACTGTTTACATGAGAACGGCTGCATTGCAGGCAATGTCCTCACGTAATCTAGAGACAGAAAGGACCAGGGACGTGCCTGAATGCTCCACAAAGAAGATCTTTGTAACAGCCGAGCAATCAGGCATTATTTGCTTAAATATAGTTTTGCGGCATCCAGTTGTACTGGTTAGATTCTGAAAATAATAGTAATAAGTTATAATGTAATACAGCTCTTGATAATAAATTTGAAATGTAGTCATTACGGCTGTGATATTAGAAATACTTTCGTAAAATCTGTATTATTTTGTACAGAACTTCAGATCAAGGAGGACCCACAGAAGAGCTTAGAAACAAAATAGTAACTGAAAGTGCTGCATTGTTCTGCAGTGTTATGTGTGTATGTGTTTGGCGGGGGGGGGGGGGGGGTTACTCCAAAACCACAAATTTCAAGGGAGATCCAAAATACATTTCATTCCTCTTTTTTCTTCTTTCAAATTCATGTTTTAATGACCAGTGGAAACTATTGGTCCTACGTACAAAGTGAAACCCAGACGGCGAGATAAAATGCATTTCATTCTATAAAATGCCGTTAAAAAATGACTTGAGCCTACAGTGGCGAATAGTCTTTATCCGTGACAAGGCAGTGTTAATATTTAACTGGGTCTTTGACTGTGTGCATGTGTGTGGCTCAATGAAGGGTGTGGGAACGCAAACGAAGCACAAAAGGTGGGTAATCTATCACACAAGTAGACGTTGGTAGACGTAGTAATGGCTGAAAAAAAAAACAACAACACTGGTGCTTACAGCATTGTGCTGTACACTCATCAAAGTACTTCAAATTTTCTCAAATTTTTATGCTTGACTTCCCTTTCAAACTTCTGATGTGTTTATACTAATGTTACATAACGTAGAAGTCATTAGCTTTCTTCTTTCCTTGTTTCCTCAGCGAGCTAGTTTAGGGGGATCTCTCATGCTGTCTCTTCCCATTCCAAAACTCGATGAACGAATATTGTTCTACAGGGCTTTTTATCTGATCGAGTTTGTACTGTATGCACTTGTCTCTAACCAAAAAAAAAAAAAAAAGGGCAAACAAAGGAAATGCAAGCAGCCAGGACAATTTGCATGCTATAGTTGTGATTATATTTGACATTTGCACTGTTATTACGAAAATTAAGTATAAACTCACTAGAATAGAGCAATGTAAATAATGGTTAACTGCCATACCAGTCCAAATGCATGGTTAATTATTTATATCCATTTATATAATTAACGGCGCGTGATGTTTTTGTGTTGGCCACGCGATCAAACTGTGTCACCCAATCGTGGACAAATTCCCGCAGTCTGAGTCACACTTTTGTGGTAAAATGTGAAGGTTATCCTTCGCTGTCTGGCAAAGTGAAACTTCAAACAGACATGCCTGCATGTGAGAAGATAATTATGATCTGAATGTAGAATGGTAATAATCTGAGTGCCCGTATAGGCGTGAGGATACGTTTGAAATGTCTCTCCGCTTAACGGAGGAAGTCACGAGTGAGCTCTACATTGGCATGTGGTTCTATTTAATGATTTCTCATGTCAGCAAGCCGACGCTGTATCAAAAGCCTGCTTCACTGATCAGCAAGCTTTGCGGGGCTATGTCACTTTATTCTATGACTCTCAGATTATAACTCATATAACTTGTCACTGCAAACTATTAGAGCAAAAGAAAAAACAATATAATATGATTACCTGACTATTATAGCGATTCTGTATGATAATAACCATAATACGTGAGCCATGAAACAATAGAAGAGAAAAGGGGTGTCAAAAAAAAAAAGAAGCAATTTCCCGTTAGGGTCATCCTGACATAATTTGACTGCAAATTACGTGATTGTTTCCCTCACTACTGGATCGTGACAGAAGGAAATCTGACAGCTCTGCCCCAGCTGCTATGCTAACTCACGTAGCTCCGTATCATGAATCTGAGTATATATGTTGACAAAGGCTCACCATTTACCCTCTGACTTTTCTACGCTAACCACAGACCATTTATCCCTGTGTACAATGTTCTGGATTCTTTTTAACGTGGGAAAGTCTAACATAGACCGAAAGACCCTCCACCCGAGCTGGAGAACTCCCACCTTGCACTAATTCTCTGCCTCCACCCTGAGTACAGCCCCAGTACACTTTCCTTTCAAGTTGCCTATGACTGTTTACTTTCACAAATTGAGACTAAATGACAAATTTTCGCACTTTACTTAGGACGCACGGCACAAGAGGTGTGGATTTTTACACTCAGCCGTGAACTAAATTTGTAACTTGCATGTAAACCCCAAGGTGGTAGATTGCAGGTCTGCAGTGATAGAAAAATTAATGAGAAAGTGCTAAAATGAAACTGATGGAGGAACAGGAGGCCAAAACTATGTTAAATAAATAAAATACGAGAATGCAAGAAAAGTCGATAAGATCCAAAAAGATATTATAAGTTGTTGAGAGCTCAGAAGCTGAGCATGGCCCCCCCCCCCCCCGGGAATGTTCCATACTCAGTCTCAATCCTTGGCCTCCCACAGAAAGTATCTGGACAGTGGATTCACTAACCCAACTGTGGGCAGTTACAAGGCGGTACCACTTTACAAACTGACACCATCGGTCGGCAAACACGGAGTCTGGTTGAATACATAGTAAACAGGCCCGGAAAACACATGAGGGCAGTTATCTAAACATGTGGCTACCAGCGTGCAAACGGGTTGTCTGAACGGCCCATTTCCTGGTACGCGCTCACGACGGTTAGTACTCACATCAGAGCCAGGATGGCCTAGTTTCCTCATTCACACAACCAGATGTGCACAATCTGAGATCAGAGAACAGTCCTAACTGCCTCTGACTGACTGAATGAAATATCCTATTTACACAATCTGTGTACCTCTCAGAAGACTTTCCTTGTCTGTCAGTCCTATCAGGCAGATTAGCCACACGCCACAGAAACCGAGATACTCTCTGAATACTTTAAATTTAAAGTACTTACGTAGTTTACCTGAACTTCTTAAGAATTCATTACATAGTTATATAGTTTTCTTCTTGCATGTTTCTAACTTAGATCTGTGCGAAGTACAGCGTCTTCTTTTGTTTGCCATATTTCAACTCTGAGGTAAGCCCTATTATTTGAGACAGCACAGCTTTTCTGCGGTTTTGAAAATGTATTAACTTCCAAAATTTTCTAGCTTGCCACCATTTCCGATTGTCGTTTTTAAAAAATTAATGTAGCGTCAACGTTTTAAAGACAAGGGGACAGACAAGGGCGTTAACACAATCAGCAGCCTGTAATTAGTTCTCTGTGGCGTATTCTGACATCCAGCGAATCTCCACAGGTGGCGGCTGACGTACTTTAAGTGCTCACCCTCAATCATTCCCATCAAGTTGTGTTCTAGAGGTCATGTTGTGGAGAGATGCGCGTATACGAACACGATAGCTGCTGTGGTTGTGGCTGAATGACGTCATTGATAACCTTGTTTCCTTGTCTACCTGTCTCATTTTTTTTATTGTCAAGGTCACGTTCGATATTTTTTGTACATGTTACCCACCGCGCGGGGTTGGGGGTTGGGGGGTTGGGGGGGGGGGAACCCCTCTGTTGTTATTTACATCGGCATTTTCCTCTCTCGCATCGGTGCCTCTCGCTTTTTACATTCTTTTTTCTCTTCCATGCCCTAGAACAGAATTTCCATGTTGCTGTTGTAATTATAAGATCGCCTTGGCCCATTTTCAATTGATTTTTAAATCAAGCTGAAGGTTCGTTTTCTTTTTTAATTTGAAACTGGTCCAAAATACTTGCACGCGTCCACTCCAGGATCCCTTCCCAGAAATTAAAGCGCAAAATGTTAGCAGTCATGTAATCTTTCCTCCCTATCCCGAAAACTTGAGCTACGCAGATCGACATAAATCAACATTATATGTTTTAACATCCACTGTTTGTTCTAGATCTTTTGTTTCAACGGCCCATAGTACGAGATCAGAGACAAAACAATGGAGACCAAAAAGTTCAAAGATTGTCAAATTGGTAAGACATCATCTCCACCAGATCTCGTATAACCAAAATTCCGTTAATCAGGACTACAATCTTGCTCTTCACGTACAGACTTTGTTGACACTTGTCGAACAATCAGAATAACTCTGTAAAGTAACGACAAATCAGTCAATTGGTATCAGTAGGACACAGTTTTGCGCCAGTCACATCACTTAGCCTATATCACAGTCAATGTCTTTACTCTTGTGTTGTACGACTTGTTGTTCTATTAGGGCTGATTTCGTGCCCTGAACTTAACATTATAACTTACGAACGCTAAGACACAAGCAGTCAGCGATTAGAAGCGCTGCCAGGATATGACCTAATAAAAATGCTTCATCGAACTGCTCGACCAGATCTATAAATCTCGCTCGTCTCAGAAATGTTTGCTCCCAAATAGCATTCTCTCAAACTGTATTGACGACACAATTTAAAACTACATGATCAAAATCTGTGATATAATATCTTAATATCAAAATATGACAAATAGCAAACTACAACAGAAACCACTATCCGGCCATAGAAACTAGTAAACAGTAAGCTGATCTAACATTTAGAACGCCCTCGATAATGACGTCATAAATGACAAATATCTGCCAAAGCCTAGGGTTGTAATATCATGTTTCAAGTGAAAACTACTATCACAATTTGCCATTTGGGCGGTTCATATTATTCAGTTTGAGGTGGATCTATTTCAAATGGCAACTGGTCTCAATTACCGCCAATTCTACAGTGAAAGGTTTCCTATTGTAACATGTAACGGCCAAGCTGTTTGGGTCATTAAACGTCCAAGTTCGATTTTAGTCTTACACATGTGTTGAACAAGTACCAAGAACCGTCTAAATACAGAACAAAAGTCATGTACTAAGACTTGATCCAATTTGTTGTGTCGAGGAGACAGATCTGCGCACGGTAAATTAAGTTCTGTGGCCAGGGCTTGTTTTCAGTCCGGCGTCCACCGGTTGCTCAGACACTTAACGGTACGCTTTATTAAATTTGTTTTGGTTAGGTATGTTATTATAGCACGAGACACCGTTTCCGAATTACGTGAATATGTCCAACAGCTGTGGAATTGGAAGAGAGCACGTGGTGACCTCATTTTAAATAAATATGCAAGAGATGTTGTGACAATGTCAAAAAACAGTGGGGGGGGGGGGGGGGGAGGAGGAGGAGGAATGAATGTGTAATGTTGAAGATTGGAATCTTGAATAATACAGGGAATTGAGGCCATTGCACTGGGCTGGAATGTAGTGAAAGAAAAGAGGATCTGTGGTAGAAGCACAAAGAGAAACATCCAGGCTGCTTGGTAACCAAATAGAATGCTGAGGTTCATTATATTTAAACATTTGGTAGAATGTTTTAGTACGAGCGTTAACCTCTGACCCTGCCCTTTCATCAATGTTTGACAAATATACCACAAAAGAGTTTTAGAACCCCTCATTAAACAGAAAAGTCAGGCTGAAAGGCGTACGGCGTTATCGGCTCCATTCACCCAGGTCTTTACCACTAAACACGACTCTGAAAAGGTATTTAATATAAAAATACCTGCTGGGGAGGAAATATTTATTGCATAAATTATGTGGACGGCATGGGGGATAATAGGTACTAGAAGCTGGATAACTTGTCACCTCTTAAATATTATCTGCTTCCAGAATACTGAGAGACGATAATGGTGACTCGCTGAAGTCAGTAGTATTATAAGCTCCTTGGCTGAAGTAATAACCCAACAGAAAGTCCCGCCTTTAAGATCCAGGCTTAGGGCAGGCTGTAAAATTCATAGGTAGATAGGCGTATCTTACCCCATCTCTAGGTACCAAATCTGGGCTCAGGTTACCTCTATTACCGGCTGGCTTATCAAAGTGAGCCCCAAATCATGACAGAAGATATTAGTCATCCAGACCTACAAAATTAAGAAGAATGGGGGAAATGTATTGCCAGTGACTACAAGTGGAGAAAATCCTGTTCTTAAACTCTGCGGTGCCATAGATTTGATCCTAGGCGTTCCAGTTACACTTCTGAACGCCTAAATTTGGCAACATAGAGCCCATTAACGTCAAAAATATTTACGAAACAGTATTAAGTCACTGATCTACGGTTTTTTTGTTTGTGTATTTTCACAAAGAGCACTGTCTTTAGGGTCATGCATTCTATCTGTCTATGTCAACAAGGTTTTCCACGCTCGAATAAAAAATTGAAGGAACGACGTGACATTGAAATCATAGTTTAATGTATTTCGGCAATAGTATTACAAAATCAATGTCTTTTCCATTACTGGGGCCTGGAGCATTAAACTTTTACCGAGAGATATACGATAACGAAAACTGGATGGGAATAAAGACATGGGAAATTGATTGTCTGTGTGGGGTCACGAAGTATAAGGTACCAAGGGCTTTGGTTAAAACAGAAGAGACGGTGTGATGATGAGGATAAGACTCCAGCAGCGAGGTAAGGTGCTTGAACTGATTAGGCCCAGGCAGATACTAAAATAAAAAAACTTAAGGACGACAAGTAGTCCTGACCTGTTGGGAAAAAAAAAAATAGAACTGACCTCGAGTGCGTTATGAATCTGTCAGAGATAATATTAAACCTACCCGTTGGAGACAACATAAAAACAGTATAATCTAGCAGCGATAAACTCTCTGATAAAAGAGGTCAAAGACTTCTGACCTGAAGTGATGGATCATGAGACAGGAGGGATGAACACGTCAGAAAACATACTAGAATGTTCTACAATATGTAAATAAATATATGTGGTTAGAGAGAAAGGGGAAAAGAAGAAGGGGCAGGGATGGGAAGGAGAGGGGGGGGGGGGGCTCTATGGCGACATCTTTTGTTGAATAATGGCCGTCTTTTCAGTTTCTGATAGAAGGACATTTTTTTTTTTTGTAGTACATGAAGGACATTGTTGGCGGCAAAAGTGGGTTATCACCGGTGGTTTGCTGTCTTCATATAATACGTCGACAACCTTGTATCTTCGAGTTTCTACAGCTATCATAGACGTCATCCGTGTACGTGTTCCCTATGAATTAATGAAAAAAAAAAATCACACGAACACTGTAAGACAGACTCCACATTCATAACTACATTTTTGTGTGTGGTTGTTTTACCTCATAATTTATCATAAATCAAAGTCTCTCTCTCCTTCAGTCTCTCTGCTTCTTTTCTCTCTCTCTCTCCTTCATTCTCTCTCTCTCCTTCTTTCATTCTATCTCCTTCTTTTCTCTCTCTCTCCTTCATTCTCTCTCTCTCTCTCTCCTTTTTTCTCTCCCTCCTTCTCCCGGTCCTTTTCTCTCTGTCCTTCTTTCTCTCTATTTTCTTCTTTCTTTCTCGATCTCCGTCTATTTTTGTCCCCCCCCTCTCTCTCTCTGGCACAACGACAAAAGTACCCCTGTATTCCTCTATCTTTGCCATTCCTTTATCTCCACTGTCTCTGTCTGTCAGTCTGCTCACATTTCTGTCTGAATTCTACTATCCACAGGCTTGTGCTAAGGCTATATTTAATACAAGTATTTACAATATGCAGTTTTATCTGAAGTACTCGACCCTTATCAGTTTACATTACTGGTTGTGGAGAACGTAATACAGGGCAATAAATTCATGAACTGTAAACTCCGCTTCTCAACCTGCTTCTAAATATGGGTAAAACGTGCCCCAGGTCACGCCAAAAAACTGATGTGGTTGAAGTCCTGGTATGTGATCCTCGTACCAATCTGTTGTTGCTGGCAAAGGTTAGCATCAAATAATTCAAACAAACTGAAGAGCTGACGACACCCAGAAACCACATACCACATGCTATTGTGGGGTATTTGCCATATTATTGTATGCGACATTTTGCGGAGTTAGAGGTTTTGTAATGAAAATGATTCTCTCACTCCTAATTTCATTATGTTATTCCGATCGGTTAAAAACTTTTCTAGGAATGTGTTTGTGACGTAATGTTGTCCTTTGACTTTACACAACTCTTCAGTTTCGATCCTCATTTTCTCGAAAAGACAAAAATGGACATACAACCGTATAGAATATACCCGAAGATACATGCCGCAAAGAATTGTTTCCAGTCAGCTTTTCCCCCTCCCTTTTCCAAACAAACATAAATTTGATAACACAGATCATTCTAAAATGTAAAGTTAAGGTTTCATACAGCCTTTTATTCAAGTGAACTGTATGGCACACTATAACAGGCTTAAATCTAAGTCTATCGATCCAAGTCGAAAAGATTACGCATTTCTAGCAATTTGCAAATCCTTTCTAAGTTTGTCATGACAATCTCTTTAGTAAGGCCAGGCAAGAGCACATGTTAAGCGTTACGATCTCATCCTTGGGTTCACAATCCACTCACCCTCACAGAGGTACTGTTGAACCCCCCCTCCCCCTTCCACCCCCGAGTTCCTGTTCATGATCCCTCTGCCATTATGTATTCTTAGCATCTCTCTCTCTCTCTCTCTTTCTAGTCCTTTTTCTTTTTCTATCTCTTTCTCATTCTCTCTCTTTCTCTCTCTCTCCTGTTTCTCTCTAATCTTCTCTCTTTCCCTCTCTCTTTCTCTAGCCCTCTTTTTCTTTCTCTAGCTCTCTATTTCTCCCTTTCTCTCTCTCTCGCTCTCCACACCCCTCCCCCTCCTCTCTCTAAGTGCATCGTTGCAATTTTCATCTCCATTTATATAATCCAGGTATAATCATCTGTTCTTGGCATTTCGAATTCCTTAAAGCCGCCTCTAGCTCTGCACGCTTCATTTTAGTTTCTTCATGAACTTTCCTGACTCAAAAGGAGGAGGTTCAACATTTCATTCTGTGCGAGAATGACGTAAATCCCTCTCCGTGAGTCTGGAAATGCAGCACTAGCACTTTCCTGGAGAATGGTACAGAGATTATGGAGCGTTGTGATAGCTTTTGCCACTGCTCGGAGTACACCTGAACCAGTGTTGGGATAGGTTAATTTCTGTAGAGGATTGGCAATACAACGATTCCCCTGATTTGGTTTTCAGCTCCATCCCCTCAGACAGAATAAATGTTTGTTTCTTTTTTACTGCCTCTCATTTGTGTCTTTAACGCATACGTCTATCAGTCTAATTAAGTTGCAAATTAATGCAGAGTATTCTATTAGCATTAACTCTTTCGGGACGTATCCCCGATTTATCGGTTGCACTGAAAAACGCATTTGGACATATTGCCGAGTTATATTGTATCCTACATTCAATGCTCTTTTATTTGATGTATAACATTTTACTTTACTATCAATACTTTTTTTTTTCTGTAAGCGTTCTGCTGGTTTTTTTTCCTCAAAGTGCGAAAACACCAATTATGTCCAGACTGGACCGAAGCCCCTAACACTGACGTCCTGAAAGAGTTAAATTATATGACTAAAGACTAGTCTGTCCTATCAGTATTTTACATGCTCTCTCTCTCTCTTTCTCTTGCTATGTTCCCTATTTCCATCTGTTTATTGTTTATCTGACACTGAAGACAACGTTTTCTTTAATAACGTTCGTAATAATTCAGTTTCCCCGACAGCCTATCTTCTGTTTTATATACTGGGTTGTTCAGTAAGGCAAACAACTCCTAGCGCACCCGTTTCCTGCAGATTGTCATACGCTAACTAAACCTTAACGAAAGTTACAATTTGATGTAATCAGTGACATATGCCCTGGGCTTCGCCTATCTCTGCGTTCAGCTGTTCCCCCCCAGACATGATACAGTTTCACAGATTTCAAGATTGTACAATGCAACATTTGTCTGGAAATGAGAGAAATGTTATACAGTGGGGAAAGAAACAAAGCAAGCGAAGAAAAGAAAACACAGCAAACGAGGATTTTAATGAAGATTTAAAATGAAACACGATGTTCGCCAAATATGCAGAGGACAGCGCTGGTGAAAATAATTTATGGTAATTAGTTAAATACGTGGATCAAAGGAGAAGTGGGAGCAGGTTATGAAGAGATAAGATGGCACATTGATATTGGCAGCACCAATTTTTTTCTGCGCCAACACTTGTGTGCAGGGATGGAAGATCACCCAGATATCGAGGCTCAGATGTCCCCAACTCCCCCAGAATGTGGGGCAAATAAGATTTCCATCTAAGAGGAGAAACAGCTTGAAAACGCCCTAGTTATCACAGACTGATACTGTTTAGCCGACAGGACGCCAGAATGAGGACAAGACCATGGTGAACTACTTGGGCAAGTTGAAGAGGAAGATCCTCAGGTTACGAGCACAGCAGAGTCAGATGTCTTTTGCATCGGTTTCGACAGGATCATCCTTCGAATCAACCAGCAAAAGAGACATAATATTTCAGTCTCGCCAATGTGTACAGGCCCGTTTAACCTCCACATCTCACACATAATCGTGACGAAACAGACTTGACAGTGCGACACTAGCCTTACAAATAATAACACTTGTCCGCCATGTCTTTAAAAAGAATATTAACAACATACACACAAAAAAGGGAATTGGAGGGGGGTCTCCATTTTCGTCCTTCTCTACCTTCCCACCACAAGCACTTTTTTCAAAGACAAATCCTCATTCCTCCTCTCCTTATTTTGTTAGGCCGGCGGTATACTGAGTCAAGTGTGTTCTGTTTTGATCCAGTACGGGAAGTCTTTCTTTCCGTCAGCTGACTCAAAATTTTACGTGTCGGAACCAGTCTGACAGATTCAAGTCTGGCCAGGTCCCGTTCAACATTTCACAATAAACCCAGGCAAAACAAGACCTGACTAAGTGCGCTACCAGCCTAATGGCCCTGGAATAACAAAAGTCAATGCAAGTCCTTCCAGTTTACCCAAGACATCCCCGCCATCTGCTGGCTTGTGGAGATGTGGGTTGCCTGGCTGACAACTGATGATGCTGCGGTTGTGTGCTGCTGTGGTCTTCAAAACCACATTCATCAACCACAACATCCTCATAAACTTCAGTCAACTCTGTGATTAAACCCTTTGTGGACTGCGCATGCCCAGGTTTACGATGTCTTCCTTCCAATATCTCAAAACATGAACAAATAGCATGTTTGACTCGATAACACTTCTAATTTGAGGCCTGCCACAAAGCTGTATGAGATTTTCATGTCAGACTAACTACCAGCTTTTCATCTTTCTAATTTGCATTATTTGCCCACAGAATTGTCTGTCCATTGCCTTTATCCGACTCTCTATCAGACGATTTCTCCTCCAGAAATATATTTCTCTCCATCTCTCCATACACAGAAGCTCTTCCCTTCTTCTCTCGATGATGCAGCATGAAAATTGTCTCTTTAGACGTAGGTCTTTGCAAATTCACGTCTCTCGTGAATTCACGGGAAGGCCATCGTCAGGCTTGCACGAATAGGCAGAGACAGATAGAACAGATCAAGAGACAATAATACAACTTAATGTACATGCAACATTATCCCGCATCTCATCTCCAGTTTGCTCATGCAGAACTAGAATGGTTGGCGCAGATACACATGCAAGTAAGGCCGTCGGCGTCAGCCTAGAGAAGCCCTGTCTGGCCTAGCAGGGGTGGATGTTTGCAAGATTTGTGTGCACTTCCCGAGTTTTGATCTTCGGCTCATCATACGGGTACGTAAAAATTCTAATCTACATCCGCGTGCGCTGTCACTTCAATCTACCCAGCCACAGTACCTTGTATAATTACCATTTCTCGCACGCTGAGCACGACTGATACGTCTAGATTTACACCATACCTCACGCGTTGTCTAGTTTCTCAAATCAGATTTAATTCATATAAGACTACTGTCAGGATTCAGATGTTGTTAAAACTCACGCAGAGAGTGAGTTGTTGTTGTTTACCAGGGCCATGAGAAATTGGCTGGTGGCCTTGAACGGTCCTCGCCAAATTATAGTTGGTGAGTAAATAAATGTAAAGTTAAACTGTTAGATTCACGCTTGTGGGTTTTAATGTTCGTGATTAATAAGTAATGGAGTAGGGGTGAAACAAGGTGGGGCTAGTTGACATTGTTAATTATGACTAGACAAGTTTTGCACGTTAACTGGCTGGTAGAATAGTGCAGACGTATTACTACAATTAAAATGGTGGGAGGTTTCGACCTATGAGATAGCTGAACTAATTGGGCCAGCGGACTAGCACGCTGGGTAGTTAGATAGTATAAGACATCGTGTAACGTTCAGATTTAGTGAATACAGACGAGCAGAAGCATCGTGTCGTGAAGTATCTCCGGTTGACCAGTACCTGAACTGTGTGCTTTGAAGACAAGAAGTCCTTGCTAACGGACTGGCTGAGCTCTAGAAAGAAAGGTCTGAGTGGGCTGACCTTTGAAAGCCCACGCTGCGCTATATTGATGTTCGCGCCTACCAGTAGGCGTGACCAATGGTACTATATCTTATTTATTCAAGCATAATAGAGATCGGAGATAGAGAGAGAACTACAGCCTCATAGGAAGACTAAGGAAACCCCAGCTGGCACTCGACCACGAGTGTCCCGTATCATAGATCTATTGCCATAGTATGATTGGAATAATATAGCACATTGTTGATGAATTGAATAGTGATTGTGCATAAAATATAGTCTTTTGGCAACTGCTTAAATTACCTACAAGCCGAAGAGTGCTTCTGTTAGGCTTTGAACATACTGGGCTCTCCTAACACTCAAGCCCATATGATTTAGGGAGAGTTTGCCTGGCGACTGGCCAGTGGCGACTCAACTGTCACTTTAAATTGATATCTAGTTTCGTATAATATACCTATTTGCTATTGATTGCAGTACCTCCATAGTTACATGAATATCATTGGTTAAGTTAATTAGAGTTTTTTTTGGTTTGAATATATACCCCTATTGTCTTTTGTTTTGTTATTAATATTTATGTAAACTATGGCCTGACCGGCCTGACATATATACGCTCTAGTTATTTAATACTTTTCTTGTGTGGTTGTGTCCGAGTGTGAGTTAGCTGCCTCTCGTGCAGTCGTAACATCCCCAAGACCCTAACTCTGCTCGTGACATCTACCTCTTCTCCGTTGGAAATAATCTTCTTACTAGTTTGGCTTGACTAATTCACCCTGCACTTTCCTTCCTGTACAGTTAATTTGAGGATCTTATCTTTCCAGCAGGTGACGTTCCGTGCTCGAATTCTCCAGCCTCTCGGTGTTTTTATCCGTACATCATTGCACATTTTCTTCATGTACTCATTTTTTTTTCCTCTCTCTTTTTTTTCTTTTCTCATTTCATGCCCGGCACCTGACTCTAACTACCCTAGCTTTTGCACCCAGTCATGCGCGTTGCCTGAAATGTCTCGCATTCTGCACAGATTTAAACCATGCGCTGGTATCTTACCTATCTTTACATAACCGTACGGACTTCATTTTCTTATCTGTCTTTAGCATGATCACATGTGTCTCATTTCGGAAACGACTGAAATCTTTCGGTTTTAATCAGACCATTTGCTTGACAGACCGTAAATGTAATTAAAGTATTACACATGGTTATCGCCAAGAATAAATTGGTTCGCAGGCTTTTTTTTTTTTTTTCGTGCGTGAATGTGAGTCGTATCCAATTGCTCATTTCAACAATCTACGGTGAGGATTATGAAAATAAAAAAGCACGAAGAGAGAGAGAGAGAGAGAGAGAGAGAGAGAGAGAGAGAGAGAGAGAGAGAGAGAGAGAGAGAGAGAGAGAGAGAGAGAGAGAGAGAAGTGGGCAGACCGAGAGATAAGCACACATACAGAGAGGGAAACCTAGAGGAACACACACGCGCACACGCACACACGCAGAGAAGAAAGGGAGAGAGAGAGAGAAAGAGAGAGAGAGAGAGAGAGAGAGAGAAAGAGAACACACAGACACCTACACACACACACACACACACAGAGAGAGAGAGAGAGAGAGAGAGATTTAAATCTGGAATTACAACTTCGGGTCGATCGTTTACGATAATTATGTTTTATACGTTTTGACAGGACTTGGGACACAAGATAATTCTCTCTTATTTACTTAGAAAATTCAACAGTCATTGTTGACAAATTTAGGTCGAATGCGAGTCCTAGTGCCGCCCCTTAAATCTTTGCCTAGCTTTACCATCTTGAATCAATTGGCCTTTCATACCTGACATACACTTCGCGTTTCTTCAAGCATTTCAAAGTAGTACACATTACCACTGGTGAACTTCTTTCTTAACTGAATGTGTCTTTTGTAAGCCTTTCTACACATTGACCGTCTTTTCTATTAGATCAGTTATGGAAATGCTTTTTAGCACTTTCTCCTATTTCAGGGCAACAGATGCCATACATGAAAATCCACATAATTATTTCATGTCCGACATTAGGACAAAAACGAACTGTCACCCCTATTAAGTGCTGATCTTGTTAAATCCGTTAGTTTCTGA
This sequence comes from Onchidella celtica, assembly GCA_963931925.1. Taxonomy (NCBI): domain Eukaryota; kingdom Metazoa; phylum Mollusca; class Gastropoda; order Systellommatophora; family Onchidiidae; genus Onchidella; species Onchidella celtica. The sequence goes on along the minus strand of OZ007576.1, from coordinate 10,416,227 downwards.
CAATAAATTACGCATTTAAGGCACGCGCGCTTTCACACATACACACGCGCGCGCGCACACACACATTCACACAGAAGGAAGCACAAAGGCCGAGCAATGTCGAATTTATTTTCACCCTGTGACAATTAAACATAATTAGAGTCAAATTTAATTCTATACAACCGCATAGTGACAGCAACTTAAGTTGACTTAAGCCAAACAAGTATCAACTTGAAGCTTTTGGAGGATCACGACAGATTAGTGGCGGCGTCTCATTTGACAATGGGGAAGATCACACTACCGATGCTTTAAACTCAGGGGCTTTCGGTTTGTTACACTCTACGCATTAGCACGCCAAGTGTCGACATAAATTAGAGGGGTGACAGTGACATTCAACCTTTCCCTAAAGTCTTTGTTGGGGCCTCTGCCATCTGTTTCCCCAATCATGATGTCCTGACCTGAGATGAGGGTGCGTTAATTATGACAGAGAATCATGTTTTCAGTCACCAATATTGAATGCAGTGAAAGTGACCTAGAAATTTAATTTTTGTTTCTTTCAATTAGACATTAATGCAGTTCAGTTGTATTTGAATTACATCGCACTGAACACAGTACAATAATGTTTTCTGGTAACAGCTTGCTTTTCTGGGGTTTTAGTGAGCGAGCGAGTGAGTGAGTGAGTGAGTGAGTGAGTGAGTGAGTGAGTGAATGAGAGAGTGAGTGAGTGAGTCCGTGAGTGAGTGAGTGAGAGAGTGAGTGAGTGAGTGAGTGAGTGAGTGAGTGAGTGAGTGAGTGAGTGAGTGAGTGAGTGAGTGAGTGAGTTGAGTGAGTGAGTGAGTGAGTGAGTGCATGGATGAGTGACGGAATATCTAGCATTCAACACGCACAATGTTAAACCACACGGGCAATGTTGCAGAAAGACAAATCAGAGGCAACAAGACATGAAGCTGAAGCTTTAAATAACCTTGTAATTCGGTCACTGTACATTTCCTAGATGAGAAACACACACACACACACACACACACACACAAACACGCTCCAACTTAGTAAACAATTCCAATATTTTATACTGAGATAGCATTATTTGGCACGCAATATCTTTCGACACCTAATCTATCCACATATTCACAGCTCCTTCATGTCCGCGGATGACAGGTGATTTGCATGTGAGTAAACAAAGCGAACATCTTGACAACGCTGAGCTGTAAGACTGAAATATGTAATTAGTTAAGAAGTGACGTCAGTAGGTCAACGTTTTCCATCTTTGATTTTTTTCCTTTGTTATCCCATTCTAGCGAAATGTGAGGATGATGGACTCGAAGGAATTCCTGCCGGTTAGATTGCCCGAACTCTGAGATAAGACGTTATAAGGCGCATTATCTGTACTGTGAAATTAATGTGGGTACTCACATAGGAGGGCGTTCAGACTTTTAACAATGTCTAATTCATTGCCCATGTGGACACTACATTAAACCATCTTAAACCAAGGGGCCATACTTAGTAATTAATATGATTTTTTTTAATAACGAGATATTTTGGTTGTTGCACTTATGTCACCCCAATGTGTCACACTCTCTCCCCCCATACTGGCTGAGCATGCGCACTTGCAAAGACAGGGTGTGATCCAAAAAGAAGAAATGAAAATCTTGGGTGAACGAAACATAATAGTATTAATAGCCTCGGAACTTCCGACGAAATAAGCAATAGATTTTTCAAAATTTCGTTTGAGCACAAGCGAAACAAACTCACTACCTTGCTGGGTTACACAATTCTTAATTAGGCGTGTCTTCGTGACTTCCTTTGTGCGTTTAAGAATAATTATGGATGAGCACTGAAGAAACAGTTACCTTAATTTCACGAATATTATAAAATAATAATGTCTCTTTTCTTCTGCTGCCACATAAAGGGTGATGCCGGTGAATTGAAATGGAAAACCCGACTTGGTCTTTCTTATTTTTTCTTCAAATCACTTATCTGAATTCTTCAAGGAGGGAAAACTTCACTGAAAAAAAAATATGTTGATATTATCTAAATGTAAACAGCTGGTGGTGTGAGTTGCTCAGCTGTTTGTGAGCACGAACGGTCTGTTGACAGATAGATTGTGCCAGGTGAGATGGGAAAGATACTGTCTGCAGAATTCTACACCACGAAAATGCGCGGTAAAAACTGAGTCTTAAATGAGATGCCTAGAGCTAGTAGAAGTCTTTTTTTTCGACCTCAAATACAACTGCCAGCATTGAATAATTGTTTAAATAAAAATGAAATTCACTTGTTGGGCAAGAGGTAGAAATATTTCATATTAGGTCAAAACGTGCGGTCAATAGAGTTGAAGAAAAGCAGAAAAGGCGCCCAAGGAGAAACGGAAGACAGGGGAGAAAAAGAGAGAGAGAGAGAAAGAGGGAGAGAGAAAGAGGAAGATCATTTAGAGAGAGACGAAGGGAGAGAGAGGGCAGAGAGAAAGAAAGAGAGAGCAAGAGAGAGAGAGAAAAAGAGACAGACAGACAGGCAGGCAGACAGATAGACAGACAGAGATAGAGAGAAAGAGACAGAGACGGAGTGATTTTGTTTTCGTGCATGAAAAGCTCTTGGATTAAGACTGTAACCTGGCATTTCATGTCAAATGTCAAATCAGACAGATGTGGAAAAAGACGAACGTGTGGAAAGTAAAAATGAAAGACAAAGAGAGATAATAGTAATTATGTGAAATTTCGGCACGATTTCTATTTATACTTGGCAACGGCATGGGGGGAGCAATCTGCAACATCGTACATGACATCACAGGTCAGGGTCTCGATTATTATCAGTAAAAAAATATCTAATGTCAAAATGTGAGAGCAGGAAGGACGAAGAAAAGTGTATGGGGGGGGGGGGGGGAGACGGAGAGTAGAAAAGGGGAGAACAGGGATAAAGACAGGTTTGAATGTAGACATAATTTCTGGTTTATGCTCGGCAATCGCTTGAGAGAAAACTGCAGCATGACATGTCATGTCAAGAGCTATCTTGGCATTTGATTGCTTGTCATTCCGCTTGCAACAAACCTGTCATCTTCAGCATCGTGGAAATGGCCCCAGAACTCTAGCCGAACTTAACATGCCAGGGCCGAGAGGCTCTTCAGTTTGAAATGGAAAAACGTCGTAAAGTCAATGCATGAACCTGTATAGAGTTGGTTTTTTTTTTTTCCTTTTTCTGCAAACGTACCCGCATTTCTAAGTGGACAGCGGACGGCTGGAGGGTACTGCTGGCAGCTTCACCTTCTGTCCTATCATCTATACTATACATATTTGTGGACTTGAGATTTTTCGTTGCAAAAGGCTTCTGAACCACTCAACACTCAGACTTCAAATTTTATATGGTGCATCAGAATGGATGTAAGAGTGCACAGTTTTTAATTGAAGTCTCAAATCGGTGTAGTTTTTTTTATTTGGAAATTTATTGTTTCGCCATCATTTAGAGCTATTTCGAGTCATAGTTCGCCATTTTAAAGTTTCGTTATCACTTCCTGCGATGTGTTCACTATCAAACACACTAACCCGTGTGGTCAACTCACAAAGGCAGAGCAGTAAGACTTATTTAAAAACAAACAAACAAAAATAAATAAACAAATAGGAACAGGCCAGATGAAGCAGGTCCATAATAACCACCCAGAACTGAGACCAATATTCAAACCAATTTATCCCGGGCAGGGCCGGGGACTTCAGCTAGTTTGCTATAATTCTGTCTATCCTCTTGTTCTTTCTAGCACAATATGGCCGTTAAGTTATAGTGGCGACGTGCTTTCTCCAAATTCACATTCAAACTAAGTGGGTGAAAGCTTCATTTTATGTTCAGCGTTCCTTTCTAATGACCTGGAAAACTGCACTGTAAATTCCCCTCGCATGGTCTAACTCGTACGAACCGTATACTTATTATTGCTTTCAATCATTCATACCCTCCTAAATTATCGCATCAATTTCTGGCATTGGGGAAGAACTATTACTATTTTTAGAGTCTTTGTTCGAAAATTTTGGGTTACTAGTTTGTTGTTCGGCTTGCGTCACGCAAAACTGTGATGTTGACAGCACAGCACCCCCCGCCTCCCTCCTCCCCATCCCCACCCAAACCACCCCATCCTGCAGTGCACGGCGCCTGAGCACGCGCCCTTGCAAATAATTAGCTGTAATCCCAAAAGAAGAACTGTAACCTCTTAGGAGTAAGAAAACTATGGTCTTGGAACATCCGATGAAAGACAAAATTTTGTAGGAGCACAACAAGTTATGTGACACCAAGTGGGACAGACCAATGTTGGTACAAGTACGTACGCCCCCCCCCCCCCCAAGGTTTTTTCCCTAGGGATAACAACATCCTTAATTAATTATTCTTTCAGATTTTCTTTTTTGTTTTCCTCCTGTTTTTTCGGTTGAGAGGGAAATGGAGAGGGTTAGGGATTCGATAAGATTTAGGGCTGAGGATAAAGACGGTGTGAGGTATAGGTACGCACAGGTACGCGCCCCAGCGCAAAACGCTTGGAGTGCGTACATTCAAGTAACAACAGCTAAGCTACCCCTGTGAGCACGGGCTATAACACTGTACATAATTGCAGCTACTAAAAACGTGAGCAGTCCATGCATTTAGCACACCTAAGAAACTCCGAGGATCTAGGAAAGGAATAACATACGTTTCTGGTAATGTTATGTTTTGACGGACTGATTGGCTTCAGTTGTAACAGCTCCACATAAAGTACTGGCTAATGAATTAGGGCCACCTGTTGGAGGAATGCTTGCTCTAGATTTCACCTGTGATATTTTCCCCCCCGTGCCTGGTTGGAGCCAGACACCTTCTGGTAAGCTCTACACACTCACCTTTCCTGCTTCAACTGCCCTCTACTGATTGTCTTCCCTGCACCCCCCTCCCCCCGGGTTAACCCTCCCCTCCCCCATGACAAATTCTTGGCCCCCTTTCTCATGTCTGCCCCACTGATTCTATGCGCTCATCTTTGTTTTGTTTCTTTCCCCACAGGAACGCACTCACCGGTCAGCAAACTCTAACAATCTTGCCAGAACCCTTAGTTTGCTGTGCCAGGTTTGAAATTAATTATCTTTATTGCAAGATGGAAAGACGTACAACGAAGACTTTTTTTTTGTTTCTTCAGGGGTGGGGGAGAGTGAGATAACACGTCAGAACCAGTGGACTTGGGATCGGGCGATACGAAGAGACAAGCCGTTGTAAAAGAAATTAACAACCCGGTGCCACATGTCTAAGATTTAAACAGACACATTGCATTTGATAATCTGACGCAGTTTTCAAAGTCAAAAGGCGCTGCTGGCATGCTATGATGTTTTATTACTAATTAACTCGCACGGAATACTTCAAAAACGGGGTTATGTAAACGAATGCAAATGGTTAGGTGCACTAGGAATGACTTTTATGGAATTTTTCTTTACGTTTGTGAAGCTTTTGTATGAAGAAGTTCATTGCGTACTGCAAATGGCGATAAAGTATGGCATACCATGTCATCTGTTTTGTCATTTCCCTCCACAGCAAGCCGGAATTGTGAGTGAGTGAAGGAATTTAGTGAGTGGATGACTGATTAAGTGGGTGGGTGAGTGAATGAGTGAGTGAGTGAGTGAGTGCGTGGGTGACAGAGCGAGCGAGCGAGTGAGTGAGTGAGTGAGTGGGTGAGTGAGTGAGTGAGTGAGTGAGTGAGTGAGTGACAGAACGAGTGAGAAAAAACGTTTTTGCACAATTATTACATGTGTTACGTTCACACGTGTCTCTCAGCGCTAGGGACGCAACATTCAAAACATTCCGCACATTAAATTCTGCCCCAATCCGGTATCCATTGATTTGCAGTCACTAATGGAATACACAAAAACAAATATAATTCTAAAGAATGTCTGCACCGTTCTGAAACAGTATAGATAGAGCGAAAGATTTCCGATACTGTCCATCCTCCTTGATGGGATAATCCTGAAGCCCGAGCGATTGAGCTAATGAAGGACAGGTCCTTAAGAAGGGCAAACATACGAGCGCGCTGGTGGACAAAGCGACACCGGGTGCCTGGCCTTTGAGACATGGGTGTTATAGCGGATAATGTATCAGCGAGGACGTAATCCGGGTGGAGAGCTCTTCACGTCAAGGGTCAAACTTGTCAGCGTGACCTGCCAAAGGTGGAACCTGGTGGTGAGAGAGTCCAAGAGCCAGAGAAGGGGAGAAGGGCGAGAGACAGAGTAGGAGAGAGAGAGAGAGAGAATAAAAGAGAAAAGAATGAGCGAGAAAGAAAGACAATGGATGAGACAGAGAGAGAGAGAGAGAGAGAGAGAGAGAGAGAGAGAGAGACAGACAGACAGACAGACAGACAGACAGACAGACAGACAGACAGACAGTAAGAAAACAGGCAGACATATAGACACACACACACACATAAAGAGAGAGAGAGAGAGAGAGAGAGAGAGGAAGAAGAAGAAACAGTTGCTATTAGATAATAAATGCATAGCACTGAAAGCTGTGGATCCATCGCGTCTGAACTGGCTCAAAATATAACTGATATGAACAAATGAAAAAGAGAAGAAAGAAAGTACATGAACGATGATATTGAAAACCACACGCTCCAAATGTAACAGATGATGGCGTCTTGTAAGAAAAATACAGATATAATAGCGAAAGAGGGCGGAAAAAACTTTCGGTATTCACTAAAAAATAAAATAACAACAACAACAACAACAACAAAAAAAGAAAGGATTAAACAGCGGCAAAAATCGAAATACAATTTCAGTGCCAGAGAACAAAGATTTTGATGAGGGGAATTACTTCTAGATCAGTAAACCACACGCGTGATTAGACATAAATTGTGGTTTTCGTTACTCAGTAGTTGGGTTCATGAACGTAGCAGAAGTGAATGAATGAATGAATGAACGAATGAATGAATGAATGAATGAATGAATGAATGAATGAATGAATGAATGAATGAATGAATGGATGAATGAATGAATGAACGAATGAATGAATGAATGAATGAATGGCAGCGTTTGTTGGATTTCCAAAGATAGGAAAAATGAATGAATGAAGGGAGAAAAGTGGGAAGGAAAGAAGAGGAAGGAAGGAAGGAAGAAATAATGAATGAATGAAGGAAGGAATGAATGAATGAAAAGGAAGGAAAGAAGGCGTTTATTCGTAGTATTTCTCCAGAGGATGACAGGCGCGATTCAATTTGGCCATATGCCACCCTCAGTGTTCTACCGACAGATGGCTTAGCACGGTGTTGAGCTACTCCACAAAAAACTGAGAACTCATGCAGCCTTCTGTAGACCATGATGTACCAGATCAGCGGCGTCGCTCTCTGTCTGTCTGTCTGTCTATCTGTCTGTCTCTCTTTCTCTCTCTCTCTCTCTCTCTCTCTCTCTCTCTGTGCCCAGGTCAAGATTCTACCAGTCAAGATTGTCAACATGTTCTGTCAGGGAGGTCAGGATTAGCCAGTGATCCTCGTAAGTCCTGGCTGGTCAATGGGGACTTTCACCGTGGTCATGTTGAACATCCACCGACCAGCTGGAGGTGTCTGTGTTCTACAATTGGCTTATCTTGCCGGTGTTTACGTACAGACACTCCTAAGGGCAAAAACACTGCCATGCTACGAAAAAAGACGGTACAAACCAATCTAAGCCAAACTGCCTTTTTAAAATCATTTTTTTTTCTTATGAAATGTGTTGTTTTCTGGCAGGATTATAACTGTATACTTTCTTTTGCTCATAAAAAATGCAAACTGAGCGTGCAATAAATAGAGCGAGGCTGAACCAAAATAACTTTTGTCATCCCTACAGAACTTTTGTTTGTTTGTTTTGGCCTTTGCAACCTTTTTTCATAGCGCGGCACAATTGCCCTGGCGACATGTTCACAACTGGCATCTTTCCCTGAGATTCCAACATGTGCTTTTCTGGGAAGATAGGGCGAAGACAAATGAGGGACAAAAATAAAATAAAACTAAAATAAAAAGCAGGTAATACAAATTCTGGCCAATGTAAACTTTGCCGGGGGATCAAATGCAAAAAGAAATTATATTTATGCAACAACTGAAGATGATCAATAATATACAGATTGCAGGAAAGTTTAGGGTACAGGCTGGGTATAGCCTGGTACAGGATTCAGATGGATCAACACAGAGGGGAGAGAGAGAGATAGATAGATAGATTAGATAGATAGATAGATAGATAGATAGATAGATAGATAGATAGATAGATAGATAGATAGATAGATAGATAGATAGATAGATAGATAGAGAGAGAGAATGGGTAGATAAAGATAGAGATAGACAGACAGACCTTACCCCGAGAGAAGGAAACACACACACACACACAGATACACAACCACACGGCACACACACACACATACAGGGGAGAAAGAGAGATAGAAAGAAAGAGAAAGAGAGAGACAGACAGAAAGACAGAGAGAATTAAATGGGTACACGGTCTGATAAAGGCACCCAGAGTCGAGCAAAGAGTACACACATATCGATTCAAGACGGGGAAAACAACATCCTATTTCCTCAACATCCCATTCTCCTGTATTGAAACGACCAGACCAAGGCGCCCCTGATCAGCGTCTACTGTAAAACTGCTAGCGTCCAATTAATTACGATTTGCCAGGTGACAACAGAACTCTCAGGCCAAGACTGTACAAGACAGAGAAAGACAGACAAAGAATACGACCGAGAGAGAGAGTGAGAGAGAGAGAGAGAGAGAGAGAGTAATAATAATAGAAAATCAAGACAACGAGAGAAACTCAATGAGAGTCAAGGGCGGAAAATGAATGAGAGAAAAAAAAAGGAAATCTGAAGGAAAAAAGTTAGACGGCATCCAAACCAATAGATAGATCCCCTTTTCCCCTTCCTCCCTCTCGTTTCTATTGGGAACTCTTTCACGACACCTCAGATGAAAAACACAGAAACAATTTGCGGACGGCAAAGCGGCCGGAATGTCGTTAGTCAAATTTCTCCGCCGCGCGCAAGTCCCTAGGGGACAAGGGCAGTAAATCTTACCGGAAATGTTTTCTCAGAGTGGCCAGTTTTTCGGGCGGAAATAATAGCAATTTGCATGGCCTACCCTTAGATGTGCCTAATAGTAAATTATTTTGTATTTCATGACGGGGAAACTATTTTTGAAGACAAAGTGAGATGGAAATGCGGGTTTTGTTTTTCAAAAGATATTTTGTGCTCCGTCTGGGCACTTGGGTTTCAAATTGCTATTGATGAATAGTTATGGCGAGAATAATATAGCCAGTCCAAAAAAAGACGTTGTATTCAATAAGAACTGTACGCCTGAGTGCCTGGGGCTGTCAATATGGTACGCAATGTCTGTAGCAATCTTTTCTTTTATAAACGCCTGGGAAATTGTTTTCGATGACTTTGATAGTTTGTGTGGTATAGATGCATGTGGTCAGATGTATCAATACTTCCCACAGCCGGGGGGGGGGGGGGAGTTCTTTCCCTCTGACCGAGTCGTTACATGATGGATCGCCGTCGAAAACGATGACACAAAATCGCCCAAAGGACGAATTTGAAATGCATCCCACAGATTTACTCTCTATTACTGGGCACACTTCTGTTCCTTTATTTTATTACAGACATAAAATTTCATAGCAATAAACTTTAGTATATTAGAAAATGTATAACACAGTAAATTGAGAAATGATTCAGTGGCAAAACAAGAAAGAGAGTAGAGCCCTCCCCCTGCAAGACCACCCCCTCCCCAAAGATCTGAAGCACTTTTATTGAATCCGATGTGGCGTTCCTGCCAATATTTACCCAATCTTGAGAACCCTGTGTAACAGTCTCCCTAGCCGCTAGCTGGTCACTGTAAGGCACCACAATGTACCAGAATTAGTAAGATTTGAATGGGTAACTGAGATTGCATGTTCACGGGCAGCCACTTTCACAACGTCAAAGTTTACGGCTTTTCTGGCTGAAGTTGCAAGCTTGTTATGTCTATTTGATAACACCATTACGTTCTCCACAAAATGTCTCTCTGTCTACCAAGGTGTTCGATACTGCAGCGGCGGAAATTCATCATAGCTTTAATGGCAGAAAATGTCCCATTAAATCAGACCCGACACAGCTGTAATTTGAAAGCAGCTTTTCTGGGATCGGTAGCAAAGTTTCTCTAATGGATGACAGATCCCCAGACAGAGTGGGGGATTGGCAAAGTGAATGCGGAAGTCAATATCAGAAATTCTCCCACTCTGTGTACGGCAACATCTAAAATTTGTCGTCCATTACAACGTTTTAAAGTGTTGGAGAAACGACAATTAAATCAACGTCAAAACATTTCAACTCTGGGAATCTAGGTTGATGCCACTCTTTGTTAATTTGAGCTGCCAGTCACAAGAGTTCTGTGAGAGCGTGTTTCCTATTATTTGTTACAGAAGTTCTATTTCCACAAATACCAATAATATCTTTCCTAATTCAAACTAACAGTTTCAAGCGTCGGCTTTATATTGTACACATTTATTTTACTTTCATTAACGCAAGACCCATAATTTTATTTGGGCTACTGGGAGAATTTTATTCCAGCAAAATTGGTTTCATAGTTATATCCACATTATGCATGAGTTGGAGTACTGTAATATCTATGGTTGTAGTCAGAAAAAGCACATGACAGGACAACAAGATGTTGCTACACAGTGCTACACTAAACGTGCAGGAATATGGAGGAAGGAGACGGGAGAAAGGTTGGAAGATGTGCATGGAATGAATAGTGCCTGCGACGACTTATGTCAAGAAACTATGGTGGAGAAAAAGCAGGGGCCAGCTAGACAGCACATTAAAATTTATGTCATGACAGAGAGCGAATTGTAAGGCAGGTAAATATATGGCTCACAATAATGAGATCTCCAAATGTCCAGGCTACGGCCTTGACGTAATGCCGGTCAGAGATTAATAACCCTTGTCCAGTGCACCTGACGTGATGGTCAGGATTAAAGTGACCATTCTGAGGGCTCAGGCAGTGCGCTGCTCCACTGACCTCAATTGTCATCAATTACTGTGGTCGAGCTTTGGACCACTTTGCTGTCCGCTTGACTGCCGGTCTGTGACAGCCCTTTAACCTTTTGGGGTCTTATTTCTCACCTGGAAAACCCGGACTTACACCTGAGGTTAAGATGAATAAAGGACTTGTGTTCATTGTAGGACAAGAAAACACTCGGACCTTACAGTCTTGCTGAGGATCTGTACCGGGTTTCAGCCCGGTCAAAGGTCATATTTCAATCAAGTAAACACGGCCGATTCAACAACAAAGTATGGTCAACCTAGTTCGAAAAACGAACTTCTAAGGATGATCAGTTTGTTTCGCTCCATCCATATTTTTTTTTTTTTAAATGTTCAGCATCAGATCTCAGTTTTTTACGGGTAGGAGGAAATATCATACACACACACAAAAAAAATCACTTGCCCTACGCCCAATTAAACTTTGACTTGCCAATTCATCGCTGAGTCCGCCATCGGCAACGGATGCCAAATGAAAGTGTAACTATGGCAGACTGAAAATCACATCCGACAACTAACCATTCTATTTAGGAGTTGAGCCGAATCGGAAATGAACTGGTTGAATCGCCGTCTAACTTTAGCAAACGGCTAAATTCAGACTGACGGTAGTCAGGCCTGTGGTGCTAATCTATTACTGTAACAAAACAAAAATTCACGGGTACACAGTTTTGAAGCTCCAGTGATGACATAAGCCTAATGAGGTGCTAAATTTAGGCTTTTCAGTTGTAAACAGTTACCTAGTATTTCTCAGGTCGACAAATTTTTAAGTTCTGGGTTTTCCAAAGCTTAGCTTCAAATGTCATATTGTCGTTCCCGAATTGGAAAAGATGGATAGAAAATTGGGTTCCTTAGCACAAGCCTGACAGAACAGAATAAATCAACAGTTAGAAAGGTAATACTACTCAGAGAAACATTACTCAAGCTTTTGTTGTTGTTGTTGTTGTTGTTGTTGTTGTTGTGGGGGACGATGTCATAAAACAAACCAGCAATAATTAAATAAATAAATAAAAAAGTAAATAAATAAATACATTTCTACACTGTTTCCATCAGTTCAGGAATCAGAATCAGATCCCAGTTCCGCACACACTTTTCGCGATTCGGATGGTTCAAGATGTCAAACAAAACCCCGAACATCAACACCTGGAGAAGCTCAGCATACCACCGTTGTTCCCACATTCGCTTTTCCCTTGAGTTACCCGACAATTGTCTCCTTCTATTGCGCACTGATAACCTGAATTGTATTATTGACCCAGTTCGCGCCATCGTTTGTGACGTCACTCCCAGGTCTGTTTTCTTACCCTTAAGCTCTTCTCTGATGTGGTCACCTGCATGTCTGAGCAGAAGTCGATAAGTTCCACACCAGATGACACAAGGTCATGATCCTACACGGATGTGATCAATGTATAGAGACAGTTTGCTTACATTGTTGATGACATACATGTATACAATGATACATCTGACACAGGATTTACACTGCCCATCGATTGAAACAAAAATATTATTATCACATTCAAATGTCTGACTGTCTGTCTGTCTGTCTATCTCTGTCTGTCAGTCTCTGTACGTCTGTCTGTCTGTCTGTCTCTCTCTTTTCCCGCCTTGTTTTTCAAATTCCTGTTTCTTTCTTTCCTGCAACGGGACTTAGTAAAATCCAAATGCCGCAACGACAATTAAAAAAAAACTAACGAGATGAACCCACTTAATGCACGGCCAAAAGTAAACTGTGGTATCAGCATAGGATATGAGAAAGAAGGGGGAGAAAGGACCAGGGAAGTTCAGCATGGAAAGGTACGACAAAAGGTAACTGGTACAACATGAAGAAAACCAAAAAGAAAATCCTGGAAGGTCGTGTATTTCTACAGTCGGATGCGCAGTAAGTGAGCTTGGCCCTTATTTCTGCATAAATAAGAAAAATAAATCCCCGATCGTTCCAATGCGCAGGAATCGGATGTATATAAACAGCAGCCTGCAGCAACACGTATACAGCAGCGTGCTTTCCGCATTGCAACTCTGTGTATTTCCTAACACAAAATGCCAGCATGCAGGTAACAGCAGCAGGTAAGATAACAAGTCAGAAAGAGGATCAAACAACTTAAGGATGCTCAGTTCTTGAGCAACCAAAAATATACATCAGAAATACCAGACCGAAGTCCTTGTTCCAATATAAACAGCTGAGGTCGCTTCTGTCACTCTGAACTCCACAGAGTTCGGATTTCCTCCTAAGGAGAATGCCATGAGAGACAGAGAGACGACGATATCAGTAGATCCTGATTTTTTTTTTTTTTTATTGTAACCAAGGTATGTCCTATATTCAAGAAGGTTGCATGTGGCAAGAAGGAATCGACAAACCGATAGGCACAGGGGCTTGTCTGATCGGTAAAAGTGGCCCTTACAGATGCAGAATGGATTTTGTGTGTTAACTGTACACGCGTGGTCATGAACGAGAATCTCCATTTCTTTCATTTACGAGCAGGTCCACTCCGTGTTTCATTGATTAATGTACCTTGTTTACTTTTGGAACTTATGTCAAAGGGTATCATTTCCAGCAACTTAACTGTAGTTAAAACAAGGGGGAATATCGACAACACATTATATGTAATTATACGGCCAGAAAAGCATGCACATATGAAGATCGGCTGGATGGAAGAATTACAGAATGCTGTAAATGATGAGTTATTAGACGGGCAGAAAGATGGATGATATTTTAATAAAACAGTTATCGAACACACCAAGAGATAATTGATATCCACCTGAATAAAAGACCGATATAAACTTACATCAATCACTGACATTTAAGCTTGGAGCGGCGGTATGGTTGTCCTTCACGTCAACTGCTCATCGGTTATTAGCAGTGTGAGTTAGAAAATGCCAAATGTAATCGATGCAAAGTTCAAAGTTAATTACAATGTGGAAAATTTGCAAAGAATGCATGAAATACACAGTTTTTTGGGTGACTTCCTGTGTATCCATTTGCTTGCGAGTAAGTGAATGAGTGAGAGAGTGAATGAGTGAGTGAGCGAGTGGTCAAAATAACTTTTCCGCTACGAAACGTCCACAAAACAGTTTCGGAAATTGGTTACAAAGTCCAATTATAGGAATCTTGGCCACATGGACCAATGGCCAGTGTCTTATTTTATAATGCATGTCTGTTGGTGTGGTCCAGTATGGTTCTTTGATGTTGATGCCCCGGCACGTTAAGGTCACGGTAAATTTCCTTTTTTTCCATGCTAAAAAAAAAAACGCTGACTGGTACAAACTTTTGACTCAGGTCGCACTAGTTACAACGCCAGTAATTGCTACTGTCCTTCAATGAAGTCGTGGTCTTTTCATTTGAACCAATTCACCTAATTTCTTTTCTTCAGTTTTTCTTCTTCTCTGGCAGTGCTGTAATGGTTCCTTGCACTTTGCCAAGTCGCCCACTTGTGTCTAACTTCTGACCCGCGTCATTGGAGCTTGGACACACAAAAGAATGACCACATATATATGTACTAAGCGTCGACTCCATTGAGCACTGGAGCTGTCAAAGTGAATTCTGTCCGAGAAGCCCAGTCAGGGGTGAAGCAGACAGAACATCAAACAAACTTGCCTAATGGAGAGAGAACTTGGTTCTGTTTGGGTTCAGCACTGCATGATGACAGTCTGCTGTGATCTTTCATTTCCAATGCTAATCTTGTCTGCCTTAAAGCACAAGGAACTATGACTCTGCTGATCTACATGCATCTTTTGGACTTGATCCAAGTACTGACTACTACTGCCCTTAGGGTCATTCCTTCAGAAGGGCTTTCTGACAGTTATTTCACCTCGTTATAAATGCCCTTTTCAATTTCCATTACAACTTCTCAACGCTTTTGGCCATTTCTTTTGAAAAGTCTTCTGACAGGACAGCTATCTCTAAATGCTATTTACACTAAACATTTCAACGTGGCATACCTAGAGTAATTTCTTACTTTGGCAGTTGTTTCACCTACAAAAGAGCCATTTCCAACTGCGCAATTTAAACATAATTTATATGCACGTATCTTTTATGAACATTAATATTTGCTACCATTACCAACAACACAGACCGTAACAGCTGGGCTAGAGCTTAAACATTTTATCACCTCGGTAACTGGCAAATTAAAGCAAAACGATCTTCTTGTTTAACTGCTAATGTGTGCTGAGTTCACTGGGGGGACAAAACCGTATCAGGCCATTCCACGCTGATCTCAGATCCTTTTCTGAACTTGAAAATGCTGACAGTACAGTCATTTGGTCACTATAGAGCTAAAGTGGTCCATCCAGTTTTAGCATATTTCTCAGATTTTTTTTATTTTTTTTTTAAAACAAAATATACACTGTTTTGTTAAAATAATATTCTAAAAGAAAGCCACTAGCATCTCCCTTCATGAAACCATGGTGAAGACAGGGCGTCAGAAAGCTGTACAGTAAAATAAAAACAGTTCAAGTCTGATTTACTCAAAACATGACCGGTGTGAGATAGCCGATTTAGTTATGCGGCAACCTTTTTGGTTTGCCCCTCGAATCTGAGTGGTGTGGGTACGGTATTCTGTCTGTAAAACAATAGCGCCGTCGCCGAAGATTATCATACGAGAGACTGACTCCCGCAAACCCTACCATCAAAAACCTACCTACCACCATCACTATCACATAATACCATCATCAAACACCAAACTGTAGATCTATCTGTCCAGTCTGCGCGGTGGGGGGTCCAGCCAGTTGTCCTTGTACTAACTGACCTCCATCTGACCACTGGGACCTTTTCCATGTCTGCGACTGAGTTCACTCGCTAATGATGACTCCCCTTTTGACAAGGGACTTCACTTTCCCATCTCCACCTCCCGCCAGTCTCGGTAACATCCCTTGGTTCACCACATCAATTACTCAAAGAGACACAAGAGTGTTTGTCGTCTGATACCACGATAAGCCAGACAGCTCTTGTTACCGTACATCTGCATCGTCTTTAAATGAAATGCCCTTCCATAAACCACCCCTACGTGCATGCTAACCCTACAACCTGGATCTCCCGGTACAAACTGAACATCTCCATAAACCAAACTTCTTTGTCATCTCTACAATCAGTTTAGCTGGAAACTTAATCATATTAGCCATAAACACCTCTAATCCAGCCATCACACACACAAAAAATGCATGATGTGAACAGCAGTAGTTGTAGCAGATGTTGGAGATCTGAACACGGCAGCGGCTGTAGCTACTGTTGAAAGCTGCCGAAGTGTGCAGCACGGTAATAAAGAACAGGTGGCGCATAATCCACCAAGGCTTAGGTCCAGAGGACAACACAAAATGTACACCCTGACTCATTCACGACACGGGTACTATAGTTAGGATCATCAATGGATTTAACTGATACAGTTTGACCCAGCTTTGTTGGTCTCATGTCAAATTGCACGCAAATTATGCAAAAAAGAAACAACAACAAGAAGAAATAATAGGGTCTGTCTGGCCCGTGTAGCCAGAGTACTCACACTACAGTATGGTCAGCTGTTACCACCTTGAGGTCAATTTCAGAATACATGAAAATACAACAACAAAAAGACTCTCTCATAATTATTACTTATGGATGTATTTTGTAAAGCACTTTACTTATTATATTACCCACGAAGTTCGGTGAGGACAAGCTGTACAATACAGCAGAAGTCTGACATAAATCAGAGCTTTAAAGCTATACACTGAGCGAGCAAACACTTGATAATGTCTACCATAACACGTTAACAAAGGATCTAGGCCAATCGAGTGGCTATTTCGATATGGGCTGACCAGAGATCAAAGACAAGTGAATTTTGAAGTTGTAATGAAGTTACTAAGTGTCTCGTGTGTGGCAGAGGGGCGGGATACTGTTGTTGTCAAGGTCCGACTGGGAATACTGGTGTTGAAGGGGGGGGGGTACAGTGGCAATACCTGAACTATCAAACTCATATCGAGGTAAACGTTAGGACAAAGCGCTGTCACGAGCTGCGCAATGAGATAAAGAGCAGCTTTTCTGCTAGTTCACTAATCCCGCGACTCGATTCTAAGCTGAAAGTTTCCAGCGCTGTGAGATCGACCAGGTGTTCCCGTTGCATGGTGTTTGCTCATTGTAAAACTTGGATAATGTTCTTTGTCTTTCCTCACATTCATTGTCATTTAAAACCTACAACATGTGCAACATGGCTTAAGCGAAAAGGAAAGGCAGGGAGGTAAGACACCGGCTGTTGTGGCGTACAATGAGGCGGGTAAGTTCTGTAATTCACTCGAAACAACAACAACAACAACAACAACAACAACAACAAAGCCTGGTAGTGACTGCATCAGACTAGGCAGCGGGATAATGCTCACCTTGACAGTTATCACACCGAGAACCACTTTCATATGGGGTCACCAGAGCATAACGTACATCTAACCCTAAACCTGACCATGAGGTCTAGTCGTGGACAGATCGATTGTAGTTTACACACAGACAGCAACGAGCCCCGTACTACAATTTTATTTCCCTTGTTAGGTTCTGTAGCCTTTGCAGCTGGTTATTGGTGAGAAGTGAGTCCGTAATCAGTGACAACAGACGCCAGCTAATCAGGTCTTGTGCATCTAGACCGTGCGTCATTTATGTCAAAGTCACTCACCATCAGACAGAGTGGGTTCTCAGCTCATGTGTGAAAATAAGAAATAAAGACGGGGATAATCTCTCAACTTCGTCTTCTGCATGTCTACGATAGCGCACTGGCGTGACACATGTATCTGATTATTTCTAGACAGTATTGCACGTTTCATTGCTCACTGCACCCCAACAAAAGCTGGCGTCCGGTTTTCAAGCAGTGTCCAGTTCCTGCTTGCCTGACTATCCTAGAGACGCCGTCTTTTCTACCTTCCAGCTGTGCTTGCCTACTGTCTATGGCGAGCATACCAGGCATCCGCCGGTTACTCACAGCCCCACATGCACGCAGGATATTCCTCGTATGTATAAGCAAAATATATTTAAGCACATTGCCATTTACCGGAAGAGCTCGTTTGGAGCAAAGCTGGGATATTTAATCCGAAGACTATCAGCAAGAAAGCGTTGTTTCACCTGAAGAACTTAACCAATAACAGCCGCTGTTTCTGCTTATCATAAATGTGCACTGAGCTGCAGTCTGGCCGTGTCTGCTCCGTAAAAGCAACTCGTTTACCCAGTTCTCCTATCTCAGGGGATAAGCAGTACCTTCTGGGATTACTGTCAAAATATATAACTATCAGTGGCCAGAACGCGTGAGCTTCAACAAAATTGTTCATAATGTTGTAGTGAGAAAGGCAGTCATGTTGGTGGTTGATCTTTTTATTGCAGTTTTACGAGTAAATGGCAGAGCAGTTTGAAAGACAAACATCAGTGGGAGTAAATTACCCGTCAGGAAAACACTGTCCAAATCACATTTTGAAGACATGTCGGTCCTTTCATACAAAAATGCAAAACTTCCCTTACCTAAACGGTAAGATTTACATTCATGCGGGGGCCAGTCATGCATGAACAATTACAATTAACGTGGGTGCTGTTCCAAGTTATGCAATGGTTTAGAATGTTTTAATGAATAAAATTATGTTGCAAAGATATGACCAATTCAAATGCAACAGGCTGCCGTTAAGGAAATCATAAGAATGAATTTTATTCCATAGCCCTTGATATTTGATAGTTAGGACTAAATCATAGAGAGTACAACATGAATAATCTCTCAGTGTGAGATTGAGCGATGAATTTAATGGTATTAGACACATTTAATGTCATGACAGACTGTACTACAGTCATGTATACAATACATCATTACATACAATAAATGACTCTCACAGTAGGTGACGCAGTAGGTTATCAGTATGGAGAGACAGAAGAGGTCACTCGTGTTATTGTCTAGAAGACACGGTATTGTCTGCCTGGCCTGGGGCAAAGATATAGACATTCCCTGTGGACGTGGAGAAAACGAGAGGCGGCGAGGGTTATCACGTCCTATCTGAGTGCGGACAAGAGATATCTGGAGCTCTGTCTGGTCTCGGGCAGAGTGAGCTGTATCCCCTGAGAACTTGGGGTCACTTGTCATACCGTGAGTGGTAGACCACACTGGCGGAACTGATAGGTCTATAGTGTGGCTGATAGCTACAGGTCGCAGTACCAGATTCAGTTAACGTGCTCCTAGTGCTTGCAGACCTCCTAACCTTCTCTCTCTTACAGTTTATCTTCTTAGTTCTCCCTTTGTAGCTGAGGTCTCCCGTTCAAGAAGGTCAGTTGTGGACAAGTCAGATACTGCACTGTCTCGTTAGTTATTTTGTCATTGGTTTATATGAGACTTGATTAATATTTTGACACACATACATATATACGCTCGCACGCAAACGCACACACGTACACATTCGCGCTGGCACATCTTCATATTTCGATGGTACATTATGGCCTAATAATCAACAGTATGTCATATGAATGGCATTTATCTCAGCTGTTCTAAGTTTCTTCCCTAGGCCATTCATTCCCCGTGTCCCCCTTTCCATTTCCATAAAGTTACCGATGGCCTTTGGTTGCCTTATAGCGCAGTCTTGTAGTGCATTGTGTCCTAGAGAGTTGAATGGTCAAAGCAGTCCATTTCTACACACTATGTATATCACAGGTTCCACGACTGATATCTGTGCCATGGGCTCCTACGCCATTCAAAAGAATCTCGCCAAAACTGAGTCAAGATTACCACTAGTTTCCCTGATGTCCTTCCGACCTTTCTTACCCCTGCCTCATTACAACAAAAGCATGGTGATACCAGAAAGGTTAGTGTGGAAGTTCCTTATCTGAGATTTGCGTAAATGACAAGCTGAGTCATGCAGACCTAAAGCTGTTGTGTGAGACCTGGTTATATTTGTTGTCTCTAGCACTCACGTCGGAAATCTGGTCACCATACAAACATCAGCTTACTGGCTAGTCTTGCCGCTTAACCCTACTGACACGCTCTGTTTGCACAAAGTGTCGGCAGATTAACTCTACTCGTCAACCCTCCTGTCAATATAATATCTCTTTAACACTTCCCGAGGGCGGCCCTGCGTCAGGTGCTGTCTTGGTATCAAAAGTTACCACACAACTGTTTGATCAGACCCTGTTTTATGATGAAATGGCCTGTGTGTTATATCTACCAGCTCGGGTCGACAGCTAAGTTTGGTCAAACATGCATAAACATTTGATACCGAGGCCTCAATGGACAAATATTCCGTGTCGTTACGATTGTTCATAGCAATCTACCAGGTTTTGTCGGGAAACTATCACGCGATTCCCACATGAATATTTAGTGATTGTGTTTCTGGAATTGTTTGAGCATGCCTCTTTTAAAACATGAAAATGCTCAAATGCTGTATGTTCCACACTCCAAGAGGCTGATTTCTATTAAACAGTCACAGCATAAACGAATGCGATATAAGACAGAGCAACATCAATATTCACACAACTGAGTGCCACGTTACAAAGGAAGCTGGTGGTCAGTTAGATCTCTAAGCTGTAGACTGCAACAACAACAACAACAACATTCCATTATATTCCGCCTCAATCCCGAATTTCTATTTAATATTAATCCGCCGTTGTATATAAGATTTGCCTAATGATCACAGGGACAAAAACCAATGTTATGCTCTACATCCATTCCATCTTTATTTCTTCCTTCTTCTCAGCCGTCTCTTTCTTCAGCAAAACATTGCCTCCATGTATCCATTTCTCTTCCATTTTATCATCCACGTTATCTTTATCACATCCCCATTCTCTCTGATAAACAGTTTCTTCCACCGCCAGTGGGGCCTACGCTAGCAGTTTGATAAACGTAATACTTTATTATTCCAGCAAACAAAGGTATAAATTGCACGGGATGCCTTACAACACACCACTGCCCACACATGATGAACGTAGACCATTCAGCCTGCAAGCCGTAACCACGATGTTGCCTTGCCCTGGCACAAATTGGTCTGGAATCTATTAGGACCACACCAAAACATTTCCTGTAGCGCTGGTACGAAAACCAGGCTTGGCCACCACAGGAACTCACTCACAGCGGTAGGGACGGGCAACAGCCTGAGAAAACTGCCTTTAACTTATGTAAACAAACGATGGCTGAAACGCCCGAAGATACTGAGATGGCGAAGTTACGTGGAAATGTTGTGATCGTATTAGCTTTTATTTCCAATCAGTTCCGCGTCCTTTGGTTCTGGCAAGCTCCTTCGCTCTTGCCATCCTTTTCAATATCTCCAACTTTTTCGGTTCTCTTTCCTATCATTTCAATTTTTCTAAGGTTTCTTCTTTCGGATCCACTGCAGAGCAGCTGCCGCTGGTGCTCGAAGATAAAGACGGCGCGGAGAAAGGAGGCCAAAAGCTTAGAAAAGGATTTTTTAAATCCAAGGCTTTTCCTGGCCATTGTGTGACATTAGCGTGCGAGAGGGGGGAAACAGGCTGAATGAAATGTTTGCTCGGTGTGCACACATGTACAGTGAGTGACAGAGAAAGATTCATGTCTGGGCATAATGCAGCAAACGGGAGAGGGGGGGGGGTGGGGGGTGGGATGATAACACTATGGCAGTCACAAGCAAAACGGCTGACAGGCAGACAACTTCTTAGCCGTTTAGGTTGTGAATGAATACACAGAATAACTGACAAAATAAATGATAGATTATTATACAAGTGCAGGGATGCGAGAAAATATATGATGTTTTGACTAGGACAACGCTTAGAGGCAAACAGGGCATTTATGGGGAATCAACAGGTAGTAAACATGAACTGTGAAAGTAAAGTTTGCTTCAGGGAAAGAAAAGAGAGAACGAGAGAATAAAAGAAAAACGGAATGATGGATGAATATCCCAGGGTCCCGCGGACGTTCGGATGTCTTCCCCACCGCCTGGGTGTTTGACCAAATCAAGTGGATTGTCTCCCTCCCCGTGCTCCATCTCCGCACTGTCCCCTGGACACAAAAAGTAGATCTACAAACATGAAAGCAAAAGCATGTCCACGGGGTGTAGGCAAGCAACCCTGGGAGGGCGGGTGGAGAGGCTATTTAGTGAGGGAGGGGGAGAAACACACACACAAAAACGCGAATGATCAGAAGCCCGAAATAAAGACAAATGGGCGCGGAGTTACAAAAGGCAGGAAGATCTACAGCTCTGAGAGATGAAAATCGCGTACATAGATAATGAAACTCAAAAACTCCAATTCATCTTTGTCACATCGGGGCGTGCAAAACGCTAAACTTTCTGTTCTTGGATATAGTCAGGGAATAGAAAAATACCATGGTTTAGGGTAAAGAATGTCACCTATATCTCTCTGACTTCGGCGTTCTGTGTCTGCCATCATTTCTTGGCTGTTTTACCTGTTTTTGTGTCGGATAAGATTATACAGGCTTTGCGGTATCTTGCTCCTGTCTTGAGAGTTCTGCTACAGATCTTCACAAAGATGAATCAGTTCCATTTTTCTAGTAACAGTATTTCTGTGTGCATGTTAGTGAGATCATGACCAAAAAAAAAGAAAAGGAAAACAACACAATACATCCCTTATCCCAGCGAGCTGAAAACCCATCGCCATGGATAATAGGTGTGTATTGGTAGTGAGTTTGGAGGATATAACGACATACAGCACCGCGCTGGAATCCACAAGAATTACGATTTCCCCAACGCAACAGGAATGTGCCGATTGGTATACATTTCTCTTATAGCAAACATTTCTCCGCAGAGACAGGCCGGGGTATCTCAAAGCCTGTACGATAACATGAGCGTTATACTTTTATAGATGTGGCGAAAATAAAAAATAAAATAAAAAATCTCAAAAGCCTTACGTTAGAGACAAACAAGAAGAAAACTTTGCTATAAATCCAAAAGGAATAAAAAATATAATTGATAACATTCAGGCATAACAAATGAACAGGCAGACATTTTTGCCACACGCAACTTTTTGTTCATGCTCGCAACACGTGGAAGGTTGTATGGTAAACTATCGCATCGCCACTGCTTGTTCGTTGTTTTTTTTTTTTTTTTCAAAACTTGGGATTATTTGGTATGGTTGTTGCACTCGACAGCCCGCAGTTTGTGTTATAACTTAGGGCTTAAATTCTGAAAACTAAGGGTTAAATAAAGTTTTTAAACCGTATTAAGTCTGATAAAGAAATTTATTCAGTTTTTTTTTTTTTGCTTCTCCAGAAAAATTCCTAAAAGCTAATTACGACAGTTTACATCGCGGCGGCAACGAATATTTTAGTCTATTTATATCTGTAACTTGGAGTTGAAATCTACACCAAAAAAAAAAATCCTTTTCAGGCTACCCATAAAAACCAGCACATTTTATTACTGCACAGCTGAATGATATCGAATTTTTATATTCGCCACCTGAGAAAAGCAGCGGGCTGGCTGCAAACAATTCAAAACCAAATTTATTTTAGAGCTCTGTATCAAAACAACATAAGCAGGACTCGTTAATTCAAGCGGCTGAGTGCATGAGTGATTACCTACATCTGTAAATGTCAGGGCACCTTAAAGGTTGCACAAGTTATTGTAGGTTTATTTATGATCTGTTTTTTCTTCTACAGATCGCTGCATAGGTTTCATTTCATCTATTGCTGGTATACGAGTTTGCCAATCACATTTCCCCCAACTTTCAACATGATTATTATGTGCAGTATTGTTGCTATCTGATGTCTTGTCCCTTCATGTTCTCGAGGCTTAAAAGAAAACGAGAGTTTATTTACATCAAAAACGACAAGATTTTATTTTCAATGGCAGGTCATTTTTAATTTGTTAAAAAATCAGCCTGAATGTACGAAAACTGCCTGAATGATCTTTTTCGGTGTGTATTCACTGGGAGCCCTTGAAGTGCTCTCTGAACTCATTGTATACCGGGCTTGCAAGTTTTTGTTTGTTTCTTTTGCTGTTGTGGCTTTGTGGAGCAACTGGCAAGATTGTGGCCCTAACTTAATAATGCAACCTGTACAGCTCAGGTAAAGCGTGGTGACAGTTTGTTGCACAACAGTGCCGTGTACCAGTTTTAAATATGTTTTTTGCTTCTTTTTATTTATTTTTTTTTCTTCTATTGTGAACATTATTGTTGTCTTTGGTGTTAGTGCTATTATTACTTCAAAGACTGTCAACGCATAGTTACACACACACACAGGGGGAGGGGAGAGTGAGAAAGAGAGAGAGATAGATATTAATTTGAGGGAGAGAGAGAGAGAGAGAAAGAGAGAGGGGAGACAGTGAGGAGAGAAAGAGAGGGGAGGAAATCATTTATAGAGAGCTAGAGAGACAAGAAACATATTAATTAGAGACACAGAGCGAGAAAGAGAGGGACACAGAGAGAAGGTGGACGAGAGAGAGAGAGAGAGAGAGAGAGAGAGAGAGAGAGAGAGAGAGAGAGAGAGAGAGAGAGAGAGAGAGAGATAATTACTTTCGTGGATCTGATCATCTACAAATTTTGTGTTCAGAGAGAAGAAATTTAAAGGTCGGTTACTAGCAGTCTCTGGGTTGGAAGAAGAAAAGTGAGAAGAGAGAGAGAAAAATAGGAGGGGTATTGGAAGATACTCTAAATGGCATTAAACACTGATGTTTTTTGTTGTTTTTTTAGCTCAGGGCGAATATTTGTTAGTGCCAGACATTAGGGAAAGGGATTCTTGTAATCGACAGCGCTTACCATTAAGGTATAAGGAATAGTAATATATATGTCTAATATATCAGCTTTAGTATTTCAACATGCTGCTTCCCCACAGCAGCCGTCTTTGCAACGCTTGCAGCTCCCAGTTGGTAAATACCAGAAAGAAAACAGAAAACATAATAGGAGCTTACGTCCACATGGTCAACAGATGAGCGCACCAACTGGAACCCAACTTCCAGTCAGTCACACGCAAGAAATCTATGGCGACTCACGTCCGCATTCATGCACGCGCATGGGCATAGAATCGACACGCGATGAGCAACATTGGCCCTCGACGGGCTCCTTTCATCTTTCATGAGTGGGAACATTGCGGAGAGTAGACGCCCCTTCATAAATATTTATTACCAATTAATTGGCATGTCGACCGAGGAAAGGGTTAATCAGGGGCGTAGACTTGTCACTCACACAATCCCCAGACGGCTCGAGTTGAGGGCCTAAATGGTTAATTGAAGGAGGGAGGGCAGGGGGCACGGGGAAAGGCCAGAGAAAAACAAGAGTATTGGCTGTCGATAAAAAGGCAGATAAAGTATGTGGCTGATTATACAAATGATAACATCTACCGCCGATGGTCTGACTGCTCAGTGCCTTAAGTCTATCCGATCTTCCACCTTCAAACGACGAAGCTCTTGGTGCATGCACACCCCAGGACAGCCCAAGTGTGATGTGCGACAGTTAAGTTTTGGTTAATCGCTTTGGGAGTGATTATACTCCGACGCTGCACTGTTTCAGTGTGTGGGACAGAATTTGTCTTTTCTCTCACCTGTCCAAATTATCTCCATTTCCACCTTTTGGTCCATGGCCCAGACATCAGTTGGATGATAGTGAAATAAAATGTGCTCACAATCAGTTTCTGATATTTTCACGATTTTGATGCATTTCAGTATTGTTTTTACTGATCAGCTTGGGCGGGTCGTTAAAATTTCAGTGATACCATCATACTTTCCTAACTGGCAGTTAGACTTCCCACAGTTTACAAGAATGTTCTCATTTGAAGACGGGGAAGCCTTTCTGTACTGAAAATCCACATGCGTAAAAATACACACAAAATGCTCTCCAAGCACTCATCAAAGCTGTCACGCAGTTGCGCAGCTTCGCAACATTTCAGCTTATTCCATTCGATCTGTACGTCAATGCTCGTGGAAACGACAGGCAGTTGCAGCCTTCTCTTCTCTTCTCTCGTCTTGCCTTAACTCTTTCAAAGTTAAGCGACATTTTTAGCATGTTTCCGCCTGACCTGTCTGACATTGGCCCTTGGGGAGGGAGGGGGGGGGGAACTACTCTCCCTCAATTCTTCATTTAGAATTATAGCCCAGCATGTGGATGTAATCAGCAATTTGGGGACGTATCGATCAGATAAGAGATGCACAATTTAAATCTAGCTAGCGTGTCTTAATCAGATTTGTAACGTCGTTGACTTTATCAGGATTGAAACTATATGGAAGAGGAAGAAGCCAATGCAGAAAATCGGATTAGATTTCCAATTTTACGGCAATGTGAACTTATGAGAAAATGATGTAAGAGCGTTTCTAAGTGAACTGTTTGTCTTGAATTTCATGATACTTTTTCTTTGTCCGTTCTTCCATCTCTTTCTGGGTCTGTTTGATGAAACTGATTCTGCCATTGATCAGCATGGAGATTGTAAGAACTTGGATGAAAATCAAATCATGAGAGATTTATACAAAAAGCACAAACTGATATGAACAGACATTTTAAGCACAAAGATGTATCCAAAGGCTGTCGACGACAGAGAGTAATCATACTTTATCTTATTCGCTATCTAATATGTCCCTGAGGGTTTTCAGGCTTGTTGGGGCTAAAATAAAGTACATCGTGTCTCGTGTGTCTAAGATAGCGTGTATTGACATCAGTAGAGTAATTTGTCGCGGAAATTTGTTACAGCTGTTTGCACCACTGACAATTATTGTGAGCGATTATAAATTGTAATTTCTGTTGGTTCTGACTAGAGATATTAGTTCTGTTAGACTAATACTTTCAGTCATTCGTCTTGCTACTTTTCTAAGTCATCATGACTTCATGCACCTGCAAAGCCACTCAATCTGTTACCAGCTCTGCAATCTGGCTCACCTATATGCAAAAATATAATATAGCTCCCTATCTGAGCTGAGGTAGGAACGTCTCGTTCTTTATTTCGTGCTCCTGAGCATGCCCCATTCCACCCCCTCCACCACTATTACTGTCTCGGCTTTAACTGGGCTGTGAGCCTCCACTACCAAGATATTCATCCACGACATCGTTTCTCGTATGTATTGTCCCACGTCTCTCGAGCGGCTAGATTCCGACTTTCAGCGTCCCCATTCGTCCCATACTCACCAGATTTTGCCAGGCTTGAGTAGAAATTAATTGAGAATTTTTAAACTAGTTTTGCCGATTTCCAAAGGTCAAGAAACAGTTGGCTTGTACTAATGGAAACTTTCGACCTATCTGCAAACAAGGTAGATTTGGGACCCCCGTTCCCTGAAACTATAACATCGGGAAATTCAAATCAAATTCCAGTGTCTTGCAACCGGTCTAGAGCCACAAACTTTCGACATAAGAGAAAAACTCCATACCATAACTTCCTGTAGTGTCATATCCGCGCCTTAGAGGATCAACGTAACAGATTAATCCGCACTTGGCCCGAGCTTTGATCTGACGTCATACTTTGTTCCCTATTCTTTTCCATACCCAGATCTTCACCATCTCCGTCATAACAGAGCAGCGCTTCTTAAAGTGGGTCACGGGCATGCCCTATTTTATTGTTTTCTGATTCTGAATTTTATTTTCATATTTTGACTAGTTGATTTTTTTAAGCTCTTGATCTAAATTTTTCAGATATTTTTTCAATGTTGACTTTGTTTGCTGGCAGACAAGGAAAGTCGCGGCCTCTGCGCCAGCGTTCTTAGATAGGTCACCAAAAGCAAAAAAGATTTGAGAATCACTGCCCTGAAGCACAGCAGATTGTTTGGGCGAATTTATGTCGTGTTTGTAGCAGTGCAACCCGCTGGCTGCTGGTCATTTTACCAGCGGACAATGGCTGGTTTAGGGCCCTCACCTGGGGAGATGCTGGTTGTAAAACATGTAGATAATGATGACCTGGTTGGCTGGGGGCTCATCTTGACTTAATCCTTGGGTTAAGACAGCCGGGACAACATGAAAGGGCACATGGCGAGGAGGAGGGAGAGAGATGATGTAAAAAAGTCGAACCGTAGATTAAAAACAAAAATGAGATTGCGAACTGCCAAGACACTATTTGTACTAAGTCTTATGTTGACCCCCAGAGATTGAACATGAACTATTGTAGCCTCGGTTCAGATTGGCCAGGCTCGGTTTCAGGCAATGCTTTCGTGAAATGTTTCAGTTTGAAGTTGTAAAAAATGTCCAGGACAAAGGTGTATATTTGTCTTCTTCCTCCGCAGTTTATATCCATTCTCAGAGATGATAACCAATGCATTGCACGGCCCATGCCAAGGTCTAGTCTAGTTCAGTCACGTAACTTGAAAATACCTCAGGATACAGAAATCAGTGTGCTTAACCCCAAAAAGTTTTTGGTTTAACTCTCTAAAAAGTACAGGGACTGATCATAGTATCAAAAACTTCTGAAACATGCCAAGCCGGTCTAAAATCGTTTGATAAATGCAAAACAAAACAAAAAAGAAATCATTTATTTGCCTGGAAAAATAATTTGTTGACAAAATTAGAAAGTGTACCAAAAATAGAGCATGGGGCGACGTGTTCCAAATAATCCAAATATGGTACACTGGGTGCTAAGGGATAAAACTTCAAGTGTATATTGTGATTCTGACGCACGACGCTGGGTCCCTACACTGGTTTGATGTCAACTGCCTGCAGCACTCCGTTTCCAGCTCGATGGCCGACTAGTCTAGCTGCTTCACAAAATCATCTGATATTGCTGCGTTTGCCCTCTTTCTATAACCTACCAGGCCTCGTTCTTTTGTTCTGAGGGGCCATCCCCAAAAGTATGCATGCTTGGAGAGATGGGAAGGGAATTTGCCCCCAGGGTATGAAATGTGTACGTTACGTGGGGATGGGGTGCGCGTATGCTTTTTAATATGGTAGTGAACTAATGTGTCTGATTTATTTATTAATTTCTTTATTTCTATTTAGTTGCTAAGCTACTTAGTTAATTGGTTAGTTTGTTAGTTATGTACTTTTTCAACAAAGTAAAGTGTAAGATTATGATTATATCAATGGAATATCAGGCTATGTTTCTATCTGAATTGGAATAGACAATAGTGTATGCAAAATACCTCTTAAAATCTTAGAACAGCCTGGCTTATCGTGTTCCCGGTATATGTTTATCCTACATCTTTTTTACTCTCCTTCATAGCCAAAATCGGGCTTATGTACCTTATTGACGCCCCCCCCCCTTCCCCGATGCAGCTCCCAGGTCTAAAATCCACAGCGTGAATTGAATGACTGATGGATGGCATCTGTTCCCGGCACATGTTTATCCTACATCTTTTTTACTCTCCTTCATTTTCTTAAAGCCCACGGACCGCTTCGTCTTTCCGTCATTTGCCCAGATCTGGCTCTTGACGGCTTACACAAAGAATGCTAATGTCTTCCAACATCTTCTCCTTCATTACCAAAAAACGGTTCCATTTAGTTTGCGGCCGGCATGAAAGATGGAGAATGTGGAGGAAAGATATTATCAATTTCCCTCTTCCTTCTTCTCTTTTCTTTATGCCTTCGTTCCCTGCCATTGGCCCATTTCAAAGGTTAACATTAATCCCATGTCCCACGTTCCAGCTGGAATCCCAGCTGATGAGTTAACAGATAAATAAAGGGAGACAGTTCTTGCCACAAATACGATATGGGTGATTGAGCGAAAGAGCGAACGAAAGAACGAATATTACATCAGAATGGATGAATGAAAGAAAGAAAGAATGAATGAATGAATGAATCTCTCAGAGAGTTGAACAAACAACAAAACATCTTCGGAAAAATAAAGAAAGAGTATGCCGGATTTCTATAATTAGGTTTCAGACCGAAGTGAGGACTCGCTAGAGTCACTTTCAGTGAGCGCCAACCCCTACACAAAGCCAGTTTTACTTACAGTCTCTGCCATTTCTGAGCGTAAACATAACTATTGTCATTGAGCGTTGGGGTTCCATTTAATTTACAGGCAACTCGGCATACTCTAATCCTCCCCGTTTTTTGTAACCCAACCAATTCCGTAATCCATCTATGACGCTAACTTGTCTTTTCTCCCCACTTTGATCCGGCCAACTCCAGACCTCACTAATGGGAAAAGGCGCAGTGGACGCCATGGACATCAGTGTCCATGTAAGTGGTCAAGCTGGTCATTCATCACAAGCTTAACTTTCCTTGTACCCGCTCCAACGACGTCGTGTTTCTTTAAAGTAAAAAAAACCGTTTCTCCTCCTCGACGGTCCAAATTAAAAAAAACAACAAAAACACCTTCCCTCCTCTCCACTCACGTATCCTGTGACTCCATTTCGGCACTGGGGCAATCAAAGCTGTCAGTTGGGGGTAAAGAACAAAACTGGAGGACGGGGTGGATTCTTTTTTTACTCGTATTTTACAAACAAAGGAGATACGTAGTTCATTGAAACAAACCCGGGGGAGGGGTGGGGGTGGGGTTGGAAATAGAAAATTGGAGTGAGAGCGCAAAGAACAATAGCAGAAACAAAGTAGAGACAAACGTAGAGAAACATGGTCAACAGTAAGACAGCCTCATGACCGGCGTCAGCTGGTGATGGTCATAAACACATGACACGCATGAAAATGCAGGTAACTCAAGAATGTTCAGCTGACGACGCTGTCAATCACTATAAATTATTCCGAGCAGTAGTTCGAAAATAAGAAATATGAGTAGAACACAGATGTGACAATCTTGAGATGGAAGGATCTAGAGTTGACAATGACAAGTGGTTGATCAGCCAAGACCGATGAGCTACAGCCTAGAGCTACCTTGCCGTCACAGTGTGTAACTGGCGAGATTACATTCTTCCTACGATCTAGTGTGAGCTACAGCATGAACAGCCTGGTGCCTGCAGGTTTGGTGGATGGACAGGTAACAAGTCCTATGACTACAGTCTTGCCAGTTTCTCATCAGCCCGGTGTCCCGTCCAAATGTGGAGCCAGGTCTCAGTAAATCTGTGTCTTAATCATCTCACTTTACAAGTTGTGGCCTTGCTCGGCGAGTGTTGTTGATCTTGCGACCTATTTTGTTCTCTTGTTTTCTATTGCTGGTTTAATAAATAAATAAAACACGACAAAACAACAAACCAAACAAAACCAATAAAATAGCAGTTGCGACGCTTTAAAAGTACAAGTCAGTTGTCACTTGGACATTAAACATTTAAACTTTGCTATATACAACTATCGCCGAAAGAAAAAGAAAAGAGGGGGAGGGGGGAGGGTGGGGGGGGGGGGTTCACCGTGCCTTGACAAGAAGTTTTAGGTTGCAGTTCGTAATCTTATGAACGTAGGATTTGGAGCTCATATTGACTTGGAACACCTTCATATTTCTGGATCTAAATATCACTGGCCCTGAATGGACAGTGTTAAAAAATAAGCTGATTTTACTAGCTACAGGCAATGGAGAGTTAACAGTACAGCCAATCAAGATGAGGATTAAAGTTAAAAGTTGTATAATTCAGCGCTTATTGGATGTCTAATGAAGACTTGACAGAATTGATGGTGTTTGGAGATGGTATCGACAGTCGCCCATCAATTGTGTCGCATGTCTCCAGTCAGGCCTTCCAAGATGCAAAGACGATGTACCAGACATCCCCCACTGCTAACTTGTCACAATCTAACGACAACTGACTAACCTTGACTGATAGATCACAGTCTACTTCGGTCTCCACTGGAGCGGGACTGACATGCTCGCTTCTTGTCAAGAGCGTGCCAATCTGGCGCGACTGACTGATTCGTTAAGCTTAGGATGGTCCAAATGGAGACACCTGGCTATGAATAATTTTTTGTATCTACAAGTTTCTTACTATATTATTATGTAGATCTGCTTTCTCTTCCCATACTCCCGCTGTTTCCTCTCCCACCAGAGTTGCCAACAAGACTAGCTAGGATGTTTATGTGAAGACAGAGTCGTCGATCTTCCATAATTTGATGTTCCATAACGGCAACACCTGTAACAATGGGTACATGAATCGTATCTTTGTCACTGGTCAGAATAAGTATTCCAATCTTCCTTGTAGCACATAAACAAAAACGTGTCGTTAAGCGTTCCTTGGGCTGTTTCCACGAATGCTACCACTGCCAGTCAGAAATTGACCTATTTGACTTTAGCCGCACACCCCCCTTCCCCCACCACTGAATGGTTCATCATTAAAAACTCCTCATTTCATGTTTAGTAAAATCAAATCTAGCATTCATACAGAATCCGGAATCCAGAACAATACTAAGCAGGTTCGGAAAAGTTAACAGGCCTTCTGGGGTGAATGCTCATCATTTCTACAACTCACTTACGCATGTGTATTACATTCAAAGCTCCAGGACAAACCAAACTACACCTGCTCAGGAAGTGGGCTGTAGGAGCATTGAACCTCATGCTGATTAACACAGACTGGTTTCGCCATAAACACAGCTTAATCATGCCTCGTCTGGGCCTAGCTAAAGGAACATCGCCCAAATTCAAAGAATAGAAGATCTTTTCAGAGTTTATGCCAAAGGCTGCCATCATAACTGATAATAAGATTTCCAAATATACCACACACAGTTCACTCGCCATTTCGGGATTTAAAAAAGAGCTAATTTCTATAAATATTTATTCTCGTATTTATTCATAACGTTGACACACAAGAATAGTCTGAGGTGGTCGTCCACCCAGACAACTGATGATCGCCGCGAGGGCTGAGTGACCACGATGGCCATGATCATAATAAAACATATTTTATGACGAGACTGTAGACAATTTCACGCATTTGCTCGCAATTAATTCCCACCCAGCATGCCAGTGAGAGAGAACAAAACAGGGTGCGATAGTGAAGATGTATTGGCCTGGATGAGCTTAAACAGCATGGCAGATCTTTGTGGTGGCCACGCTATCTCAGCATGGAGTGGGAAAGTGACAAAAACTAGTTGAGACTGGTCCATTCTCCGCTGTGAAGTGGTTTCTAGGGAGATTTTGGCTTGGGGACTTCAGAAATTTGTTTGGGAGCTTTAGACCTGGACCAGAGAAACTCACAGTGTCCACTGACCGCTCGAG
The DNA here is from genome assembly GCA_963931925.1 of Onchidella celtica. NCBI lineage: Eukaryota > Metazoa > Mollusca > Gastropoda > Systellommatophora > Onchidiidae > Onchidella > Onchidella celtica. The sequence continues at coordinate 10,383,362 of OZ007576.1, read as the reverse complement.
GACAACTATGCCCGCCCCTGTCTTCATCCATAAAATTGATTAAATTAGCCATGATATCTGGAGTGTCAAGGAAAGAAAAGAGATGGAGGGCCATGCTTTTCAGGCGGTCATCTTGTGGAGCATTACAGAGCACGTTTTTGTCCAGCTCGATTGTATCAAATTCTGTTGTCTGAATGGCCACTGACACCTTCAGCCCTGCTATGTCAGAAAGTAATTCACTTTCTCACCAGGATCCAGTTGTTTTGGACATGCAGGGATAGAGGGCCGACGGTCAGCCTTTGTCAGCTGGCTTTTAGTTGTACTGAATCCATTTAAGTGAAACTAGATGTATTATAGAATGAGTGTCGATTCAGCCACAGATCTTTCACATAATATATTTGGTCCAAATCTACCTGTTTGAATGATCTAATACTATGTAATATCTGTGCCATAAAATATAATCCAGTTTCCACGATCACGAGTATTGTATCAGAAATTTCAACGCTCAGATACGATTAACTGGTTGTTGTTGTTTTTTTCCATCAAACAAAATGTTCATGCAGTACCCTGCCTTATGAATACTCCGTCAAAACGAATCTGGCTATGCAAAAATATGTTATTCGCAATGTAATTTTTCATGCCCATCTGAGCAGTAGCATTGCAGTGTTTTCTTGTTGCTGACTGTATCATGTATACTTGGTGACTTAGGCAAAATTCATAATGATTCACCGACATAAGTTTGGATGCCCCTGCAATTATTGAACAAGCTAAGAGAGATTGATTGTTTGACATAGAGATAGCTTACACTAATACTTGGTATAAGATATCTTCGGTTTGACATGAGAAAATTGCGACAGAGCCTGTGTCAAGTTCTACCTCTCTTTTCTATAGCTTTTGGTTTCCAGCCAAAGACGACTAAATATTGCTACTCATGCAGGAGATTAAATTAAGGAGAAGGTCTGACAATTGCCTGCAGCGCTTTCAGCAGCGCTAGCATGAAAATAATACCACTTTTATGCCACTTAAATTACAGTTTCAACTTCCAAACCTCCCACTGCCAGGAACATCCATTCTCCAGGGGCGTTAATCTCCCCTTCATCCAAGAGTTGCCGCCCCTTGCCGACACAAGAAAACACTCTTCTTTCTCGTCCAGTTTGTCCGGCTGCGCTATTGTGGACGGCCACACAATGACAAGATTTAGCGCCAGCACACTTGACATGCCCCTGCCTTTCACATTGTCCCGAGTGCGCCACACTTTCAGATAAAAAGTTTTCCTTGAAGTGAGTCTGCAGATCGTGGATGACACGGGCCCTTGTGACGGGTCACTAATCTGACTTGGGCCGGGTGGCGGCAACGGTCACTTGCCTTCAGGTAATTCAATCATTGCAGATAATGAGACAGCAGTAACTCCAAAATGAGTTTTACACCTTCCCATTTGCAAGGAGAGACGGGGATGTTGACGGAGATAAATGGAAACCGTTTCTAAATAGTGTGCGCAGGGGGGCGCTTTCAGCGATTTCAATCCACAATGACCGACAGGCCCCTCTTAACGACGGAGGCACAATCAAGTAATCGTGAATTATTCAATGGTTTTGCTGATCAGTAAAGTAATTACTTCTTCCTGTTTACTTGCAGGCAACAGTAAACTCAGGGGATATGGGAAAGGGGAGGAGGAAAAATTAATCCGTCCGCCTTCATCTCCTCTGCATAATTATCAGAGCAAAACATTTTCCCTATTAGGCACTTAACACTGCCAGTTTTGTTCTCTCTGCATCAGTTAAAATTGTCAGTTTTTGCTCTATACTTATTTAGCATTCCCCAAATGCCAGACGCATTATGTACTCACACCCAGGTCCCATGCTATTGCATTGTACGATTCAATTCAACCCTGTCAGTTCCGGTATACGCATTCAGTCTGTAGGGGATGCAGTTCTATTTCCAACAAATGGACGTCCATTGACTTGCTAGCGGAGGGAATGCCGTCGAGAAAAATTGTATGAATCGCCACTTCCAAGATTAAAATCTGAGCATGAGATCCGGTCTATCGGATCTGACATTTGAGTGCGCTGCTCGGCTCACCTCAAGACCAGAGTCGGGTGATTGTTTCCGGTGAGCAAGACGAATGATCAGAGATCAGGGGTCTTTGATGTTCTGCTATCCCCAGTTGACATTCTGTTCTTTTTTTTTTTTTCTGTCATTTTCTATCCGTTTCTTCTTAAATTTTGCTTGCAAAACAAACACGTGATATCGTGAAAGCTCTTTGGTTTTCTCTATTCCCATGTGGCTTTATAATCCCGTTTCTTTCGTTTCAATTAATTTCTTCTTAATTACCGTGCTTGTAAAACAAATACTCGATATCATCAAGGGTCTTTGATGTTTGTGGCGTTCTAACCTTTTTTCTTACTAATAGGTTTCTATCCATTTTCTCATTACAGTTAGGCATATCTTGCCAGACAAATGAGAGATATCGTTCCTTAAATTGGATCCTTAAGTTAAACTGTTTAGTGCCACAGTACCATAGTTAGAGCTACTCGTCTGTCCAGTGAGATATTTACAAGGTCCCAATACCCTCAGGCGACAGGCCAGTCTATAAACCATAGTAACCTTTCCCCTGTTGGCTAAACCTACCACGTACAAGTGCCTGGTTACTGTCGCCCCGTCACCAATAACGCTTAAACTGTCATGTCCGTCATCCATCTCTGGCTACTACATGTCCACCTTTGTAACAAAAGCGACACAGACAACTGCCCACAGTGGCCAACATAAGTCATGTCCAGTTTACTACTAACTGTTACATCTAACATTGTGTTCAACTCTGGATAGCTGTGTATTTGTTTCGCTTCTTCGGATATAAAAAGAAGGAGTGGAAAAAAAGAAAAATCAGAATGACAAAGAAAAGAACGCCTACATATCTTAACGACCACATAAATTACAATATGCCATGAAAAGTGACCAGAAAAATCATTTCGGTACGAGTGACAAGATAATGACACCGAGAACGCCGTATGGCCGGAATTAAAAGGAAGGTAAAATGATGTGATGTAGGAACACTGGAACATGAATCACTTTGACAGTAATGGTGGGCTAAATTTCCAATGAACTCCAGAAATTGCGGAAGAATTCTAGATTTATTTTACAGATACGTGATGCGCAGGTGTTGTTTTTCCTTGTTTTCTCAGTTTTGTTGTTTAATGCCCCACAGTTTATCTCAACCATGTTCTTTTTCACCTTTGCCCCTGAGGTCTACAGGTAATAATTATGGTAGGCCACACTCTTTCAGACGGTTGGCGATTCGAGAATATCAAGATACAATTTATGGTATGAAGGTGCTGTTATAATTATAATAGATGTCAGACTCTCTCGCATTATTCTTGTAATCCACCTACAACCAACTTCACTAATACTTACAGTTTCCTCCTAAGGTCTAAATGATGGCTTCCCGTTCATCGTGGCCTACTTATAATTCAAAAATACTTTTTTTTTTTCGGGAAATGGGTTCAGAAATCACGAGAGTTCTTATTTATTTATTCGTGGTCAAAGAAAAAAACCCATTAAAGACCGTTTGGAGTTTCTTCATTCGAGCTTGACATTTTTGGTTGTGAATATTTAAGCCGCCAGAAGACAAGTAAACAAAAGGAAAATACTAGAATCTGAGACTGAGCAAAACACTCTATATTTCAACAAAGGTAAACATTCAACCTAAAGTTTATTCTTCTGTCAACCAGCCTGAACTGAGACGAAACCATTTCGACCACATCAACAAACTTAAAACTGTGTCACCGACAGAGAGCTGCACGAAATGACAGCCAACAGAAAACATTTGCAGTAATCCCGGGTTACCATTGAGCATCGGCGGACAACAGAAAAGTGCCCTTTAATGGGGTACTTCACCAACGATGGGTATCTCTAGGGACGGGCCTTGCTCAGTTCACAGAAAAATAATCGATTCTCAATCCTTTTTCCCATGATTTGTGATTGCGCAAGACATGGCGAGTGCACCCGTAATGATCAGTTCAAGTATTCGAATGTTGAATCATTAATAAGTTTGTTTTTTTTCATTTTTTTTTTTGCCTCTCTCAAAACAAAGGGATGAACTTTACCGGGCGGAAATCGAAGATTCGAGTACCGGAACAGTTTTGTGGCCCATCCTTCTCGCCAGCACATGTAATTTCTTTGCCGTGCCATTGATCAGTGGCCGCCGCTATGAGAAGCAGGAATTTTGTTGTAGAAATCAATGGCACTTAAACCTACTTCAAAGGTGGTAAGTGCCCCACATAGACAAGCCTCACCATAGTGACTGGTGTCTAGTCTTGTGTGAAAACCCACCCGAGGAAGGATGTTGTAAATGGGTGGTTTGTTTGTCTGCAAGTCATCATGCCCGGACACACTAACGATTGGTCGTAAAATGTTTCTAGAATGAACTACGGCTACAGTGTTGGTCACGTTAATTTTCCCCGTCTCCATCAGACTACAAACTGATGTAACATGAAATCAAAAAGCGTAAAACTCAGGGTTTATTTTCCATCCACCAAGCAGTGGGCAGGCGAGGAAAAAAGGAGTTGGAGAGGGCAGTGGCTCAATAACAACAGAATATTGCGACTATCTCCTCCTCCCTCTTTCTCCTCCTCCTTCAACTCCCACTCCACAATTTCTAGATCTTTGCAAAAAAAGATGGTTATGTGAAAACGAGATTTACTGCCTAGTTGCCTTCCTTGCGTCTCGTCACTATTGAGTGAAAAATGTTGGTCTCTTATGCATGATCCAAATTCGACAAAGAAAAGGATATTCCCTTTTCTCGGTTTCTCTCTTCTGTGCGCGGAGAGTGACAGCAGATTGGGTTTACTATTGTGTATCGCTGTCTGAGCGGGAGTTTGTCGTGGGCGTCCAACCTGTTGAAATCATTCAGACATGTAATCTAATGTGTCTCGGGCGCAACTGTTGTGACTGACATCACCAACTGAATTCAGCGTGTGAAACTCGCATCAGATTGTAGTGACGTGTAGCAGGATTACATAATGATATATATATGATCAAAACGCCAGTGGAGCCGTGTGTTTGCCATCCTCAGAGACCAAAAAGTGCGTGCTTCTTTCTCATTTTACAATTCACTATTAATGAACGTGTCGCGGGGATACATTAAATTCAGGGTATGTGATTAGGGGAGTGTGGAACCTATTTTATTAGAAGAAAAACTGTAACTCCCTTTTTCTTTTCATTCTGAGTATATTCAATAAATTCATACCGTGGAATGAGCCAGAAAGCACTGAGAGTCCTGTGATCAAGGCCGGCTATAAGCCAATTGGATAAATTGCTCCCTACTGGGCCCAGTGCTGGGATAGTCTAGTCTTGTTAAATATACACAACAACACGCTGCAATGTACACTTAACTCCGTGCTGGGGTAATCCAGTCTTATCAAGTACGCGCAACGGCTCATTTGCAAAATACTCCCAACACTACATTGGAGATTTTATAGGGAACAACAAAGGTTATAATGATTGGGCCCAGCAGCTCCCGAGGCTGACCCTGCTTGTAATCATCTTTATAACCTCTAAGCATATCTGATGTTTTTGCTGCTGCTGCTCCTTTGTTGTTTGGGAGTGGAACCGAGTCAAAGATGAATTACATTTAATTACATGTGCACATTCATGTCTCTCGCAGAGAGTTCCACGGTTCACAGTGTTTCTGAAATCACCGTCATCTGTGAGTGAGTAAGTGCATCTCCCTGGTTTGAAGTAATTCTAACTCCATGTCTCTCTCTCTCCTTCCACCTCCCCCGCGGCGACATCACCAGTGTCACCAGATATTAATAATCACCTTGCACTTTGACAAGCAGTGTCAGACACATGCAGCCACATCGAACACCCATAAACTATAACTGGCAACAAAACGATATCACGGCCTACATCCCTATTACCCTAAACACGGTAAACAGAATCACTAGCGAAAATATTGATAGCAGACATTTATCTCTGTGAAACGTGACGACCAAATCGCTAAAACAGATGAAACAGTTTTACTTCCGATAGATCGGAATACCCACTGGCTTTAAGCCTGTCGACTGTCAGGTTGGATTGTTATGAATGATTAGTAAATTATCCTTCATGCTGGGGGCTTTGGCCTTAAATTTCCCACTGGTGGACACAGAACAGATCACTAAACACACCAGAGAATACAAGCCATAGAAAAGAATACAGACTGATGTAAAAAAAAGAATAACGAATAACGGGACACTGTAGTTAAAGAGTAAATAACATGGCAGAGATTATAGGACATGACAAGGCCGATCCTAAACCACGTATAATTTCCTTGTTGTTCTGGCTATGCCATCCAATAAAAACCTGCACAAGAAAGCCAGTTCGATTACATGCTATGAATGTCACAGGGTTGTGGCTGATTACAGAATAGTTTTCTGCGGGAAGTTGGGAGAGCAGAATTTTTTTATACTTCACACTGAATTGATTATTCTTTTGTTATTTTAGTGCAGTCAGCACGGCGACATCGGTGAAGGTAATGGTTGATTATGATAACCATGGTGATAATAATGGTGGTTACCGATGATGATGATGACGATGGTGATAATAATGGTGGTTACTGATGATGATGTCGATGGTGATGTTCATGGCAGTGATGATGATGAGGAGGAGGAGGACGTCGATAACGTCAGTGATGATGACGCCCATGACGACGATGACTGTGCCTCTATATCTTTATCTGCCTAATTTACGTGCATTTTGCTAAAGTCTGTTGTCCCGCAACAGTGCAACATTTCGTGCCGAACTTTACTGGACTAAGATGATGAAGATGTTGACGATGTCTAAGATCAGACAGTAAATGATACAGTGCACACTGTTGGTGATGATGTACTTGCAATTTGATCGCTGTGGCTGACATTCTATTAATTTGCTGTTTTTGTATTTCCAACGCAGATCAACACAATGCAAGCTCTATTGATTGGAAAACTACAACAACAACAACAAAGGCGAAAAAAAAGGTAATTTCAAGCATAATTAAATCTCCCCCAATACCGACGCTGACAGCAAATCCAGGCAATTCCCATCCCTGGCGGAAATGTCATTTTTCTCTTCGGTTATCATCATTAAATATCAACCCGGCCCGATGTGCACTTTTTCCATATGATGTGATACAAGTACGATATACAAAGAATCGTTTTGTACAATTCAAGAGTATTATACGTGACAAACTGTCTCGTGATGAATGACAAAGACATCTAAATTCACTCGGAATTTACCCTCAGTATGTGGTTGATCCCAGTATTTTGTTGTGAAAATATATACTCTCTAATTACGCTCGGGGGACACGTTTAGTTAATATAACAGCCTCCTATAACATGTGGTTAAAAGATCAACATATTATTTCGTTGCAAGAAGATGTGGATGAATGATAAAAGTAAGAATTGGATAATTGCCACCCCTATGTGTTCCACATACTGTAAGGGTGTGTTGCTTCAGTTATGAAAATAGGCGTCTAGAAACTTGGAGCGGATCGACCTGGGCAAAACTTCGTGACGATATAGTTCAAAATGTTAGATGGTGTCTATGTATAGCAGGGAGATTACAGGGCACTGACTAGTTTAACATTTGAAATACAGCCTACACAAACCAAAGCATGGAGAAAGCTGACTTTTGCAGAGCCCCTACATGTTTTTTTCCAACTTTGTACTATGCCTTGCATGCTCTTTCCTCTTTCCCCATCCCCAAGCCGGATGCGGTTTTCCATGCTTAATTCATAGCATGTCTACTGCAGCACTCATGGAGCCCTTATCGTGCTGGGTACAGGCTAATTATTGCATTTAGCAGTACCAACAGCAAAAGAAGTACTCCTGGATCCGCAATCAATCTTCCTTTGCAAGTATTTTATTTTCTCCCTAAGGGATTTCTGGCGGGGCGAGAAACCGCTTAAGGATCTGAAACAGCGGGGAAGTGTCTGCAATAATGAGAGGGCTAATGTATCGCCTCATATTGTGGTTTCCTTTCTCGTAGCATCGATGCCGTTCGGGTTGTTCGTGCCCGTTTTCAAATGTGTAAAAGTTGAGCGACAAATCCATTCTGCAATGCAAAAGAAACAACACGCAACAAAATAAAAAATAATAATAAATCGGAGAGATCTTAAAACTTCGACACACAATTTTTGGCAAACTGAATCGAACCACATATCTATCTTGAATATTATACAAAATCTTTTGGACTTTGCTTACAGAAATCGCAATATCAGTCCTGTGCTATGGATTAGTATAATAAGGTTAAAAAAAATTTTTTAAATGCCATATCGATACTGTTGCACTAGTATCTGTGGCTTTCCCTGTTTCTCGAATAAAAATCAGTTGTTAAAAACCGTATCGATAACCCTCAGAGATAACTGGTTCTCATCCCACAATTTGCCCACCAGTCTGTTTCCGATATTGAAGAAGAGAAGGCCGGGATTGCATCTGGGCAGAGGGCGGTAATTAATGGCCTTCTGGCAGGCAGGAACAAGTGTTTCGATAGCATGAGGGGGAAAAACGGGTGATGTTTGAGCGTGTGTGTGTTTGTACGTGTGCCTGCGTCGTCTGGCCTTTGCCTTGCTACTCTGAAAGAATCTCAGCATTACGTCAGCATTCACCGTCCATTTCAAATGTTCTGAAGAGATTTGTTATCAGGTAGACACTGTTAATGTTTTGACTGTTCTCTGACGCTCACGGAATGTTGAAGTATGGTGAAAAGAATTAATGTTGTCCATGTGCAAAGCATTCAATTTTGCTTTAGCAATAAATAACGAGGACAGTGTACAGTAAATTCTAAAAGAAAAACATTTCTAAGGAAAAAGCGCTAAATAAATATAAATTCTTTTAGAACAACTTTTCCTGTTCGAAGTTATTCTAAAAGTTTCTTCTTGTTTGCTCCCAACGTAAAGCCTATTAAAATACAACGTTGTTGTTTTATTTGTAGCAAGACCAACTGCGACTCCAAGACTCTCTTTCTCTCTCTCCGTCGCGCGCTCTCTCTATCTCTCTCTCTCTCTCTCCCTCGTTCTCTCTCTCTCTCTCTCTGATCTTTGCTGACAGAATGTATAACAGACCGGACAGGAGACCCTTAGATGAATAAAAGATAAGCCAGACAACCATTTGAGATGCCTGTCCAGTTCCTGCAAATCCTGACATTTATCTTAGACCAGGAACAGTCTTGTCAAGACGAGACATCCTTGTTCAAAGTACTTTCAAACTGATAGCGATCTTTAAAAATCAATAGACACATTTCGTTTGTTTGTTTCAGAATTTTATATCTTTGCGTCTGGTCCCCAGAGTTCTAAATTGCTTAGTGATAATTGCAGTACAAAAAGGTACACCACATACTGGGTTAAAATCCACTTGATGGGTGCTTGATGGAACAGACTCTTTTGTTTTGTCATATTTATCTTCAGTTCATGTGCAGGTCAGCGACACACTTTCTGTGAAGATCTCTACTCCGGTGAAGATACATTTAGCCCATGCTCGGCTGAGTTGAAGCATTACAGGAGGGACAGTCTTTCCAGGTAATATATAATAGTCTCTAAAAAACGCACACTCTACACGCGCATATGGACGCACGTGGGAGAGAGAGAGAAAGAGAGAGAGAGATAGATAAAAAGAGAGAGAGAGACAGAGAGAGCAGGCAGCTAACGTTCCAGAAGTGTCCATGGCTTCCCGACTCAATGCGCATGCGCAACTCGGCAAACATGACACCATCAAGAGGGTCAGATTAGCTTCGTTAGTCACTGAAGCCTGGAAGATTCAGAAATCAATTCTGAGTTACCTCATTTCACGTGTCTGAAGTGTATTGCATTTATATCAATTTAAATTTTAATTTTCCCCCACCTATGAAGGTTTCATTTCGAGGATTTAATTTATTTTTCGGGTGAAATAAAAGTGTGACACGCGCTCTGTCACGTCTTCTTTTCTCTGTACGAACATATCCCGCCCCCTTTTCATTCTTTTTATATTAAAATTTTTTACTCCCGGTATAACAGCGGTGCTGCTGATATTGTACATTATTGGTTAATCTAGGTGTTTACAAGACTGTCAAGCTTTCAAGGCCGAAAGCTAACGGTCACTTTCGAAAAGATGCATAATTATGATGAGTCAGTTATCTGGAGGTATCCATGTGGGCGGGTTAGATTTAATTCGTACTGTGCATTGTCATTTCAAGTTTTTACACTTTAAGAAAATATATTAAAATTTCACTTTTACTAGGGCTTTATGGAAGAAAGAGAATTCCATTAAAGGGTCGACTATCGATAAAAATTTGGGGACCATTCCTTGGAATTCTGGCACTAAGACTAATTCCAACAAACGTTTAGCTAACAGTTCTATGTTTTCACATATGGTGAGCGCTGAGATTCCGCGAATGTTTGTATTCCTGGTTACACCCTACTTTCTAGCGCTCGTGACCACAGCTGCTAATGTTTACCTGCGTCACTGTAAAAGTATTTGTGCCTTTTTGTATTCGCACGTCAGAGGTCAGGACCTCTTTATGTCTTCACATGGTGAGTACCGCCCCCCAAAGAACCTGCCAGTAAACAAAAATAATGAGATCCACAGTTCATCACCCAGACAAAAACAAACGAATGGTAACTGGCTGACCCAGAACTTTCATAACATGACCTGTATAACCCAGGGAAAAAAGCTGGAAACACGGTAGAAATAGATGTTTTGCTGTCATTGCTGTGGACTGAAAAGTGATCTTCACTACGCTCTGGAACTCGGCCGTTCTCCTTACCCTGGTTACGCATGACACTGACCGCTCTCTCCACGTGTAAAATGAGGGAGGCGGATAAGAGAATCTTGCCAGTACTTTTTGGCCCAGCGTCTTCTTTCCCGTGACCGCAAATAACTAGCTCTTTCGTGAAACAATTTTACATCTAAATATTTAGCAATGAAAACGGATTGATGAAATGGAAATATACTTAGGTTCCTAGCATGGCTAAACTGGTGTTTTTTTTTTTTTTTTTAAACTTAAGAACTATTTGGGTAGACGCCATAAACTTGTTAATCCCCGACGGTGCGCAGAGTCTGTCAGAGTTAGAAGTCTTGACATGTTCTACAGACGGCGTGAGGCATCCGAGTCTGTCACTGGTAAAAACATTAGCCTCAAAAGCTGGAAGATTAAACGTGAAACTAAAAAATGCCGGTGGAAGTCACAAAAATGTACACACGCTGAGATGCCAGAGGGAGGGCAGGGAAAGGATGGCACTATAGAGAAGAAGGCAGGCAAGTGAAGCCATTTTCAAATGGTTGAATCTTTATCTGCTACCAAGTGCTAGACGGGTACTTTGTTTATCGGTTAGCATTCCTGGAGATAGCACGCGCGCGCTAGCTTGGTTTGATGATTTAGTGAACGGAAGCCAGAAATAATCGTCAAGTAGGGGAACGTTTCTTGTCTACTGAATCCTTAAAACTAACTCTGACTTTGTTTGGTAGTTATATAACACGTCTCTCTTTCCCCCTCTCTCCCTCTCTCTCTGTGTAAGTGTGTGTGTGTGTGTCTCTCTCCGCCTGTCTCTCAATCATTCTCTCTCTCTCTCTCTCTCTCCTTCGCTACCTCCTGCGTTCATTCTGTTTGTCTCTATCTCAGTCTCTCTCTCTGTCTGTCTCTCTCCCCTCTTTCTCTCCCCCCCTCTCTCTCTGTCTTCCAACAGATGTTAAGACTGATTCCAAATGTCTCCCTACACCACCGCCTCTCCTGTCTAACTGTCTCATGGCTCTCTTTCTCTGAGTATCGCGTTTGCTATTATTACCAACTCAATTCACGCCGCCACTCACACTTTCATTGATTTACCGACTTCTTCAATTTTACTGACTCTCATGACAGGCAAGTAAACATACTAAAATTTCTTCTCCTGGCGGCGTGTGGTTATGAAAAGGTTATATCATTTTACTCTCAGTTTGTCTATCGGTCTCTCTGACGTGTTCTGTTTGTCTTTTTATCATACAGTTCGGCCAAGTTTCACAACTGATACGCAGTACAGACAAGTCAACCTAGATATTGACAAAGAAATCCAGTACCGGGTACAGAGTGCGGATGCTGACCGTATTTCTCTACAACAAGATTACGACGCAATAATGTGGATGGCATTATTTTGCTGATGGAAAGGAGTTCAGTGTACCCTGCCCACTGTCTAGCTAACTGTCAATAGGTTAATTAGTCGTTACTATGACGTTTCAGTCCATTTCATTCACACATACATTTGTTGATTCGCTCTTTCGATCATCTCTTCATTCCTTTATGAACCCGTTCGATAATTCGCCCCTGGCGGTCCGAGAAAGCCAAGAGAAATAATGGTGGGTTTTATTATCTCATACAGTCGTGAATTTCCCAGACTTCTTTAATGGAAATCTGGATTTATTTTTCTTGCATGCCGACAATGGCAATGCTAGGACACAAAAGAACAGAGGCGTGAGTGAAAATTTGACAGGAAACTCAAGAAAACTCATTACCTGCCCTGGCGTCCTTATCTTTTTCTTAAAATGACTGTGTCACGAGTGGAGTGAGCGATAGTTAATAATTACGGGGGGAGAGGAGAGTAAAATTAACGCACGGAGACAAGTGAGAAAGTCGTGCATGTCATGAGTGGGGGGTCTGAAGGAGGCGGAAGCGCTGTATAACTATCACTGCAAGTTAGAAGGTCCTAGGGAGCGGATCTGTGAATAATAGCCCATCGGGCAGACATAAAGGGAGCAGTCGAGAAGACTAGGAGAAAGTCTTTCCAGTTATGACTGGTATGTAGAATGTTGATTGATTATTATGATTGATGTATTATATTATATTCGTCTATTACCATGATGTGAATAAGTATATGTGAGGAATGGGGAAGTCCTTGATATTGGATATAGCAATGTGCGCCATGAGCGATAGATGAAAGTGAGTTCATGGATTTGTAGCGCGAGTGAGTAGTGTGTACTCCGATGGAGGTGTGTTACCGTAAGATGTGCGGTGAGTGGAAGGTGAACTAGTGTGTGTACGCTTCATGGGTTGTAAGGAGAGGTGGAGTGAATAGAGATGGTAGGGTATTATACCAATGTAATGTTATTCTTGTAGGTGTCGGGGACGGGCCGCAGAGCCACCTCGATGAGCACAGGGGATAGGCCAGCATAGGGCCGGAGGCCGCACATAGGCCAGAAGTGAGGCTGTCAGTGCAGGACAGTAGAGGCACATAAAGTCGTGGCAGTCAGGCCACGGGCAGGGACGTAGATAGAGTGAATGAGATACTATGTTGTTGCCATGTTGATAGGCTAGTGAACTGATATTATGTTGTTGCCATGTTGATGGCTATGGAAATAATAATGTGTTATTGCCCTGCGGAGGTGCTAGGGGAGTGCTAAGGTGTATGACAATAGGAAGGTGATATTGAGAGACTGCGGTGCCAGTGAATCATTAATGTACTATTAAGACCCTGAGGGGGAGGCTGAGGCCGAAGTGCCTTTAGGAGTAACTACCGGATTGTGGATCCGAGGGAGCGTGTGTGTGAGAATAAGGCCGTTGTACGGCAGTCATTTCAGTAATATAATATATGTAATTGCGCTATTATATGTATAATTATGTTTAATAAATGTGTGAGTCTGATGGATTGTTCTGTTAAGTGTTAACTTGTTTGTTCGTGATTGTTGTCCTGTCATAACTTATTACATCTCCCAGTCTGGGATTTGTGACAGACTGCATTTCTTGCCGTGGTGAAGTCACCAAATCCAGGAAGGAAACGGGCGTAGTAAGGGGTACTAATCAACTTCTCGTTTCATTTGGGTGTACACATGTGTAAGTATGGCATCTACGTGAATCAAATGACGGGAAACAAGAAAACTTAACAGTTTCAAGAAGAGAAATTGCGATGCTGTAAACACCTCTTATAATGCACAAGGGACATGCAGGGCTACACCTGAAAGACAGACAAAGTAGAAATTCTCTCCAGCAAAGACAGTCTGGAAGGAAAAAATTCACCACTGTCTCAGATTACCTTTCCTAATCATTTCCTTAAAATGAAAAGATTTCTAGTAATTGTGGAGTCCTTACTTCCAGGAAATGAGCATAGTAGGGGGCACCCACGGGCTACTCATTTCGTCAAGGTGAGAATGAGTAGGTGACGATACATGTTTGCTCAAAGCAAAAAAGAAGCCCGTCGAAGAGGCCTCTGGGGGAGGGGCGGGGCGGGGGGGGGGGGGCACAAATAAGAATGTGCCGTGGACGTGTAAGTGTGTTATCTATCGTGTGAGGATAACTAGTCTGACAAAAAACCCATTTACCTGGCTTTTCCATAAGGTACCAGCACGCAAAGGCCTTTGATAATATCTTAATGACATCTCAAGAATCGCACGCCAGCCGCGGACTTCAGAAAACATTATCATTTTGATTACATTATCTTTTCCTTCCCTGTTCAGCCTCTTCTTCTCCATTCAGTCGCAGTGCTCTTGTACCTGTACAGAATATGGCCCTCGACACGAGATGTCAATGGCTCAGAGAGAAACTGACATGCTGGTGGTAGTGGAACTTGTGGTTTGGGTGTTTGTTTAGCGGGTGACTACAGCCGTTAGTGACAAATTTTCTAGTGTCGTTTCTTCTACACTTCTTTGAGCGCCATTTTCACCCATGTCTTACTTAATATTCTCTGGTGTAAGATGTCCGTTGTTATAATATCTCCAGTTAGATGATTTCTAATATTGGAATTGGTGAATTCTTTCGTTTAAAAAGTGGGTTCTAGAAGATGTCAGGAAGGTAAAGGCCGAAACATCCAATGAAGGAACCCATTCTTCCTCTGAATATCGTCACCCGTCTCGCTCCACCCGAGGAATTTCTTACCACTGACAAATATTGAAAATAACTGCAATTCACCATGGTGACTATTTTTCATTAGGGATGATTAGAAAAGTGTGTGATGCCTTCCACGGCACAAATATTTCTTCATAGGTAGTGAATCTGTAAACGTATAAAATCATTATCTTCCTTGCAGGGATATAGTGAAACTGTATGCCAGCAATATAAAGTGAAAATAGCAACAACAACAAATAAAGTAGTATGATAGAGCTATGCTATGACCCTATAGATTTTCTGCAGTGTATTTTTTTTTTTTAAATGCGTTTATTTAGTCTCTAGTGTAAGTAAGGCTTCTGACTTAAATGTTCAGAAAGGTTCTAGAGGGGTGTCATTAATTTATTCCTACAGAAACATGGACAAAGCAAGAAGATTTATTTATCCCATTATCATAGGGCAATAATCCCTGGATATTGAAAAATACGCAACTCCTGAAAAGCTCGGGGTAAAACAAGACAAGAACACTCTAGCCTCACTGAGAATGGTACGACAATCAACTGTAAACTTTGCTTTGGTATGGCAGGAAATGTTTAAGAGTGTCATTGTTGATCTATAAGCGGTCGGACTGTCAGTATATATACCCTCTGTCGATAAGTCAATAGTTTGCCGCGGGGAAGGCTCTTGCATATATGGCGTGCAACTCTACCGTGGCACGAACTTTATTGTTCTGTAAACGTCAAGGGTTTTTACCCTTGGCGTCCCTGGCATAAAAAGGGAGGGGGAGGGGGTGGTATTCATTACTATTATTATTCTTTCCGCTCCAAGATCCCCCGCTTCAAACTTGTATCATCAAATAATCATTTTTTCAAAACAGCTTTGTATTTAGAATTGGTTCATAAATAGCAACTGCATACAATAGACGGATATTACCGCCTGTAATTCATATTTACGACCCATATCGGTCAATACAGTTTCAGGGCGAAGACGATAATGAGCTTCGATTATAAGATATGACGTCCCACGAGTATTTGTCGTGAAATCATTGAATAGAAATGGTGTCTGGCATTCATCCATCAACTAGTGATATTATGTAGATGTATCGCCCCGAGTGAGACGCGTAATTCAAATACTTCTCTGCGTTGCTTCGTTCTTATCTGACGGCATAATGCAATAGTCCGCATAAGTTATTCTTCTCTTACGTAGGTGTTTATCTAGTTCTTTTTAACGTTAGTCTATTCAGTTCTCTAGGTTCTCTTAACTTTTATTATTTTCAGATTTTCCACGGCTTGATGGCAACACCGCCACAACATTAACTTGGACAAAAGAAATAATTCGATATGACATTAAGAAACTTCCTAAGCTGCGTACTTCAGCTTTGCTGACGGTGTTAACACTGTGGTGTTATGAAAAAACAACTACATATGTGCGAAGAACATATTGTTCCAGACACACAAATAGCATGACGAATTGTGCTCTGCCCTGTGTTCAATGCCTCTACTGTGGTGACCGTGGAAACTTAAGTCGCACAAAATTATGACCTGGGTAGAGAGTTAAAGAACTTTTTATTCCAGAACATGATGTTAAAAGGTGAAGTTGACGTAAAGCGTAGATACATAGATGTACTATACTAACGTTAGTAGTACATTTATGGGTAGATAGGCGTATACGCTCTTTTTTCGTATCACAGCAGACAACACCACCAACAAAATAATTAACTTAGACGACACAGATAATTTGATAATAAGAAACTCCACAAGCTGCGTACGTGGCTTTTGCCAGCGGTGTGAATACTGTGCAGTGCTCTTATCATTAATGTCAGCTAATAGAGATAGTCGCTATTTGTCCTCACCTTTTGACACCCCCAACAAACTATTTCACTCTTTATTTGTTTAGGCAGACTGGCGTGACGGCCACCAGCGACAAGGTACAAACTAAGACACTTGACAGTAGACAGATATATTTAGACAGACATACTCTGGTAGATAAATCGAACCGAGAGGAGGGAGCATAAGGACCAATGTAGAACTGGGCCCAGTAACAATGCTCCCAATTAACCAGGACAAATAACTACAGTACAATACTTTTTTTTTTTTTTTTTGTGTCGCCCATTTCGTTAAGTGTCGAGAATATACACTAAGTGTGTAAAGGCTCTGGCGATCAGATAATACAGACAGACAGCTAAAACTCAGTAAACATTACAGAGAATAGAAGTAGATTCGCTAGTGTAATTAGTTTGAGCGCGGTATTACTATCGCAAGCAGCAAGGTACCAAACTGCCACAGTTCTAAACTAAACAGCCAAGTGCATTTACGATAAACCGCCGCCTATTAAACTGATCAGAAGCCTTGTAGTTAGTCCTACATCTGTTTTCTACTTAACTACAGAACCGAGTCGGTCTAGATGAGAAAAGGGGGAACGAAGAGGTGGAGCGGAGGTGGTGGTGCTGCATTCAGTTACACCACTGATGTTTGTGGTTGTAGCACTCAAAGAGCTTATAATAATTATAGATAGTATAAGCTCCTTGGTAGCATTAGATACCTGTGTCTCAGCTGGTGCTGGAAATGATTTAAAGAAAAAAAGGGTATAAATTTAATGCTACGGCTGTTGCAGATGTTGCTGAATTTAGTATGAAGCGGCAGGCGATAAAAGATGAAAATACCTCTGGGATGCATTCACCCGAAACTAAAACACTTTTCTCTGTGCCAAGAAAGCCGCTTTTGAATTTGATCAAAGTGGAGCATTCTGATGTTTAAACAATTTTTTAATTACCATTAATTACTGTTCTCAAGAATTGTCTTCCGTTCCACCTGTTTTTTCAAGGGCATAATCAGAGGTTATAGGGAAATGGAATCAGAGGTTGTGGGGAATGGAGGCTGCAGCTGTGTTGTTGCAAAAATACATGAGTAGATAAATAAAATTGTTGTTTCATTTTGGCTGCCTGCAGCCTGGAACTTAGCCGACACGGGTGAGAACCAGGTCAGTGTGTGGGCTTCATTCATAAGGAGGTGAGCACTGCACTGTGTATAACATCTCTTTCTCTTCTCTTTCTGTCTTGGCAATCGACTCACACTGGGTTTGGTTAAGACAGAGCGGGGAAGGGCAGGGGGAGAAGTGATATTAAGATAACAAAATGAAGTTATAGAGATAAAGCATGAACATGCGCTGACGTCATATTGAGTACAAGGTCGAGAGTGCATTTCCCAGAGTAGTCTAGTATGCAGTAGTGTAAAGCTGAGTAAATTCCCTCACAAATCCCCTCTGGCGATCTCATTCTCATCTTCGGTTTGGGTTAAATATATGACCATGCATGGGAAAAGCCTAAGGGGGGGGGGGGTGCAAGGAGGTGTGCACTGCGTAAGCCGAGCCTCTACCATGATACAAGGACCAAACACGTTCAAACTGAGTCAACCAGAAGCACGGTAGACAAAATCTTGGTCAGTATACAACACTTTTTTAAATTTCAGACAGCTTCTCCGGCGTAATTTGCATGCTGATTAAAGTATTTGATGGTGTCATGCAGCTGTCTCAGTGACTCAGTACGGGGATGGGAGACAGCAATGAATACAGGGCATAGGTGTGCTCAGCTGTTCAGGACATCATCTCAGCCCCAAGATATATTATATTATTTATATAACATAGGCCTTTCATGTGTGTGTAGATGGTGGAGAAGGGTGGTAAAGAAGAACAGGGAGGGTGTATAGAGATGTGTGAGCTTAGCAGAGACTGGGAATGCAGCGCCCCTTACTGAAAGTTCCAGCTGTCATCTTGTAGACCGATCACGAGCCCGGGTGCACGTGGATGAAAGTGCACACATACATGTGTAAGTAATGAAGGCGCGATGACCTCACGCGCAGTACGGGTCAGCCTGGGAAAAGTGCAGACACGTCTTAAACTGTGCCAAGCCCTGCAACTGCCAATATAAATAAACAATTCAAGACATAATAACTTTTTAACTTTTTACAAGACTGGCGTCACACTAGTAACTGACACCCTCCCTGCATGCTTGCCGTAAAACATCACTGATCATTACAAAAGGATAAATTTCTCCTCTGTAAATTATTGAGACTTCTTGGTAACAAGCATGAGTCACACTATATTGGACAGCTTTTTTTCCCAGCGCCACGGGCAGTATGCGCACACGGAGAATCTGTACTCGGTTTTCTTAACTTTGCTTGTGTTCAGGCATCACGTGAGTAAAGTCATGTACTTTGGGAAGATGTCGTCACATTCAGACGGTACGGAGCGCTCTTGCCAGGCTTCTGTGGTAGATGTTGCGGGCATCTCGCTAGCATTACCACATACATTGTGAAGCAGAGATGTAGTAGTTGTGGTCAAATTAAATATTACAATGGCATGCAAGGATTTGGGTGTAAATATTGCGGGAGTCTCGCTTTCACTATCACGCACATTCTGGAGCAAAATTGTAGATGTAGACAGATTCAAATAATGACACAGTTGCAAGGTGCAAAATTTAAGTCGCAGATTTTGCAGGCGTCTTGTGAGCACAACCATGTACGTTGTGAAGCGGGCCGGGTGGCAGATGTGGTAATAAAGCGTGTTGCAGGACAGATACTGCGGGCATCACGCAGGTAAAACTGTTTACATTGTGAAGCAGTTGTAGATTTTGTCAGCCGCCATTGGTCATGCTGTGGCAGTACCACGTCCTATGGCACTATGGCATGCTGCAAAGCGGTAGCCTTAGATGATAGAGACCCTTGCCGTATAGACTAGTCCGTATCTCTGCAGCACCAACTTGTAAAAAAGGTAATAATTTAAAGATAATAATGTTGGTTATTCTATCCCAGCAGCCTCTTGAGGTGATTTCATGCAACGTCTCCATTCTTAGTTATAGAAATCATGAAGATTTCGTGTTTCTAATGACGCCACTGGTTCTTACTGGAAAAATAAATGTCCACATAAAATTTCTTTGATTTTGTCATAAAATAGATCTAAATTGTGGTGGAAAATTAGCACGGCGCTGCTGTCAAATGAATGCAGACAGATCCATCGCCAATTTGTCTCCTCTTTTCTAGGCACGAATAAAGGAAAGGGGCAGGGGACACGATGACATTTCAGTTGTAAATATACCGGCCCAGAGTTCCTAGAAGAAATCCGTGATACTTTCATTGGCACGAGTTGTGATTTAACCATCTCAAGGTCGTTATCCTGAGCTTGCACAAAGAAAAACTGCTGGAATTTTCTGAACTCTGACGTCAGAGTGGCGGGAGCTGATCGCCTTCAAACGCCAAGACAATAACATGAAAAAAAAAAAGAAAAAAGTCACGAGCCATTTCTCTCCATTTCCGTCCCAGAATATGCATGCTTTTATTGGCGTTGGATACAGAAGGTGTCACAGAGAGAGATGATCGGGTCAGACAGATCACAGGATTTACAACTTGTTTCACGTCTTTCATGGCCAAAGTCTCTTCTTTGCTAGATGAAATTGGCGAGATACAGAAAAACGATACAAAATTATACTTCCAGGTCTATAGACACCTTTGTATCTTGTGGAGAAATATATGAGCACCAGTATGCATAAATGTCAAAGATTCACAGAGACTCACAAATTCAAAGAAACACCAAGATTTATATCTTTCACGCTTTATTGTGGCCACATTCTCTATTCTGCGAAATGAAATACGGCATAAGACTGGGCTTCTAAACTTCTAAGACACCCAATTTCCTGCTGAGAAAAAAAAATGAATATGAATAAATGTCCACATAATTCAAAAACCACTTTGAATTCCTCATCAAAATGGCGTTAAATTTTGACTTTACGGTTTAAGGATCAAACAGAATGGATGGCAACTCAACGGAAAAAGGGAGTTTTGTGTTTTTTTTGTTAGCAGTTCAAACAAATTCTGAAGTGGCGCTACCTGCGCATTTTTTTCGGGGGGGGGGAGGGGGGCGTTATTTCACTGGTTCTACTGACAGGTGGAACCATCCAGTACTGAAACATCATCGTTTTCAGTCGCTTTCAGACTCTTTTAACAGGATCTGGGAGGAACTGAACAAACAGACAGATCTGACTAAAGCCACTCTCTCCGGCATCGCAGCTGCAAACACATGTGTTAAGTCGTGACGTCTTGTTTAAAACGGAAACGCTAGGTATTTTCTCTTCTCCCTTTTTTTCTTTTTTGTGTAAATTTGTTTACTTTACAGGACACACGGACAGGGAGAAGTACTGAAACATTATCATCCCTAGTCGCTTCCAAATAACTTCTGGGGTGAACAGTTAACAAAAAGCTGATTTGGCTAAATCCATTCGTCTTTGTGCCATGGCTGCGAATACGTGTTAAGTCATGCCGTCTTGTTTTTAAAATGGAAACACTGGGAATTATTTTTCTTATCCCCCCCCCCCCCCCAAATTCCGTTTGTTTAGTTAACGGGATATTTATGTCGGGGTGGGGGAGGGGGGGTATCCATGAATGTATATAACCAGGATCTGACCGTGAGCTTTCTCAGTCCGTGTGAACATAAACATCTACACGCTGCCAGCTGCTGCACTCCGCTCGCTATACACCGAAGTTACACATCTCCACCCAAAACTTCAGTGTGGTCCCGGCTCCAGGTGAATTACTCTAGATTTACTACACTGAGAAACGTTATGATAGAGCCACAGTTTAGACTTGTAGTTCTTACAAGAACAGAAATTTGCGGATTTCCGTGGAAATGGAGGTGAGGAGGGCAGGATTCCTCAGCCTTTAAATAATGCACTGTGCGTGCATTGTCATTGTGAAATACACAGTCACTGTTATTTGCTTTCATCTCCAGAGTGTGCCCTTATAATTCCTACTGACGTTCAGCCCAAAGCTGTGGCACCCGCGTTGCCCTGTCACTCTTTCTGAGTTTATGGAATCGAACCTGAATTGCTATGGGGGAAATAAACTCATGAGACATGAAGGTATTGGAGGGGGAGGGGTCACACAGCTCTTAACGGGTTTAGAACCACTGCTTTAGATAAAACTGTACAGATGCAGTTCATCGTTGGTGTTCATCCCTGAACCGCTTCCTAGCCCTGACCCCCCATCCTGTCCTGTATTCATTCGATGGGCTGACTGTCCATGGTAAATGCCGAGACAGTCTATAAAGAATTGTAAGTGCTCCCGCTCACAGAGTATGTAACGCAACGGGAGGCCAGGGAAATTTTGCGTGGTTTTCTAATGAAAAAAACTAGCGCAACAGAAATGTCCTACATCATCTATTCTGTATTCTGGTCATCTGCGCAAGCATAGACCCCGGAACAGACAACCACGACATGTAACGAAAGAGAATTCAAATTATTTCAGGCTGTTTTCCGTCAAAGTGGTAAGCCATAAGCAAATTTTTACGTAAGTCCCTTGGACCCTATTCCGAGCGGAATTGAAATGAGGGATCTGTCGTTTCCGCGGCAAGCTCTCTAACCACTGAGCCACCCTCATATTTGAAGTTGGACTCTCATACATGCTGAGAGGGCTAAAAAGAAACAAGACCGATGTTTTCACTCCAGCGCTGCTGTCTGGAACACTCTGTGTAACTATCGCGGCCTCGGCAATATTTATGTAGACAAAGTAAATGATAACTCCACTCCAGAACTCCGCGTGGCTCGGGGTATAATTTTACAATCCCAGACAAAAACGTACAATTATTGTACCGGCAAAAAGCGTGGCAACTCCCAAGTAGGTTTTTTTTTTCTTTTCTTTTTTATTGTAGTTGTCTTCCCATTGAAAGCCGTGCAAGAACATAATCAAAGTCGCAGACAAGATTTCAAGTAGCTTTCTCGGGAATAAGTCTGTCTGCATTTAAAGAAAAAGAAAACGAGAGGAAAAAAAATCAGTTGCTCTGTTTTCCTCACTCCTCTCTTTCAGCCTTGACGCCCTCATGTCATGCATTCTCTCCCTTCCCACCTTTCTCTTTCTCTGACATCCAGCCTGACATTGTCTCCAGAATTTTTCATTTTACCCCCCCCCCCCACCCCACCATCTCCTCTCTCTCAATCTCTTTCTCTCTCTCTCTCTCTCTCTCTCCTTCTGACTCTTGCTCTCTCACCATGTGTCTCTCCGTGTTTCATACATTCTCTCTCACCTGATTCTCTCTTTCTCTCTCTCTCTCTCTCTCTCCTTCTGACTCTTGCTCTCTCACCATGTGTCTCTCCGTGTTTCTCTCATACATTCTCTCTCACCTGATTCTCTCTTTCTCTCTCTCTCCGACAGCCAAAGACGCGCGCATCGATTTGTAAATATTCTCCGTGGTGTGAGCCATCTTCCATTCAGATGAAACATGACTGGTTCTCCCTGGGGAACTGTACACCCTTCTTTCTATTAAGTAGCATTTCTTGGTGACCGCGCAGGTCAAAATCTTAACAAAGGTGACCTACAATTCGGCATCAATAACATGAAAGAAGCCCGTCCAGATACACTCCTTTTATTGATGTCTTTATCAACAACAAGAGCATCAAAGTTACCAGTTGCTTGAGACTCCTGGAGCTTTTTGCTCAAGGGCAAGAAAAGTGGTTTGTTGTTGCTTGTTCTTGTTGATTTCGTTCGATATCAGCGGAAATAACACGTAAACATAACTCACTCTTAAAACACGATAGATAATTCATGCGATTTTTCTTCTAAAAGCCGTGTTTCTCCAGCCAATTTCCAAAGTCAGCGCATGTATTTATACTGGACTATCTCTTTGCACAGCATGAGTTACAGTGTTTTGAATCTGACAGTCGCAGAGAATTCCTTTTGTTACTTATTATTATTTTACCAGATCCACAAACAGTGAGAAAACTAAGAAAAAAAGTCCGTTTGTAGTTGATCACAGTAAACCTGTCTGGACTACGGAAAAGACATTTCAGTGATTGTCGTGAAAGAACTACAATGAACATCTGTACAAATGAACATTTCACACAAGTTCGGCGCTTTTTCGCCCTGCAGGCATGAACAGACTAGAAACGCTTCCGAAAGGCCTAGCTAGCCAGTGCATTAGTCAGAATGTCAGGCCCTATGATGCGCTTCAACGATCGGTAATTGAAGGCTTGAACTGAGGGGAAAATGGGATGTATTGTAGCATAAACATCGGAAAAAGCTTGCAAGCCGTACGCGCGATCTAACGCAGTGCAATGTTCTTCATTTACTGGGACGATTTGCATAGATGTTCGAGTCGAGTACGCGGGTGGCGGAAGGTTTCTTTCTGCAATATCGTTCTGTTATATTCTATCTCCTTCGTCTTGCTTTTTTTCCTAGCACGATGTGACTGTTATCGTGTTTATCTGTTTTTTCCAAACTCACACTCAAACTCAAACTCTTGTGAAGGAAGCGGGTGGGAGGGCGAGGGAGGGGAGTGGGTGCACGCTTCCGGTAGCGTCTTCATCTGTCCTGTCATTCCATATTCTTTCTATCGTCCTTGCTTCTTGCTAGCACAATGTGATCGTTATCGCGTCCATGTGCTTTCTCCAAATTCAAACTCGAGTCGAGCACTAACACATAAATAATAGTAGATTTTCTGAGACCTATTCTGGGGTGTGATTTCCAGTGTTGAGTTCTGCCATGTTATACCGTATAGGCAAAAGCTTTGAAAAAGACTCAAATACATTAAAATTTCGTCTTTATTCTTTGTTCAAATTCCATTTTCTGATGATAAAGAAACCATCAGTCATACGAGATTATAACCCAGATACTGAGATAGAAGGAACATATTATTTCACGCTAATGATGGCAACAACTGAACTTGACTTTGACTGACTCAAACGGTCTTTTACCGTAACACAATTGAACTCGGCGCAAACGGACAGAAGACTAGAGAATCGCCAGCCACATAAACTAGAATGAAAATCTTTACAGCCATGATGGCAACTGGCAATTTGGAGGTATTGCGTTTCCTATCAACCACAGTGTTACTCCACATTTAGAGGATCGAGGCTGTGCAAAGTACGGAACGTAATTTTAGTTATACAGGCAGCTGCGCTTTGAGACATACAAACAGGCAAGAAGGGGCTACACTGACGCCGAGTTGACTTGGGCTTAATGTCTGTCTTTTGTGCGGCCGTGGCATTCCTGGTTGTGACGGTGGTATCCTCAGTGTCAGGAATGTTACCTAGGTTGTTGTTTTTTTTGTTTGGTACAAACGCAGTTTTAGTCAGTTTTAGTTACTTTGGTGCCACAGAAAAGTAGGATAGACCTACGCATTTTGTCTAGTCACAAAATCTGTATGTGTGTTAGTAGGGCTTGGAGGTGCTTGGGTGTGCGTCACAGACAGAAGTAAATTGAGCACATTGAGCCCCACCATTATCTGGCCGGCAGCAGATACCCTCAAATAGAAGGTCATCAAATCAACCCTGAGATTTACAACGTATTCAGTGGTCAATTTCCAATTTCCAGAATGAAATTATGGTACGCAAGCAGGTGAAATGACTGTGGCTACAGAGGTCAAGGCACAGCCCGTCAGAGTGAGACAGTACAGGGGTATCAGTAGCACTAAGCTTCAGGCAGTGGCACGGCCGACCAGATTGAGTTTTGCAGACCTGGAAGTGGATTGTGTTTGAGTAAAAGCTGACAGGTGCGTGAGAGGGAGATCTATAGATATATCTACTGGCATGAGTGAACAAAGTGGAGGTGGGAGGCTCAGTGTGGAGGAACAGTGTCGGGCGTGAGAGGGTGGTGGGTGAACAAAAAGAGGGGGGTGGGCAGGGAGTCTGCTGATCGGGGCTTAACATCATTATAGACCCCTGGGCAAAGCAATGGACTTTTCTTCTCAGTTTCAAAAACCAATGTAGATTTGCATGCATTGGGCCCTTAAACCCTTGGGGCCTCTAGGCAACTGCCCAGTGTGCCCATGCGTTATTGCAGCTCAGGTGCTGATAGAATATCTACAATTTGTGGGTGAGCAAGTGGTCCGGAGGGTGGGAGTTACAGAGTGGCGGAAGAACACTTAGCTAGAACTTAGGTGCCTGAGCAAGTGGGTACTGGGTGTGAAACAGTGCTACCTGGGGATTCTGGAGAAGGTAAGATTGAAAGCGCCACAGTGAGAAAGTCAAGAGAAGCCATACGTGGGTACACCGTGGGAGGTGCAGCAATGAGGTAGCCTACGTGTAGCGTATTACGCTCTGGGGTAAGGAAGATGTGAAATGTACAGGTGATGAAGTGGCTTAGACGCTAGGAGAAATACGATTGAGAGTAGGCCTACTCAGTGGGTTGAAAGAATGGGACTGGGGGAACGGGGGGAGTATTGTGAGTATCCACTATGATGACAGAATGAGGAGAGAAATAAGGATTTTGAGTATTCATCTTGGTGACAGGAATAGAGTTGGAAGTAGGATTATGGATTTCATGACAGAATGGAAGTAGTGGGCATGGGGGTAATGACTGTGAGTGTTTACTTTTGATGACAGAATAGGGCAGGGGAATATGATTGTATGTACTCGGTTTGATAACAGAATAGAGTTGGAAATCTTATGATTGTAGGTGTACTCACTTTTGCAGACATGATGGTAATCCATGCAGCAGTCCCCCATGATGAGGCAGTTGCTGTCGCAGTAACATCTCTTGCTGTCGTCCGAGCGGTCAACTCGCTGACCAAACACAAAACACGTGTTGTTCTGACCCTGACAACACATCTCCGCCTCTCCGCAGGAGCGGGGGTTCGGGCGACGGGGCACGCTGTATCCCTGGCTGACGTCACATGCCATCACCAGCACCATCACCACCACGACAACAGCACTCATGCTGATTTTCGACAATGGTAACGAATATCCGACCATCTTGACCGGTGCTGACGTTTTTTTTGTATCCAAGTGTCAGATAGTAGGTTATCAGATTCAGACCACAATGGGCGCTGGCTTTACCACGAACTGGAAAGAGAGGAAGAAACAAGAACTGTAAAAGAGTACGAAAAATGTGCGTGCTTAATTACTCTTCAAAGCAGGTATCCTGCAAAATTAAAAATCTAATTTGGTATTTAGACTAGGAAGATTGTAATCACACAGTCTATTTGGTTAATCACATTTTAATCTCTCTCTCTTCCTGTTTGTCTTTGTGAGTGTCTGTATGTGCTCGTCTATGCATTAATCAGCCGCACCCGTTTCATGCTGGTTTGATAAACATTATCGGCACGTGCAACAGAAGCATGTCAATACAGGAAGGGGGGGGGGGGCGCATATTTTCTGATGGCACTTTGCCAGGAAGAAATTTTACTAATCCATGAAGAATAATATTGACTTCATAGAGCAAAACAGCAACGGAATGGCGATGCAGAAGTGCCGTGCGGCCCAAGAGACACCTCTGAAAACCAAGTTAGAATTTGCATGTAGATCTAACTATCGCGACAAATCAACTCATATGTAACGGAGGGGGGGGGGGGGGTTCAACGCTGTGGTAACGATGTTGAAAATTGACAATCGGCTTTGCGCCTCACTTCATAATGTAAAACCAACGGATCCATTTACTCCGAAACACTGATCGCTTTTAAGAGATCGGTGGTAACATAGCAGGGAAAAAAGGGCTTAAGTCTAACAAAGTCTTTACCGGGAACGTCGCTGGGTAAAATTAGTTTACAAGCCTGATTGAGAACGTGTATGGTGAAACATCGTTCGAGCTTTCTTTTCGTAAGCGTCACTGAACCAAGTACAAACCTTGAACTGCCTGTGCAAATTTGACCTGTGTGTGCAAACGCCCGCGACTGCTTTGAATTTATTTTTTCAATTACTTCAGCGACAACACAGCGCGTCAGCACTTGTGCGCAAGCACACCACGTACGTACAATATTGACGTCTCGTGCAACAAAAGCTACAAAAACACAGAACATATGGCACAGATCAAACTTGAACCATCGTTGGCTGTGTTGAAGAGAAGCCAGAAAAACCAACGATTAAATCATGCGGTAAAAATAAACTAAAATAATATGCAAAAAAAAAATTGTTTCTGTTACCGTGAAACTGCACTAACTCCGACACACGGCGCAACAAAGAACCGAAAGAATTATAATCCTATTGCTTCAGTGCAACACGGTCATTAGATGCAGGAAACTGAGACGAACGCGTGGAACCTGTCTAATGATGCTGTGTTCTAATCCTTATGTTCGAGGAATCACTGCTAACTAGCTACATCTTTCACATCATTATTAAACCACAACCATGAATTAGCAACAAATGATTGACAAGGAGAAAAAATGTTTTGCGGAATTTGCCTTGTTCTGTTTTGTTTGAACAAACCCGAAACGTCGTGAAAACGAGGCAAGGAAATAACACTTATCGTATTATGTGTAACATGTTAACAGTTTACTTCCTGGTGCTGAATTTTTTTAAAAATTGAATAATATATTGCATGTTTTAATGAAGCAACTTATGCAGTAGGTCAATTAATGCAATCTTGAAAAATAGAATTAGCGAAACAAAAGGTGTTTAGTTCTATAATTCTAATGACAATGAATGAGTAAATGATACTTGGAATTATTAAGTCACACGATTATAACAAAGTCATACAACACCAAAACCACAACAACAAAAAATAAAGCTCCGTTGAAAAAGAAAGGAAAAGTTGACAGGACTAACCCCTTCTATCCGAGTGCTTGTGAATGAATGAACTGCTGTAGGAAGTCAGCCCGTAGAAAGAAGAACGCTACAGATAACGAACGAACGCCATATAGCCGGAGAACGCACCCCCCTCTCTCTCCCCACACTCTCTCGCCCTCGGTACGACGGGGCGGCATAGCTGCAGCAGGCAGGCAGCCCCGAGACAGCAGCTAGCAGGGGACGTGGGGAGGTTCCCCAGTTGTCGGTACAGGGGTAACCTTTTCTACACCGGGTGCTGTTGGAGCTGTTGGGGGGGGGGGGGGGTAGGAGGGCGGGTTAGAAGATCGGGTGGAAACTAATCAAGAATTATGTACTTCTCACAATCTACAAATGAAACACTACGGAGTTTCGACAATGAGTTGGGTTTTTTTTTTTTTCATCTTTTGAGTCGTTTCCTGTTTTTGGTAATTTCTTTTCTCTTCCCTCGCTCCATTGGATGTTTCTGGTATCCATGGGAAACATAGTGATCATTTCATTAACCCTACTGGTACGTTCTGGGGGACTGACAGACACCATACTTTAAGGAAGACGTCCTAATAAATATTGTTCTTTAGGAATGTACCAAGAAAGACGTTGAACATAGTTTTTAACGACGTACGGCGAAGGTTAGCCTGCGAGGTTAGGAGTTGAAATTGTCCCAACCCGAGGCCGTAATTAGGAAAAAATTGAATTATCATTGTAGCGCCCAAAGAACGGAAACATACCATCGCCCATGTCGCATCCTGGCGTATCCATAACTTTGGTGCTTTTGAGTTGCTCATGGTGAGATCTAAATTATGTTCACGAAATGGTGAATCGGTATCTTTAATGGTTTTGTGGTTAGGCGGAAACATTATAGCCACAATCAAGCGTAACAAAAGTGATCAAAAACTTTGGAAAAGCTCTACTGTAAAAAATGAGAAAATTGTTGTTACGCCAGTACCTGCTATGGACGACAATACGATCGATGTAATATTCTGAAAGAGGGAACTTTCATATCCTTGTTTTTAATTTTTTTTTTTTTTAGCCATGACGACGAGATGCAGAAAGCAAAGAAGAAAAATGAATGAATTGGACAAAATCAATCAGTAGGGATGAATCAGACAAGCAAATGCCGGCAGCCAAAGAATCCACTGTTACACTGTTCCGAAACCAGGAATAGACCAGACTAGTCCAATCAGTGTCTGTACTATTGAGCCAAAGAAAGCAGGTTTACAGTTACCAATGCCTGAAGCTATCTGTCTGTCTGTTCTGTTGTTTTTCTTCTCCATCTTCACCCCCTTAACCCTTTGGCGTTCCATGTGTGCATTTTCCAGTCTCTTTTTCCATTTCCAGCGTTGATTCAAAGTTTGAACAAACGGGCGGTCGTGTGGATTTGTTTTGATATGCTCACGGCTTTTGTTTACATTTTGACCAGAGGCACAGACAGAGAAAAAGACACTTCAGAAAGAAGTGTTTCTACAGATTTTATTAATATTCGTCTGCAATCCAACTGGGTGTTTTTTTTTAGCGTTTGTAAAATCTCGAAAAATTAATTTTGTCACCGACAGTTGCAGGTGGCCCACTGCAGGGTCATGCATGGCCAAATGTTATTTTACCATAATATTATTTTATGAACGGAGCTATTATTTCAACTAAATAAATCGTACATCAATTATAGTTCAATGAACTGAATTGTGCACCAATTATATTTCAACTAAATAACGTGTGCACCATTATACTTAAACTAACAAAGTGTACACCAATTATCTTTCAACAAAAATAAAGTGTACACCACTTATATTTCTACTAGATAAAGTGTACACCAATTATATTTGAACTACATAAAGTGTGCACCAGTAATATTTCAACTAAATAAAGTGTACATCATGTAAACTATGTTTCATGTACCGGTAAATAAACTCTACACCAATCACATTTCCACTAAAAGAAGTGTACGTTCTATAAATTATATTTCAACTAAAGAAAGTGTACATCAATTACATTTTAATAATCTACTTGTACACTTCATCCGGTTCAAACATAATTCGTGTACACTTTATTTAGTTGAATTAATGTAACTGTGCTCATACAATAATATGATAAAGCCACCTATGTTACTCTGGCATTTAATGTCAGCCTGAATAAAATCTTTGAAGCATAACAAAGAATATCTCACACATTAGCGAAAATACAGTTGAATCAAAGATTAAATAACAAGATTTACTACTGCGTTTTTAGTAAATAATGCTGGCGCCGGTCACTGCGACCTGTACCAGAAAAGCTGGTGGCTTGCCAGATTTTTAATAATTTGCAGATTAAAGCCATGTTCCTTAAGTGTGCTCAAGATCATTCTTACATGATTAAAGATGAAAATTAAGTGCATGTTGCTGGGCTCTTTCATAATGTACCTAACATACTCTTTCTTCACAGAGGCAGGAACGAAATTAGGTGGGTATAGTCTAGAAGGACGGACAGAACTGGAAATCAAGATCGATTAAAATGCTAACATTGGACCTTTCTGCTTTTCTTTTTTTGTCTTCCACTTTTTTCTTTTTAATCCAAGTTGGATCAATAGTTGACAGCTGCTGGTGAATGGGTCATGTGACTGAATGACAGGGCCAGTCGCTTGGAGGCATGAGTCAGCCACCGGGGCATGTCAAACTCAACGAAAGTCCATATAATTATTTCATTTGTAACTTTGGTCCTTTTTAGCCGCCTCTACCAGGCAATTATTTTACGTTGTTATCAATTTCAGGTGTCACATTTTAATTTCATTTGGCATTTACAGTGCCTTTGGGTGCTGCTAAGGTGGGAAAACACCTTTGTAGGCCCTTTTAGCAGTTTAAACAGCTACATTTGACACTGTTATCAAGTATCAACAGTTACACTTAACTTTATCTTGTACCTTATAGAAGCGATGTGCCTTGGGAACATTTATACGCCAGTATTTGAAATAGTTTGAGCAGGACACAGCTGGGGGTGTGAGTGACGGAATTGTTGCAGCTGGCGTAAGTTTGAATGAATAATTTTATGCTTTTTCCCCCCATGCATGCGTAATAGTAGGCATCTCTTAGTTTGGTAACGTTGTAAATGGTAGCGACAGTAACGATCATTATTACTGGAATGAGTAGTTTGAGCACGCTGTAGTAAGCATGGGATGAGCAACATGGGAGATGTTATAGTACTGTAATCCGTGTATAGTAGATTAGTGTATGCACTTAACTGCATGAAATATGAAGTACTTTCTACTGTACTGTATATCTCCACTGAATGTAATAAATTGGGCCCACCCACTGTCTGAGTGGTCGTTGAAATATGGCGGGAAAAAACGGAGGAAAAGCTGTATTTTGCAAAGCCCTTTTCTGTGCCAGATCTCATTGCGACCTCACAGCTTCTCTTTCTCTCACTCTTCCTCCCCCTCCCCCGTCCCCTTCTCTGCCTCTCACTCTCTTTTTCTCTCTCTCTCTCATTATCTCTCTGTCTCTCTCTCTTTCTCTCTTTTCTCCTCCCATCTCTCTCTGCCTCTCTCCTCTTCTCTGCCTCTCTCTCCCCCTCTCTCCCCTTTCTCCCTCCTCTCTCTCTCTTTGCCTTTCTCTCTCTCGCTCTCTCTCGCTCTCTCTCTCGCCCTCTCTCTCTCTCTCTGTCTTTTTCTCATCCCCCCTCTCTCTCACACAAAAGTGTCCTGAAACAATTATACCGTGGTGATGGTTTGTGATAATGATGCTGTAGTAACAGTGGTGATGACAACAATGGTTGCAGTGGTGGTGAGTGCAAAAACTGACAAGCAGCGGTGTTAGTAATGGTGGCCGTCGTCTCAGTAGTTCTAACAGTGCCAGTAAATTGTAGTTGTAACAGAGGCAGTGGCATCTTAAAGGTAGATCAGAGGAAAGGCGACCAAAAAAACCACCTTGTAATTTGCGGAGCCCTGTGGGAGTGGGACACACACAATAACACGTTACAAACAGAGCATGGCTGAGGGAAAAAATGTAAAAAAAAATAATTACTAGCCTTTTTTCGTTTCATTTGCCAACTTTCCTCTCACACCTACTGCCACCCCTCGCTCAAATCGGTTTCCATTTAACATGTTAGTAGTAGCAGTGGCGGTGATTGTCACAGATAGGTGGTAACTAGAGTAGGTCAAATCATTAACGCTACTAGTGCTGTACACTCCATGGTACCGTTGTGGGGTTTGAATTTGACATAGAGTTTGAGTTTAATTAATGGTGCTTCAGCGCGGGAACAGGCACTCAACGCCTTTCACGGTCTTACGCTACTATTATAGAGTTGTTGTTTTTTTCGAGTTTGATCAGTTACAATTTCACCAATGAAGTGTCTCACATAATTATTACCCAACAGCGGATAGTCTCCAATAAAAGGCCATCAAATAAAAAATCCTCAGATATATTTTGTACTCATTGAACTTTCTCTGTCGTCTCTCATTCTTTAGTAGATGCCACTCCCTCAGGAAATTAAAGTAAATAATGGATGCAAAGAAATAGAACAAAGGCTTTGCCTGGGGGGAGGGGATAATATTTTCTGTAGAATCAATGATGAAAAGAAGTACTTTGTACCAAGCCCGAGGTCTGTTACTATTATTAATCCAATGGGTTCCGCAGTCACAAGGAACCGTCCTGGCTCTGCCAGCGAGTTGAGTCAATACGAGGCAATGAAGTGTGGCTAACACTACTAAAAGTAGTGCTATAATCCTGCCCTAGCGCTGGTCTAGTGATCTTTGATCTATCTGTATCTTCCACCGACCGTAACGCAACAGGGGACAATGTTCTAACTGGTCAGACAGGCTGACCCACTGCTAGACTATTCCATTTAAGTCTGTCACAGAAGCATAATTTTCGTCTTCTTCTTCTTCTTCCTCTTCCTCCTCGTCTTTTGGCCTTTCTTTGCCCGTTCGTCCTTCCCCAGTCTTTCTTTTCTCTTCCGCGTCTCGGCGACTTCCGCTTTTTTTTGGATACATTTTACTTTCTTTTCCCTTCTGTCTTAGTTCTTTTTTTTTTTCTTTTTTTAAGATGCATTTTCTGTTTGTGTCTTTTCTCCAATATTGCGTTATTATGATTAATAGAAATAGACCCCGAAATTATTCTGAAACTAACAAAATTCATTCATTACCGGGAATGTCGCTATGTTTGGCTCCCACTGACTGACATAGAATATTCCCAGATATTGAATTTTCCATTTTTCAACACATTACTTCTGTCCGGGAGTAGTTTTTTTGTTTTTTCTTCAGGGGGGGGGGGGGGGGGTTATCGTTATCTTTGATTACGGCGGCAGCACTAGTGTTGGAAAAACAAAGATAGTCGCCGCTGGTTCCATATATCCTGACATTCCTGTGGTGACCGCAGGTCACTTGAATGGTCCAGCTGATCACGTTGGTCACTTTGAAGTGGCCGTCTAATCCAAACAATTACTGCGTTCAGCAAAGTCTTAATACAGGGGGAAACAAGTGCAGGGGGGGGGGGGGGGAGGGGTAAGCGGAAGCAATGTTGAACATTCAATCAGCTGTGATCAGAGCCGATCACGTCAATCAATGAACTGTATTAAAGTGGTCTTCACACGGGAGGGGGCAAAGTCGTGCTACTGTCAGTCTCTTTAGTTCATTAATTGGGTGTATGTAGGTGAGCACAGTAAGTTTCTGTGTGTGAAAGGAACTGTTTTTTTTTTTTTTCTGTTAATGATAATCATGTTAATTCTTGCTGAAATTAGTGCCTTTAGTGAAGTTTGGGCTCTGATGTTGGTGAAAGAAATAGATAGAGAGGGTGAGACACGGAGGCGCTGAAAAGAAGAAAGGAGGAAAGTGTAGCCAAAGAGTGACATAGCTACAGATTGGGAATGTATGAAGAAGAGAGTGAAAGAGAGGGGCAGACAGAGAGAGAGGGGGAGGGAGGGAGGGAGGGGAAGAGAGAGAGGGAGGGGAGAGAGAGAAGGGCGGGAAGGATAAAGGATACTAGAGAAGAAGAGGAAGACGCACAATGACTGATGACATTGAAAAGTGCGGAAATTAAACCCGCCTGTTGCATAAACAACTTTCTTTTTGCTTCCTTTTTCTGCTATCTCCTCTTCTTAATATTCATTCCATACACAAAGTGTCCCTTCTCATTCTCAGGTCCAGGTATGTCCAGACTTTGTATTTGTGCCAGTGCGTTTCCAACACGGCATTGCCTAATCCACAATACTAAACCAGACTTTGTATTTGTGCCAGTGCGTTTCCAACACGGCATTGCCTAATCCACAATACTAAACCAGACTTTGTATTTGTGCCAGTGCGTTTCCAACACGGCATTGCCTAATCCACAATACTAAACCAGACTTTGTATTTGTGCCAGTGCGTTTCCAACACGGCATTGCCTAATCCACAATACTAAACCAGACTTTGTATTTGTGCCAGTGCGTTTCCAACACGGCATTGCCTAATCCACAATACTAAACCAGACTTTGTATTTGTGCCAGTGCGTTTCCAACACGGCATTGCCTAATCCACAATACTAAACCAGACTTTGTATTTGTGCCAGTGCGTTTCCAACACGGCATTGCCTAATCCACAATACTAAACCAGACTTTGTATTTGTGCCAGTGCGTTTCCAACACGGCATTGCCTAATCCACAATACTAAACCAGACTTTGTATTTGTGCCAGTGCGTTTCCAACACGGCATTGCCTAATCCACAATACTAAACCAGACTTTGTATTTGTGCCAGTGCGTTTCCAACACGGCATTGCCTAATCCACAATACTAAACCAGACTTTGTATTTGTGCCAGTGCGTTTCCAACACGGCATTGCCTAATCCACAATACTAAACCAGACTTTGTATTTGTGCCAGTGCGTTTCCAACACGGCATTGCCTAATCCACAATACTAAACCAGACATCTGATTGACAGTTGCAGCCCGAGGGAGGAGGGCCCACAATTGCTCAGATACGATAGTCTGGCACGCACCAAGGAGATAAAACAGTCGGGATCTGGCCAACTGTGTCCGTCGTATGTTTAATTAACACGAGTGACCCGATCTCTTCTTCACCTGGCACCAGCAGTAAACTGAGGTCATATTGACCGCCACTCTCTCTTTGATCTTCAGTTCCATCAAAGGAAAAGGTCTCCACGCTGCTAACTCCAGTGAGGAAGGTTTCATTAGGACTGTTTTCCAATATGGTATCAATTGATTGATGTCCCGCAGAATTGGCAAGGAATTTCACGAACCCGTCATACAATGAGCAAGTGTGGCATAGGACAGAGACATCCAGTGATATAGTCTAAACACTCAAGAAAGCAGAACCGTCAGTCAGTTGCATCGGAAACAAAAACAGCCAGAAGAAAGCTTATCTGCCAGTCAATGATGTAATATTTATTATATCAAACAGCTACGAAGAAAACGAAACAATCTGAAAAATATTTTGTTCTTGACAAATGATTTGTACTGACATGACCAAAGCGCCATTCGTAAGAGTAGAGTTAGAGCCCAAAAACAAAGTGGCTTCCGTGACCTTCGGCAGTTTTGAAAAAAAGAAACAAGATGCAAGTGGATGCATTATGCATTCTGAAAGGCACTGTGATGGTTCTTGACATCTTCTAAGCTTTTCGGCAAGACGAGACTGCCGAAAGCCAAACGAAACTGAAGACACTGTGTCTGGGCTGTAGATGATATATCTGTACATCTGTATAATGATTCACAAATTCGCCACTTTGAATGCAGAAGGCCATTTTATAAGGCCACATACAGTGGCCAGATTTTGCATGTAGGTTTCAAATACGGTGGAGACACCGAAGTTAGTTTGGATTTTGTTATTGGTTTTCTTTTTGAAGTTTTTTTTTTTTGAGTTTGCTTTGTGCCGCTAACTGCTCATCTGCAACCCCCTTCCCATTTTTTCACGAGACATGACCCGTGACGTCAACACTTCCTTCCAGCTTATTTTAAACTATTCGACTCGCTGGCGGCTAAAATCAGTATACAGAAATACCCTGCTGCTTGCTTTGGGGATTTTTTTTCGGTATGCCGAGACAGAGACAAATAGGGTAGAGAGTGACAGGTGGGGCAGTGGTTGGGGTGTCCGCGAGAGGCGGAGTTTTTAAGCTTGTATAATTTAATCACACGATTTATATTATATCTAAGTCTCAGTAAATAGAACTATCTCTCTGGTTCGGAGTTGAATTTCAAGTTTACAAGATGGATAGAAAAATCCATTTCTGTATTAAATGTACCTTTAAAGCTTTACATCACAGAATACAATTTCCAGGAACGAAAAAGTTCAATCCTGTTTTTTATTATTGTTGGTTTTTTGTAACTGCTGATCCAAGCACAGTGGACATGATTTATTGAATATAATGAGTAAATAAAACTATCTTTATTCCAATGGTCCTGAGTCGAATTTGCAAGTTACGTCTACTTGATTGAAAACAGAAATGTGCATTTCTACGCCATTGTAATGCTTTACATCACAGAATACAATTCCCGGGAACAGAATAATTATAGTTCAGTCACTTCGTCCTCTTCTTCTCTTTCTTCTACTTGTTCTGCTTTGAAATGTTGATCCAAGTACATGGGTGATTTATTATTATTTTACATGTCTAGGTAAATCAAAACTGTCTCATGGTCCAAAGATGAATTTCCGAGTTAGGTCTTCTGGTTATTTATACATAGCATGTCACTGTTTTTTCTTTATGCATTCGACAGCATAATATTTGCTGTCGTAATCAATTTGCACTGCTTGTCATCATTTCAGTAATAGATGTGCACAGTGACGGCGAATCAAGTACTGCATGAGTAATTTACATTAATAGTCCTTTGTTTCCACGGATGGATAAGTGGGTTGACATTTTTTTAAAGTTTTATTTATTTTACTTTTGTGTTGCTTTTTGTGCGTTCTTTCTGTTTCTGTTGTGCTGTTGTTGTTCCTTCACAACCCGTTTTGTCCTTAGTTGAATTGACAAGTTTGAAGCAGAGACTAAAATCCTCCTTTGGTTTATGACAAATCGGAAGAATAATAGTAGAATACTAGGCACTGAATACGAAATACAACGACCCACTATATAGTAACGATACCAATAGTGTGCTTTTAGATTCTGTGCTGAAATTCATTTTCAAAGTAGAAGAGTGCATTGGTGATGCTAGAGCTAATTAATCGGATGTCAGGTGTCACAGTAAGTAATTAACCCCATGCCGACTAACTATCGCCTTTTCTCCTGCTTGGTTGTTGACGACATCAGCCAGACAAAAGAGGATAGATTTGATGACCCCCAGGCATTTGCCATACAAATACAGCTAAGGGTGATGCTGAACTGTTTAGAATTAATTTCAAGGAATTAATTGCCGAGTGGTATGAGGTATTGACCACAGGGCATGTTGTCAATGCCCATTTCACTTGACCGGAAGTGAGCCTGGGGCTTTCTGCAGTTATAGAACGTGTCACCGTAGTATCCGTTAACGACAACCTGGCCCTTGAGCTAATACAAGAGCCCTTGAGCTAATACACCTGAGTTGGCTATAGAAATGGTGCTGATTGGTGTTTGGTGTACAGGTAATTAAAAATAAACTCATGTCCACACTGAGATGTCTGAATCAGGCAAGGAGGACAAAGGACGTACCGAACGGAATACGGTCGTGCTGGTTTATGCCAATATAATTATATCAGACTCTATTTTGTTCAAAGTCAGAAGTCGGTCTTTTTGTCGGTTTTCATGAGTTTAATTGTTGTTTGAGTTTGAAAATCGCCAACAGTTAATTTTATGGGGGGGGGGGGGGGTGTTTCTCAGTACAATAAGTCTTCATCAGAAACGGAACTTATATCTCCCCCCTCCCCCTCCCCCTGGTCAAAATTAATGAGGACCTTGAAAAAGCACTGCCAATAATACATTTAGCTGAACATTTCTGTGAGCGGGATTCGCACCACGCACCCTAGCTCTCGGTTAAGTGCTCTGACTATAGTGTCACTGTGCTGTCGTAACAAAAGGCGACAACTGCAACAACAACAAAACTGTTGATCACGAAAGTAATGGCAGTCATGGGAGAGCAGACTTTTAAACAAAAGATTATAAACTTTAACGGAGGGCAGAAGGTAGATAATGATATCATTAGCTAAATCACAATGTCCTATCGTTGGCAGAACTTATACTCTTGTCTCACGCACGGAACTTCCATCGCCAGCTACGACCAGGTCGATCTGGACATTTTGAATTGTTCTGTGTTTTTGGGGCTCATGACTGGTGGCTTTTCAACTGTAGTGGAACTGGGCGGCTTGTGTTCTTGAATAAAGAAATAAAAAAAACTAGCGCTGTCATGGGACACGATGAGAAAGTCTAGGAAAGTCGGTTCATATCTCAATTTTATAAAGTTTGACGTTATGAAATGACAAAGATGAAAGTATAATTATAAACAGAAATTGACACTGACTCCCTACTAACGTTGTGTGACCTGGACAAGCCAAGTAAGCTACCCTACCAGCAAGCACATAGGGCACACACTGGGAAATTTAATGACAGAAAGTGGACTCGCCGCGCCACTATAAAAGAAGCATAAGTGTGTCTTTAAAAACTGTTTTCTAATGTTTTGTGTTGACACATTGGTATTTTCATTCCAGATCATTCTGAATTGGTAGAATCCTCACACCCTGCAGTGACAGTTAATATTGTTATTCTCTTCCTAATCATATTATTATTGTTAGTACTGATACTGATTGCTTCGGTGGAGGGGGGGGGTGGATTTAAACATAGAATTCTACCAAGCACTAGATCACTGGTAGTTGCTGATCAGCATTTTACGTCCAAATGTTCAGGATTGCAAAGCAGTGATCTAACGTTATTGTATTGCGGATTTGAAATGCAAATTTATCTATTGGGTTTGCATGTCCGTCTCTCTAGAGTAAACAAACACAATTCCAACTTAACACAATGTTGTGCGTGATCAGTTTACGATTACAAGAGTAAAACTGAAACATCTCAGCTTATTCGTTTCCCGCGCATGTTTTAGTTTTGCCTTTCACCAGATTTAGAAAGATATTCAGATTCAAATTACTGAATGACATTTCAAATTGCTGATTGTCTCAATCATCTGACATTCATGCATTTTTCACTCATTTATTTGTCTATGCAAAGGCGGCCTGATTACTACATTAATACATTTCAATCATTTTACCCTGGGCCCTACACGGATCTGAAATGCCCACAATTATTCCAGAGTGGAATCTACGATACTCCTAGCGGCCGGAAAGCCTTCAGCTCTGACGATTTGTTAAACGCAGCAAGATATGTAATTATGGTAACATTCTACGCAAGATTATGTGTCTAACCCAGCAAGAAATATATAATTATGCATATTTATTTCAGCATGAAATTGGTCCTCAAAGTCCGCGAAGTACATTATTTTTCCTGTTCACAAACTGCTGATTCGATACGGCCCGTCAGTGCGAGACAGAATAAAACTAGAATCACGTTAGATCAGACAACAAAGAGATGAGCTAAACTAATTGGACGGATTACAAACTGCAATTTGAGACTAATTTTTACTATTATCGCGAGTTATCTTGTCGCATCCGGTTGCCTTGTGGTGCGGAAAGACTGAGGTCGTTGTTTACTGGGTGTCGCCATGGTAACCGACGGTGTTTGCGTGTGTTTCGTCATTCTGTATATGATTGAGATAGTCGAGTTGTCCACCAGCAATCAGGAAGTGGAGTCTGGGCATGATCTGGTCGGTGAATAACACAGGCTGGAGTGTTTGCCTCTTATTCCAAAACTAGGAACGATAGGAGCATAGTTCAACGTTGTATTCCAAAACTGCTGCAACAAAGAGATTACTGGCATTGTTGTTGTCATTGTCGTTGTCGTAGTAACGGTTTCTTTAGAAGTAGTGATAGCACTGATGATGTTGATGAAAGGAAGCCAGACTTTGCACACTGAGCCAGGAACGAGGGTCGTTGTATTCTCGAGGTTTGACAACCTTTGCACTGTGACCCGAGCTGATGATGCAGGAAGAGAGGTGACGTAAGCCACGGTGACATCAGCCCAGGCATGCTGGCACATGGACAATTAGGACTACCTACTTCCCGTGACACTAATCATGATTGGGGCGTGACAGCCGGAGAAATCTGGCAGGATGTAATCTGGACTCATCATTGTTCAGAGAAGCGCTGGTATGGTTACTTTAAGTAAAATCTAAAATCACACGTTACACACTAAGAACAATGGCTAGATTTATGAAATATTTATAATTATACACATTCCAGGACCAATTGGTTTTTAAGGTGATCCGTACAGAACAAAGCTAATCAAATTTTCAGAGTGACCAACTTGGATTTTGTTCGCAGGATGAATTTTATTTATCTATTTATTTTTTGTTCAAACGAGGGTAAGGGCTAGGGTTAGGATTAAGTTTACCCAATTGGCCACAAATTTTCTATCGGCGATCTGGCCGCAGTAATTGTTGAATTTCGATCACAAGGTGTCACCGTACAAAAATCGTATGCAAGTATTTGGCTACATGAATAGTCTGAACCGTGAATTATCTTACAAGAACATTTTGTCTGGGGCCATATTGATCTATGATAATCAGCTTACTGACAGCAAATCAATGTGACGTTTCAAAACCACCTTGTTTAATCAATGACTTTATAGTATTATCCTTTAATACAAAACTGCCTTCATACCATAGGTTTACATAAGGTTAACAGTGCTTTGAGACAAGGCTGTTTTGAGCCGGGTTAACCCTATTACTGCTATTAACCGATTTTATCGGTCAGTGACGGTATTTTTTTTTTTTAAACAATGCTCATCCAGTCTCCTTTCCGAAAATATCTGCATTATCACGGGCTGAAACTTTATTTCCAAAGAGTTACAGCCATTTTGCTATACCACCATAATTCTTTAAAATGCTCCTTAGCACTGGGGAAATGTGTATGTAGCAGTAATAGGGTTAAATATGAGATGTGGACTGTGGAGTTAAAGGGAACTTCCCGCACTAGTGAGTCTGAAACAAACCCGTGTCGCTGGTTGATTCAAGGAAAGTTCACGTCTGAGACAAACCCATCGCAAAACTTGACTTTGACTCAATAGGCTACACTAGCCTTGGAGACCTGTGTACCATAGCAGTTTGCTGTCAGTTTACCCTTCGGCTGCTTGGAAGAATCTTTTCAGTCTGAGCACAATAAATTTAGACTATTATAGTAAAATTAACATGTGGCACAAAGACAGGAAATTGTATTTCGCAAGGCCCGACTATCTGCACTGAAACAGCCAGGACAACACGTTATACTTAATACGGCTTTTAGAAGTCAATTCCTTTTTTTTTCTCTCTCTTCAATTTGTTCATAAGATTAATAACAGCGTCTTTCGTAAAGTATTCATTATATCCGGGTAACGATAAAAATCTTCGTCCGTAAGACAAGCCTAACTGGATGATGGTCGAATGACTGGGTTGTTTTTTGTTGTTTTTTATCATGACATTTTTATAGCCATTCATTGCGACATCCACTAACAAACTCTATAATTAAACCCGAGAGCTTTTCAGTCTGAGACAGGGTAATAACTGGAGCCCGTGTGCTATCTTCATTCTTCACGTCATAGTCGGTGCTCTTTACCTAAGATTTCGCGGACAGGGTGACTTTTGGGGGTGGTATTAATAATTCAGCGCCGCCTCCTTTGCCAGAGAAGCCAAGGCTGAAAAAAAAATAATTACACATTGAAACACCAACAACGACAATAACAAAAGTGTTCATTCACTGGATAGCGACGACTCATACTCATGAATAATTGGTCCCTCTGTCTCTTTGTAGTCAGGCGCCATGCAGTAGAGAGCATGTTGTGCCTTGTGACTCACGATGTGTGACAACTCATACCTCACAGTCTCTGTACGTGCTGTCTTGCTGGTAGCATGGGCTGGCCACAACATCACTGACACCGTGACGGGCAGGGTGGACTTTGGGGGCTGGGGGGGGGGGTGAGAACACACCGTTGTTCAAATTGTTTATCAGGAAATGAGCGATGAATGATATCAAATTTTAAAAAAAATGACTGTGGTGATGTGAATGGCTAGCGCATGCGCAGTCACAGAATGACAAATCACAGCCATGCCTGGTTGGCAATGGCAACCCGCAGCCAGGTCACAGAGATTCCGCCAATTTTCATGTAATAAAATTAATTCAATGTTAAGCTGAATTTTATTTTATTTTTTTTTCAATAGTAAGCCAGACCCACTACCAAATCCGAACACAAAGGGATTCAAAATGCCGGATTTTTGCCGGCGTGTTTGATCCCACGTGCCAGCAGTAATACCAAGTAACACTACTGCTTGTCACACTATTATTTTTACAGTGTAACACCAAGCAGCGGCGAACTAGAATTAAAAAGGCTTCAACGCCGAAAGATTCAAGATTCAAGATTTTTTAAAACCTCCAATCAGGAGATCAGCCATTTCTGTCTCGGTAACCAGATCTCTTAGCCTCCAACTGTACCTTCTAAGATAGTATCAAGAAATCTGACAAAATTCTTTCCGAAGCCTCACACCATAAGAGAAAATGAATTACTAGAGATATCAGCCCGTTAAACATGGTGCCAATTCAGACAAAAAATGTACTGAGGCTGGTGTGATTTTTCAAAGTATTTATTTGTGTGATCGCGCCATCTGAGTGGCCAGTTGGCAGAACTTTACAAAGAAGTCTTGACTCGTAGTCGACACTAAGAAGTCTTTCATATAGTACGTACGATCGAGTTTTGCAGGTTTTTTTTTTTTCCCTACCCTTTACTCCTCCTCCCCATATGTACCTATTTGAAAAGCTTGACCTCATCATTCCCACCCCGTATAAGCACATAGCATTTAGAACATTGAATTTTGATGAGAAGGCCTTGTTGTTTGAAGGCTTTAACTGACATTTCCCATAAACTATTTGACTATTTCAACAGACATAATTATGGTTTTTTACAATGTAACAATTTACTTTGCTAAAATAAGTACACAAGTAAATAAATAAATAGATCTAGATAAAACTGTTTATATTATCACCATAATTGAAAACCGTGTACACTGCTCAGAAAACCCCCTTCTTCCACAAGAACACTTTTCGTAGACTGGAAGCACCCGGCCCCATCGGAGGGTAGGTATTTTATGGACGGCCCCAAACTATACAATATGTGAATCAGCATCCGCAGTTCGTTCTCTCTGAATTTAATAAGTACTATTATCTCTGCGAGAAGAGACCGGATGTGGATGGAACAGTTCGATACTTTTACATAGTATCAAAATATATTTTTAGACACCGAACAATCTAAAAAGAAAAACTAATAATAAAGTGCTCGACTGTTCCATGAGAAAAAAAGGAAGTCGGATGGTTTGTTGAGGGATTACACTAGAAAAAGCATGGCTGGTGCAAACACACACACCAGTGATGAGGGAAGCTCTGCATTTTTGTCACATCAAATATGATCCCAGACTTTTAAAAAACAACAACAACAACAAATGATAAAAAGTAATGTAATAGTAACTAGAAACTCATGGGGGAGCCGGACAACAGAGAGTCTTCAGAGAAGAAAACCCCCTTGTTCAAATGTGCCAATGATGGAGAGTTGCAAGTGCTGCTGTCATTTACTTCGAAGTTTCCTCTGTCTTCTTGTGTCTTCCTAGCACAGTATGGCCGTTATCATGTCGACCTGCTTTTCTCCGGACTCAGACTCGAAATTTGTTTGTTTGTTTTTTTTAAGTTGGTATCGTCAGCCAGGTCTTAAAATGAGTGCTCCAAGTTATCAAGATTTGTACATGCAATTGGTAAAGGTCTAGGCATTATCTTAGTCATGCATAGAGAGCTATACATGTTTGGGGAAAC
The DNA here is from genome assembly GCA_963931925.1 of Onchidella celtica. Classification (NCBI taxonomy): domain Eukaryota; kingdom Metazoa; phylum Mollusca; class Gastropoda; order Systellommatophora; family Onchidiidae; genus Onchidella; species Onchidella celtica. Next base: position 10,339,296 of record OZ007576.1, on the reverse strand, counting down.
AAGAGAAAAAAAAATGTAAATAAATATTGGTAAAAATATACTTTGGAGAGAAAAAAAATTAATATTATCTCTCGAATCCTTCGATAATTTTTTCTTGCGCAGGTCCTTTCTGACATGCAGTTGACTTTACCGCAATGGCGTGAATACGGACTAAGTAGAACTTAGTAAAATTAGAAAATATTGCTTTAGGATAATTATACCTGCTTTGGTGTCTTTTTTTGTCATTAATTTATCTGCCACGGCAAGCAGAATCCTCTGTCTTTGATTTCAATTTTATTTTCATAATGTTCCATAGTAACAGTTTATGTCCATGTGTGTGATGTCCTTACGAGGACAGTTCCACTCATTTGGTCAAAAGCGGTAGAAATATTTATTGGTTTCAAGTTTCTGTCAGTTTTATCTGTAATTGAAGCTTTGCAGAATGTCTTTCGTATTCCTAGTTCAGTATTATTTTATTGTTATAATCTTAAATTATCATTTTATTTTGCTGACTGCCATATCACAGTGAATTGCGTGCAAGGGAGTAACCATTATAATTAATTACACCCTGCCCTTGCTCATGTAAGGAGGCGGCGCCGTAACCATAATCTTGGTAAAACTAAATAATATTGCTTGCACCTAACACCGTGTATTCTGCCCTTGGCCTTCTCGTATTAATTTACCTCCTTAGCAAGCAGTTATTTTGGTTTCCTTACTTTCAGCATTTGTACTGTGTATTTATAAGATTCCACCAAGACAGTTTGTGTCCACGCATGACGCAAGAACAGCCGCTGTTGTATGGGCCAATGGCCGAGGCTGAGATTTTTGTCTGTTGATTACTTTTTGTCCAAACTGCTTTTGTCTGGGTCACTGAATTGATGAGCCAATGGCTTCCTGGTGCCCGACCACGTTTGTTTGACCCGCCAGTGGAAAAAAAGCTCTACAAGTATATCGATGGCCATTTTCTGAAATCGTGCACGTGCGAAAGGTTAACTTTTCCCGGAGAAGGAAAAAAAAAACACGTTTTAATTAGAGTATGTTCCTTACAATTCTTGTTAAGTAAACAAATATTTGAAAGTTTATACTTTCCCTTTGTTCAATAGAAAAAACAAAATCCCTCCAAGGAGCTCTTAGAATGTTTGGCTAAAACGAAATTTCGCCTCCAGCTGTGAGTATGTGATACACACATAATAATGTGCAGTTTCACAATGGCCTCAGCGATATCTAGAACTTTGCGTCTCTGTCAGAAAATTGCCAAGAAAGGTCAGAGCTAGAAAATATCAACATGACCGAACCTCAGAAAAAATAAGACATATTTATTTTCACTTCGCAAAACCACTCAGAAATATATATGATTATATTCTCAAATTGTCCAGTGCTCAGCTAATGTCAATATCAGAAGAAGAAAAAACAGACAGGAAAAAGAAACTCTCAAGTAGGACAGTCCGTAGCAAATGTCATTCTTTAATGAAGTAGCAACTTCAGAAACATCAAAACCAATTAGCTCATACACCACTTCATCCATTATTAACTTGAGAAAATGCCGAGATCAAGGTTTAATGTCTCTTGTTCTGTGTAACACTACTTCAGAGGAGGCTTTTCATCTTCACTCTCTTATAAAGTTTGTCGAGTGTATGATACTTTTCCTTTCAGTTGTACGGGAGACTATATAAACGCTAGGTCAGCAGAAATTTTCTATGTTCTTTTCAATGAATAGAGGGTTGGTCAGGAGAGTGTCATATGTAGGTATATGTAGCATACGAAACTGTGTAAGACAAGGACATTGTTTCTCTGTTTCGTGGTCGCAGAGCAATACAAACCAAAGGTCTAACCTTTATTTAAATCTTTATTCTGTTGTTCTGTGGCACATAATGATTTCTTATGGATTTTATTATTTATTTCTCCGTTTTTCTTTACACTTTCTGACTGATGCAGTGACATGGAAGTAAAATGGGCAAAATCGAAGTTGAGAATAGTGGTGAATGGGGGTTGGGATGGTTGCATTTCTCACTGAGGTGTGAATGGGAGAAAATGGTATGAAATAAAATGGCAAACGAAGTTGAAAAAGGGGGGGGGGGGCTCAGTGTTTAGGGTGGTGGCGGGTGATATGGAGTAAAATGGCAAAACAGAAGTTCAACATGGGGAGGAGGTGCAGGTTTCATTGGACGAATTATGAAATATTTACAGGAAGGAGCTGTAAAAAAGCGGATGGGATAAAGATCAACCAAAGTGTAAACTGTTGTTTATGGCATATTGCGACAGACGCCCCTCTGTGTGAGAGCAATTGGCCCACCTTTGTCCTCTTTTTGAGAGAACAGGTCAGCTTGAGAAAGAGGAAGCTGTGGGTATTATTATGATCAAGAAATGAGAACTTTCATAAATAACATTTGTTATATTCCCTGAGCCGCCAGTTATGCAGATGATGGTGCGTCACACCGGTGCATTCTAATGTTCATCTCCCATTTTCTTGTTTTTATATATATTTATTTTGTTTCCGGAATGTGTAATCATACACTTGCATACAATCATTTGATGAATGCGAAACTGAGCTATCATGGCTCTTGTTGTCAAAGCATCATAGAATAGTTCAGACATCAGATTCAAAATAATAAGGTTAGGGAGCTCCAGTGCTGCCAAGAAAATGATGCTAATGCCAGTGAAGCCCCCTATATTTATCGGATTCCAAGTCTCATCTCTCCACACTTTTCCATGAGAATTGTAAACTTAGTGTGAAAGGCTCGAATGAGAAGTTTTGAAGTGCAAGGATTCTGTGTTGTTGATGATAAAAAAATTATTCTAAGAAGTGAGGTGTAGTCGATTAAGTGCCGTACGGAAGGTTTGCTCGAAGAAGGGCGTATGATATTAAAAATTTTCAAGACAAGAGGACTAGAAGCTGCATGGACAGCGAGAATGGGATTTTACTGGCTATCGAGTACACCGCCCTGAAACAAACGACAGACAGGGGACAGACAAACAGGCAGACAGAGAGACAGACATAGACAGTCAGATAGATAGATAGTTAGATAGATAGACAGACAGACAGATTAGATAGGTAGATAGACTGATTGATAGATAGATAGATAGATAGATAGAGAGAGAAATAGATAGATAGATAGATAGATAGATAGATAGATAGATAGATAGATAGATAGACAGATAGACAGATAGATAGATAGATAGATAATTAGACAGATAGAGAGATAGATAGATAGATAGAGATAGATAGATATATAGATAGATAGATAGATAGATAGATAGATAGATAGATAGATAGATAGATAGATAGATAGATAGATAGATAGATAGATAGATAGATAGATAGTTAGATAGATAGATAGATGGATGGACAGAAATAGACAGTCAGATAGATAGATAGTTAGATAGATAGACAGACAGACAGATTAAATAGGTAGATAGACTGATTGATAGATAGATAGATAGATAGAGAGAGAGATAGATAGATAGATGGATAGTTAGATAGATAGATAGATAGATAGATAGATAGATAGATAGATAGATAGATAGATAGATAGATAGATAGATAGATAGATAGATAGATAGATAGATAGATAGATAGATAGATAGATAGATAATTAGACAGATAGAGAGATAGATAGATATAGATAGATAGATAGATAGATAGATAGATAGATAGATAGATAGATAGATAGATAGATAGATAGATAGATAGATAGATAGATAGATAAGGTCTTATCATTAATATTATTGTCACATTCCAGACCAATAAATTTCCCAGCTAGTTATAAAGCCGTCCCTCAGTCTATCGATCATCCAAGCTGTGTTTTATGTTAAGCTCTGACAGTGAGCTGCCGTATGAAGTAGTTAGCGATTCACTTTGGGGACTACTAATGTGGTTTTAATATGATACGTTGTGTTTCTGAAATCATTCCTTGTGAGCCGCATCTCTACTGTACACAGAAGTCAGCTCTCCACTTGTTGTCCAGAAACTTAATCTCTTTGACCGTGTGGTATCCAGATATGAATTGCCTTATCTGGAACTTTTGAAACATGCAAAACTAAGTAAAATAGTCAAATAAATAGAGAAACATAAAAATGCAAGTGAAGACCCTAGTGCAAAAAATATTTAAGTCACAAAATGTCTGTTACAAGAAAATCGATCCTGAAAATTAAAATTTACCGTAACATCTCGTATGACTTCTTATGAATTTTCTGAGCAGTGCTACACATTCCAATATCTTTGATGTGCCAAGCTATCAGTATTTAGCTTTCATATTCACGATGATGTATCGCAAATGCGATTTATTTGCCTGGACCAAGTCACTTCTTTCACTTATCGTTGGGACTTCGGTACTTTTTTTTATTGTTGTTGCTGTTTATTTACCTTTGTGACTTTGGTTATTATTATTATTATTTTTTTTTTTGGCTTAGTCATCTGTGTGACTTCGGTACTTTTACTACAAAAGGACGTCGGGGTTTTTAGGGCACATTATTTGTTTCCAATATTCAGGCAGTGGACTTAGGAATCCATAAAACACACTTCATCCCGAATAGTTTCAAATTTCAGAGAATGTGACTTAATTACTTTTAGCATCAGTGTCTTCAATTTATAATCACATGTTTGTTGATAAATTAGGCGAACTAGTAAGCCTATGTTGCCAATCAGATTAAATTGAAAATGAAGGGTTGGAGGAACATCATGTAGTTGCGAGTGCATCCAGTGCACCTTAAGCAGAGTATGCGTTTGACATAAAAGTTACCATGATATTTTAATCTCAGTGTTACATAGAAATTGCGCGTTTACGTAAAGATAATGTAGGGGAAACCCCAATTTTATTGATTGAAAAAGCCATGTGTCAAGAACAGATTTAATTCATAAATGTTTCCACTGACTAAATTTTTGTGAGAGAGCAGTGAGTAATTTTTACAAACGTAATTATTGTGCGAGCCAGCATAACTTGGTCTCGTAAACAAGTTGTTTTGAACAGTTTTTTTTATAATAGATAGACAGAAGATGTGGGGAAGGATAGACGGACAGCGTAGGTGTGCATGACTGAGCACTTTTTATATCTCGTGTTTTGAACTAGGTTTAGTAGAGAGGGAAGGGGTGAGTAGGAATTAAATGTTATTGAGATGTCTGTTGACGCACAGAAAATCCGTGATCCAGAGTAAAAGCTCGGGGTTTTGAACATGTTAAGAATTTATTGCTATAAAATTACATTTTATTGTCTTGAGTGATTCGACCTTTGATGTCGACCCAAGGTCGTTGCGTAGGGCTGTTACTTAAAATAACTCAGTTCGGCAGCTGAGCTAGAAGTGGTTGCACCAATCACAATCCAGGAATTAGACGGTAAGCTGCAGATGCAGTCCAGTATTTAAGGCCATACAGAACTTAGTTCTGGGCCACATGTAGACAATCCATTTACGAGGTGGTCGGCGATAGTCCTCAGCCAGATGAGGGACATAGAGACGCAGTTGAGCAGTCCATTGTGAGGAGCCTGATTTAAAGCTCCAGAGCCTAAGCTACTTGGTTTGATATAAACCCACAGCGTTTACATCCAGCGCTCTCACTCCTAGTGAGAGCCGCATGGTGAGAGTCCATACTAATTTGTAATGATGAAAGTGAACCGTTCTACTTACTTTTGAAGACAGTTTCAGAGCTACCGCCAGACAACGCATGGTTGTACAAGCATTCTCCATGGCGTGTCTAGAGGAAATGTCCATATCATAACATGTCTCATTGAATTAATAGAATTTAAACTGTTATATCCGTCGCCACGTGCGCGGATTCTATTTGCCATATAACTCATATGACCTGCAAGTAGTTAGATTGAATACGTTAGTCTTTATAGAAAGCGGTAGTTTCATTAGTTAGATTCAGTTGCCTTTGAATTGATATTTATATTTATAATTATATTTGTTACATTAATTCCTGTAATTAAACTGCCCTACAGTTCTGCTAAAATTGAAAGCAATTGATTTATTTAGTTTTTAGAGTGCAAGTATTTATTTTTGTGTGTTCGTCGATTGTGGGAGCGGACCTCGAAAGAGTGTCAGTCGAAATATCCCCATGTAACCCACATCGCGACACCATGAGTCTAATGACGAGTCAAATCCTTGGCAATTAGGTTGGTGATTCAGCATTGTTAGATACAGTTCTTGGGCAACGTGCTGTCATAACGGTCCATCAGTGACGCTTACTTTGTTTACTTCGGCCCGCCATTATTCTTGTACATGCTGTTCACAGTGCCTACCATTAAATTTTGTGCTCTCTTTGGTTGTCGGCATCGAACGTCGGACAAAAGCAATAGCTTTTTTTCTGTACCTGGGATTCATACACGCGGGGAGGAAAGTAGCAGAGGAACTGAGTGAGAAAAGAAGACGTTTGTGGATCAAGACCATAAATAGATGCGGCATTTCCAGTTCCACAGTTTGGAAGAATCCACTTACTTTGAACTGATCAAAGGCACTGCGTTCGACAATAAAGAATGACAAAATGGTAGGATATTTTTTATTATGCGATGTTTGGTAACTCGGTCGGTTATTAGCCGGTCATCTGTCCTTTGGCAGCTTGTACAGCTCAACGCCTTCTATGCTTTGTTATGCTTGATTCTATCGTTTGTTTTTTTCTTTACTCACGACGGGATCTAGCGAGTCACCACCATAGGACGCCATGTTCCGTGATCTTAGAGTACGTGTAAAATGGCCACTGGGTCAAAGTTCAATTCTAAGTGCGAGAGAGAATTGCCTGACCACTGAGGGAGATCGTTTACCAAGAGATCCTAGACAAGAGTTGCGAAAGAAAAAAGTATTGTAATTCTATCATCACTGACAATGTACCTTCAAAAAAAAAAAAAAGTAAGTAATCAATCAAGAGTCGTTTGAGTTAAGCTAACTTTGGAGCAATTATTTCAAGTTGTTGGCGTATTGAATGAGAAACGTTCTTATTGTTCGATATCACTTGCGTGCACACCACATCGAATTCGTAATACCCTGCGTCAATCCGACGTAGATTTGTATAAGATTGGGAGGAGTACCATAGGGGTGGGTTCCCTACATCAAACCAACATCAGCGCCATGTCATAACCAGCGAATCTAGGAACAATACCATCCCTGTGTGCACATGAATTTTGTCGTTGGTCCTACGCATCGGATTTTCATAAAGTTGTTGGCTAGGAGAGGTTTGGACGCCAGGACGGTGACATGTTTTGTGTATTGAACGCTCTGCACTAGAGAGTTAATGATCCAAGTGCATGTATTTGATTTTTTTTTAATATTCTGTTTTCTTTTCCTGTATGTTGCGCAATATATATTAATGCATGTACGTATCGATAGGCTGTGCATTCTGCACAACAGCTTATGTAAAAACATAATGATAAATAGATCTGGTCGCCCCGCTGCTATGCTATTTTCTGGCACCCGCTGGGGTCCTGAGGATGATTGTTATGCGCATTCCAACGCTTGATAATCTTATAGATAAGGGCTTTGTTAAAAGATGAGGTGTCAGCTGTCAGAGCCAAGTAATATCCTATGGCTCAGTAGGAGTTAATCCCAAGATAAGACAAATCCCTGGCATCCCGCCATTAGACAGGCCGAACGTGACAAAGACATGACGTCATTCAAGGATGTTTTGGAGAAAATTCACATAATTCTAGAGTAGGACTGAAAAGTCATGACACCCGAGGCCAAAGCGATGAAGTTACGTCATTTTTAAGTCCTGACTAAAGAAAACGTCATTTGCTGTAGGCCTTGACCCAGAATAAAGCCAGTGAAGGCATTAGGCTGACATTGCACTGAGACCAGTCTGCACTGCCTCATGTTTTAGTATGTGATGTGGACTATGGAGTTAAACGGAACCAGTCGCATTGGCAGGACCGAAACGAGCCTGTCTCACTAGTTCGGACCAATCAAAAGTGTCTTGTGTCAGTTGACGGAAAGAGAGACTTCGCACACACTGAGTCAAACCAAAACAGTCACAAAACTCTCGTAACACAGTGCGCCACTAGCCTAAAGCCAGAAACAGCATCATCTGGGGCAGTGATTCTCCTCTTTCTCCATCTCTTTTTTTTCTCTCTCTCTCCCTCTCTCTCACTCACTCATACGCACGTACGCACAAACCTGCACACTCATAACAATTCCGGTTCGATTCCAAAGACCTAGCTACACAGGTGGGGCAACCCGGGTCAATAATTGTATTGATTAATTTGAGCAACGGCGATGAGTTCAAAACGAAATTACTACTAAACTGAAAAATAAAACGGCTTTGTACTTTCCCAATACAAGCAGTACGTATTATTTAATGGCCAAGGTATTTTCCTCCCAAGGTAACAAAAAATTCCCCCTGAAAATTTTCCCTCTCGTTAACAACTATTGATCGGTGGTTTTCGTGAAGTTAAAACGTGTTGCGGATTACTGAGCTCACTGGGGAAATCCCGTTGAAAATCAAGATCAGTGTCTCAGCAAGAAACAGCCTGTACTATTACTTTGTTCCACTCATGTCAAACAAAGTTGCTATGTTGGCCATGATGTTTTGTAATCGGCACTAGAATATAATGAGTGCTCAAACTACACGTAAATTGTATTGGAATCTCTGATGGAAGACGAAAGGCAAAAAAAAAAAAAAATCAGACATTTCTGAAAAGCGCAAGTTGTGTGGCGTCAAGTGAGACAAACCATTGACCACGCTGCCAGAAAACCCATGGACAAGAACAATTCAGACGTAACCATTAACCCACTTGCGCTGGTTCCTTGATTTATCTGAAACATGTCAGATAGTGCCATTGCTCAGTTTTAAACACTTTCTAATTTATCAACAAATACTTTTCGTGAGATATTGTTGGTTTTGCATCTGTCTGACCATTAGGCTGGTGGCTCACTGAGTAAAATATACTTTGTCTCGGCTTTAGCCGAGACACAGAATACCGAGACGGACCATTCCTTCTTTCACTATATGTCCACAGCGTGTGCGCGTATAAACTCGGTGAATACTACTCATAGAGCTCTGTGGTACTAGTCTTTTTCGCTCAACTATGAAGGGGTGTGGTGCGAATTGTTGCATTGTTGACATGGACGGTACGCGCACAAGCCGGTGGACGGAAAATGATGAATTGGTCTGTTTCGATATCCTGTGTCTCGGGTTTTAGTGTGAGATGTAGTGAACTTTGGAGTTAAACGGGACCTCACCCACTGCCGAGACCGAAAAGTTTGTGTCACTGGTTCCGGGTGCGTCAAACCTGTCTAGATTCGGCGGGCGGAAAGACAACCCGGCACACTGAGACAAAACAGAGACTTGATTCAGTGTGTCATAAGCCTTAAATTTTACATCGATTTTGTACGTTTCACAAGTTCGAATAATTTGTGCTCGGGCACCTGGGGGTTAAATAGGACGTTGGCCTTTGTTTCCGTTCACTGTATTTTCTCAACATCAATTCTTGCACCAAAACAATGAATTTCTACTCAGGTGCGAGTCACACATTGATTTGCCTCGCCTTACTTTGGACGCTGCAGTTCCACATGCGCAGTTCTATAGTCATAGACGCAGCTACAGGCAATGCCGGCGTCTCTTTTCTTCAGAGCTACTGACCCAGTCCTCCCCTTCCTTTTCTTTAAGAGGGCAAGAACTGAAAAAGGATATTCCATTTCTCTTCAGAGCACCATCCATAACTTCATCAGTGTTTAGTTATTAGTTTTTTGACAAATATCCAAGACTGGGAAAAGAGGGCCAGTCTTTTTTGTCGTTACCAACGCTAATTTCAAAAGAAAGAGCTGCTTGCGAGTTTGCTTGTGAGAAAAGGAATGCTTCAGGCTCTGACAGGCAGACAGTTGTTTTCTTTCGATACCATTAAAACGAAATTCGTGTCTGTTCCTGGTTTTAAAACGTAAAAATTCTGGACGACTTTCTCTCTGATAATCAGGACCTGATTTAGATCTTAAGGACCCGGGGCAGTTCAAGTTCGATGCCCCCCCCCTCACCCACCCATACATAGAAATTAAAATGCATGGCAAATCACCAAATTTACACATCACAGTCCGTTTATTAGCATGAATATGGAACTGACAAGTTATACACAGAGGAAGGTCAAATGAGTTATACATGACCGTAAGTCTGAAGAAAATACACCACCGAATGCTTCATGCTTCGTGTCTTGCTTCGAAGTGTTCACTCCAAGTCACTTTCAGTCGACTTTACACTCCTTTAGTATTGTTAGTGGTAGTTCTATAGCAACATTTATTTTAATATAGATCTAGATTAAAAAAAAAAAAAACATTAATGAAAGAAAATAGTTGTTTTTTCATTATACTTTTGCAGAAGGGGGGAAGTGGGGGGGGGGGTCTGGCAGGAGGCTTCGGCGCAACAGCCCCCTTTACCCCTATAAATCTGGCCGTGCAGGTGATATTTAATAATGTATAAGTTATATATATATATCTTTTTTTTTTGTTTTGTTACTCCTATGGATATTTTGAAACAACAACAACAACAACAACAACAACAACACAGAACAACAATCTTCCAACACCCTATCGATATACATGTAGGCTACCTCCCTCATACGTACGCACACATCCATTCCCTCACGTATTTAGAGCATCACACGGTCACACATCAGGGCTTTTTCTTTGTTACCTAATTTTGAGGTTACCCCGAATACGATAACGCCACATGACAGAACAGTAACACCGCGGAAAAAGGTGTCACAAGTAAGTGTCGTCTGTTACAATACTAGGGCAAGTCGTATAATGAGATCTATGCTGCCTGAAAACTGATAGTCTCTATTATCTTTGTTCGTTAACCTGCGATGTCGACCTTTGGCTGACACGTCATTATCACCATCTTGATCCATCCCTACAACGATCAGCGCCAGTCCCACCTATGATTAACACAAACCAATTTCGAAAAAATAAATAATAACGACTCTGGCACTCACCGTACGGCATTAATTTGCACATTATGATACCTGTCTTCCACTGTCTGCTAGAATGTTTCGCTTGACCTGTTATGACATAAGTGAACTAGTCACGCAGTACTGTTGTAGGTGATGCTGATGTTGCGGCTGTAGCTGATGTCATCAGAGGAAACTGCCGGCGGCGGTGGTGGTAGTGTTGGCAGCCATTGTGTGTGTGTGTTGGGGTGTGGGTTGATGTGGGGGGGGGGGGGGAGGGGGGGGAAGAGGGCAGGGAAGGGGAGTGACCTCATCATCCTCGGTGTGTACAGTAATTTGTTACCTGCAGCTTAATCATCCACCTCGTTTTCTTTTTTGTTCCATTTCTTTCTCTTTCCTTGTCCTTCCGTTTTCTCAGCTCTCCAGAGCTCTTTGTCCTGCCAGCGAAAGTTACATTTACCTTACATGTTATTGCAGTGATAAACCTCCTCTTTCTTCCTTCTTCAATTTTCTCTTTGCTGCGTTGCCTGTGCAGTTTCCTTTGTTCTCACTCTTTGTTTTTCTTGCACTCTGAACCTTTCTTAAGTCGTTCTATGGCTCTTGGTGCTTGGTTAAATGTTCATATCTATCTGTCTATCTATCTATCTATCTATCTATCTATCTATCTATCTATCTATCTATCTATCTATCTATCTATTTCTCTCACTATCCGTCGCTGCCTGTTTGTCTGTCTGTCTGTCTGTCTGTCAGCCAGTCAATCTCTCTGTCTGTCTGTCTCTCTCTCTCTCTCTCCTCTCTCTCTCTCTCTCTCTCTCTCTCTCTCTCTCTCTCTCTCTCTCTCTCTGTGTGTGTGTTTCCGTCTCTCTTTGTATATGTCTGTGTTTATCTGTCTTTCACCACCCCTCACTCTCTCACTCCCTGAAATTACATTGTTGTTTGGTTGTCTCCTGGTTGTCCGTCCTAGCCGACGGGCTGAAACTCACGACAGTTGTTCCTATCTCCACTTTCGAATAGATTAAAGTAACTATTCCGTACAAAGTCAGTTCAACATCCGGCATCAATGGGCAGTAAGGTTTCAAGATTCATCTCAAAGAGATCTAAGATCTATCCGCCCAGATGTTTCAACGAGTCTACAGAAAAAAAGGATGACACGATGAGGGAGATAAACAGTTTGTGCCTCTGTTGAAAGGTTACTTGTCAGACGTAACTGGGTAACTTGACAGTACCCTCTCTAATGTGTGTCTTTGATTCTGCTTTTACAAGTAAATAGGTGGTGTGGGGAAAAAAGCCAGCAGGAATATTGTAGTTGTCACCGAGTTTCAGTACCGGTGGGAAAAGGGCACAAAACTTGTTAAAAAGCTGAATTTTGTTTGAACTGCTGTATTGTTACTTTACATTATTTTATTGCATGTAGAAAATTTCACCCTTAAACTTAGTGAAATGTAAAAATTTTGTATTACAATTGAGACATATTTCTGTGCCTGAATACTGTTTCGTGTATAATGACACTTTGAAGTCTTACACGCTATAATTATAGTCTTAATTGTAGCTATTGTGACCCGCGATGTTATTTAAAAGGTGGGGGGGGGGGGGGAGCGGTCAGATCGATACCACGCCTGGCTCTAAGAACAAACTGTACGGTCGTGCATAAAAAGCGAGTAGACAATGAAATGGCAGTTTTCAGACATTTAACAAAAGATGTCCCTTTTTCCACAAGAAGAGTTGGACAGGTATTCAGGCAGGCAGACATACAGGTAGGCAGGCAGGCAGGTAGGCAGAAGACAGACAGGCAGACGAGTGAATGAATGGATGGACGGAGGTACAGAGAGAGAGAGTAAGAAATAGAAAGTGAGAACGAGACAGAGAGACAGAAGATACAAGGTGGAGGGAGAGAGTCTGAAATGTTTTGATGAATGTTTGCAGTTCCCAGCAATAATTATGTGTAAATTGCCAGTGGTGTCATATAAAGTTGTTTCTGTTGGAATTTCGCCCGAGCAATAGCTCATGACCTTGTAGACGACAGTTATTCCAGAAATAATACGTAGTTGTTTGACCCAGATGTCGTGCCAACTTCCATCTGTGTGACCAAGCCTATTAGAACTGGTGTAAGGTCAGTTACCCATTGTGCGGACAGAAAGGAGCATGAGAAATCGTTGTTTCTGGACTTTATAAGTGTTGGAAATGTTGTATCTGTAGAATTTAAAAGTATCACAAAACAGTGCGTATTTTAAAATCTGGCGTCCAATGTACTTTAGCGTTATTGGTTGTGGTATTTGTTAAACACTCTTCGCTGACTAAAACAAGTTGTTTGCGCTCTCTCCCTCTCTCTGTCTCTGTCTTTGCCTCTCTCTCTCTAGTGCATGTTCTCTTGCCTCTTTGTCTGTCTCTCTCAGACTCCCCCCTCTCTTCTCTCACTCTTCTCTCTCTGCGTGTCAGGCCAATGTGTTTTAGTTAGGGAAGCATATTGTGTGCACTGTTAATTTTGTTAATTTAGTTAATTTATCAGTGTGTGTGTATATATGTGTGTGTGCGCGCTATGTATCATACTTTCTGCTTCTGTAACTGTATTGTTATGTATTCAATGATCAAAACAAATTTCCTTGTACAAGGACGAATAAAATTTATCTTATCTTATCTTATCTTATCTTTCTTCCCTCTCTTTCTCTTATTTCTCTCTCAGTCTGTCTCTCTCTCTTCTCCCCTCTCTCTTTGTGTATGTGTGTATGTGCGTTTGTGTGTGTCTAGTCCCATGTACAATGATTATGATTTTAATACGAGTATACTATCAGCGCTAGGATTTCACTTTAATTTTGATTTAGGAAAAGAGTTGCGCAGTTTTACACATAAGCCAATTAAAAGCGATCAGTGGGTGACATAAATTTATTATTTATGAAACGCCAACCACGAAACTGTTTACCTTATTTTGCTTGCTATATCATCAAACAGTAGTTCCCTTTTCAAATTAGTACTGTCCCTTCAACAGAGTTCAGGGCACTTGGTTGACGTCTAGCGTTACAAAGCTGGGGGTGAGTTGGTGAAGAAAGTAGAGGGCGTACATCCCAGAGACGAACAGTTACCCATACCTACAAAAATGGGGCTTTGGGGATGTCGTCCGCAAAGCTCGGGATGCCATTTTGTTTTATCTGAAGATCAAGTGTTTACGATTGTGGTGTGGAGTTTACAATCCTGAGTTGAATTCACTCAAATCAAAGCAGTATTATCAAAAATAATCGAGGACTACGTTTGTCAAGGTTGTTTCGAAAGATGTCTGGCGTTGAACTGTATGACAAAAGGGATGTTAGTTCATACTTGGCAACGACCATAGGTCAAACAAAACAAAATGGCGAAGGCGAACACTTTTTGTGACGTCACGCTATGAGATTGAATTGGTGGGTCATTGGTTAGTTTGTGGTATAATTATCTTGAGCCTGGAAGGTTTTTTCATAGAAGTGCTAAAGACCCCCGCTCGAGGGGGCCTGTTTGGACGGAGAAATAGGGGAATCGCTCTACTGTACAATATTGTCAACTTTCCAACAACATTACTGGCTTATCTCCTGGGATCAGCGTTGGCCAATGTTTGAATTAATGACTCACACCTTTATTAGCTGTGTAAAGTAATGAAATTTTCCATCTCATTACCCACATCAACATTTCAGTGTTAATGGTCATAGTAATGTAAACCACACACAAGTCAGAGTGCCAGCCTGGCTTAGCTTAGCTTAACAGGGCATACAGGCATGTTTTACATTAAACCTTGTTAGCCTTTCAGGAGTGAAGACAGTGTAACAATCGAGCCAGCTTATCAAAGATGAGGATTCATGTGTGTGTTTTGTATGTGTACGTGTGTGTGTGTGTGTTTTCTGTCTCTACTTCTCTTTCTCTCTCTCTCTCTCTCTCTTCTCTCTCTCTCTCTCTCTCTCTCTCTCTCTCTCTCTCTCTCTCTCTCTCTCTCTCTCTCTCTCTCTCTCTCTCTCTCTCTCTCTCTCTCTCTCTCTCTGGTGATTGGCGGGCACGTCTGGTAGGGTCTTTTTCTGTCGTTCTTTTGAATTCTATTGTCTTGCATTTTTCCTAGCACCATATGACCACTGTCGTGTCGACGAGCTCTCTCTCTCTCTGTCTGAATCTGTTTGCCTTTCTGCCTCTCTTACCACCCTGGCCTATTCTATCCCTCTCTCCCTCCCTCGCTCACTCACTGTCTCTCTCTTTCTCTCTCTCTCTCTTTCTTTCTCTTTGACTTTGTTGTAAGACAAACACTTTTGATGTAGTGTTGTTATCTTGATATCATGATAGATCTGTTTGCACGAAAACCGTGATATAATCATTATACAGCATCATTACGTACTTGACGGCTTTTGTAAAGTTACAAGAACCGGCTATGGGATATGTCAGCCTGTGGCTATTTAAGTACGACCAGTGCTATCCTACATAACACTGTAACATTATGAATGGCCTTCGCATTCCTGATGTTTATTCTACTAGGCACTGCCATGCTGCCGTGTGACTGAAAAAGACAACATGCCAAACAAGATTAGATTCACTTTCAAGCACTATTTTATGTCGAATATAACTGGTATCTTTCTATCGAGGTTGCCATTTTATACGACCAGCAGTTTCTGATCACCATAGAGTGAGAATTGAAGAAAAAAAAACAAACAAACAATAAATTATGTCGCAACATGATTTTTTTTCTTCTCTGACGTTTTCAGTCATTCTTAGTTTCTTTTTCCATAACACGGTAATAATGACAAAGGCAGTGGCGCAGTATAGTTGTTATAAAGATAATGCGTTGTAAACAAAAGCAAACAAGCGGTGGAGAGAGAAATACAGAAAAATTACGACTCTGCCAGTAAATATCAAAGCCACACTGATGATGTTAGTGCTAGTGTGCGGTTGTCATTTTCTATGGGTGCTGTTATTGTTGTCAACGTTAGACCTCCATTTGCTGTGGAAAAATTATGAAGGGTATGTTCAAGATATCCTGGCTCTTCCAGCTGCCGGGGAGTATAGCGATGTCTGTTTCTTTTGCTCAGGTCACTTGTATTTTGTCTGCTATTTGGGAGACTTTTTATTATGTGTTTAAACCTGTCCCCTGACACATGGTCATATACTAAAGTCCTGCTGGTCTCAATAAGATGAATCTGATGAAGGTTTCATTTTTCATGAGCTTTAAAAGTCCTGTGACTATAAATTAGTATTTTATATCTCTAATATTATATGTTTGAGTTTTGCTCCACATCCTGTCAGGGTAATCTCCTGAACCACCGTACCACCGTCTTCCTCCCCCTTTCCGAGCTCACGAACTTCTATGGATGTCCCCTGAGACAAAAACAATCCATTATGACCATTATAATGGTTTCCTTTGAAATGTTGTGTACACGTGCTGTTTTAAGCGGAAAACCATTGTAAAAAATAGCACTGAATAGAAAAAAAAAAAAAACGTAACCAGCAGTGTATGGTGCTCTAGGGCGATTCATTCTCTGCAAATTTACTAATGCAAATCTGCCTCCTTTATTTTTACATTCACGTGCATGCGCGAACACACACGCGTTCAATGTCAACAAAATTTAATACATTTCCACCTGGATGGCCCAATAGCGTAAATTATGGATGTGATAATGGGCTGTGTGATCGATAATGCGTAGAATGTGCACGGATTCAACGCCGTTCAAATAGTCTTTTCAGTTGTTTCCTGTTGTATTGGCGCACACAACACACGCTGTCAATGTAAAACAGCGGTTCTCAAATCCCTAGGACACATTCCTCCCCTTGCGATCCCAGATTTCCTCAGTGCCTCCCTGGTTTGAATTTTCAGCTCATATTTTTTTTTTTCATCATCAAACTGCTACAATATTGAAAAAATTAAAACACTCTATGAAGTTTAATTTCTTTGCCAACTGCAATCAAACGAAAAAAACATAATCCGTATTTCAATGATTCATAAAAATTCTGTTTGATTTAATGCCCCAAAGGTTACTCCTCTGACCGAAACGCTACATCAGTTGTTCCCTGGCTAAATTGACCTCTCCCCCCTCCCCCTCCCCCCCCCACCCCCCACCCCCTCACCTCTGCATCTCCCTTGCATAAACTTAAAATTCATCCCTTGGGAGCCGAATGCCTCCCGTTTGAGACTCACTGATACAAAACATGAAAACACTCACACAATGAAAACCTGGCTGTTTAAATACACAATACTGAATATGTGCGATATGAGGGTTTTACAAATATTGCTCGAGCTAAGCAAATGAAAGCAATCTCAATTCCCTTGTGTTGTACAAACAAAATGTTTGTGTGTTTCTATGATCAAAGCAGTGCGTGGACAATGCCATGTTTCCACCACACAGACACATCAATCACGCACTCACCATAGCAAACACTTCGTTGGGTATTTTCCATAATTATTGTTGTGTGTATTTCCGCCTTTTCGAGAAAATGAGGATTGACAGTTTAAAGAGTGATGTAAAATCAGAGTTTTGTTCATTACCCGTCAAAAACGAAACGCATAAAAATACCCACGAAATTCACATCCATCTGACACTTAAAGTAAAGATAATAAAATCAGAAATGAGAAAACTACTTTCATGCTAAAACTCCAAAAATCGGCAAAATGTCGCATACAATAATATTGCGAATGCCACTCGACTTTTCATTTACACACACACTTTATCAGTACACCACTGCTCTCTCTCTCTCTCTCTCTCTCTCTCTCTCTCTCTCTCTCTCTCTCTCTCTCTCTCTCTCTGTCCCACCGTCTCGCTACCCCCTCCCTCCACACATATACAGAAAGACCGGCTATTGCTGTTGTCATTTCCGCAGACTTATCTATCATTAGTCATGGGATTCTTGCTATCAGTTGAACCAGATGATGTCTGTCAGTGTCACTGCCAGGTCTCTGGATGACCCCAGTGCCTTAAAATTCCCACTCTGACAGCTGTTGCTCAACCTGAGGGTCACAAGTTCTGGTCAAAGGTGATACGAAAACGAACGATTGGTAACAATTACATTTCCTCATTAAATCAGTGTCTAAATTAACCTTTCTACAGACTGTTGTATCATGTCTCATGTTATATTAAAAACTCAGATAATGTTGCTCCCTTGCCGTGCAGGTAACAGTCATGATACGGTGAAAAGAAAAATGCGGATAGATAGAACGATGATGCACCTATGCAGTTTCCCGAGCTCCAGTGCCACCACAGAAAGAGATTCATTCAATTTGTTTATTATATATATCTGTCCTTATATTTGTTCTGTACAAGCACTGCATTATTTTGTCGGTGGCGGGTGGAGATTTCAAGACAACACAACAACCACCACTATTATTACTGCTACTACTACTTTCACCATTGCTATTTCTACTACCACCACCACTCCTACTTCTACTACTACTTCAATTATTACTACTACTGCTGCTACTACTACTGCTACCACTGCTGCTACTGCGGGTGGTTGGTGGGCGCTTGAGGTAGGGTCTCCTTCTGTCCTATCGATATGTTATTTTATTCTGTCTCTCGTTTCGATTTTTCCTCGTTATAGGGTCGTCTACTACTATTACTACCACTACTGCTGTTGCTGCTTCTACTGCTGATACCACTGCTACTACTACTACTATTACTACTACTGCTTCTACTACTACTAGTACTACTAGTGCTACCGCTACTATTACCATTACCACTACTAATAGTATACCACTGCTTCCAATGCTTTTCCTACTACTTCTACTACTGCTACCACCACGACAACTGCTACTACCTCTGCTGCTACTATCACTGCTACTACAATGAAATAGTAATAATAATGGTGTGATTATCATATTTACTAACACTGACATCTCTATCTCTTTCCTCTGCCTCTATCACACTGTCTGCCCAACCTCCCTATGTCTTCGCCTCTACACGACCCACAAACGTTTTACCATGCGATACTGCGACTTTCCACCTGGTTGGGTAGGTAATCTTTTAGCGTAACCACACGTAAGTCTGAATCAACAGAACGATAAGGGTTAAGCCGTCTCGGAATGCCTCCCATTAAAACCCCCTTCAAAGTCCCCTCATTTCGGTGGTCACTGCACAGCTTGCTGTTCGTCCGACATCAGAATCAACAATGACTGAAAATAAGAATTAACCCTCTGGTGGCCGGGAAAATGACCACCGTATCCAAAACTTTTGAAACATACAAAACGGTTTACAATGGTGGGATAAATAAGCATTAAATGTAAAATCCTTATCAAGAACGCAGTGCAAATTAGGGAAGTGTATCAAAAATACAAAGGAAAAAAAAGGTCACCAGAAGACGTGTCTCAAATACGGAACTTGGCTTGGGAGGGTTAAAAATAAGTGGCCAATTTCATGGTTGATTTCATGTGATCTGTTTGGTCAGTCAGCCAGGGGGACTAATGTAGAATCAACCACGGGAAGAATCCGAAAACGAGTTATTGACATCAGTTTAGAAGTTGGAAATTCCCCATTTTGAACCGGACAGATCCGGTTGGCTGGCTGGAATAAAAATGGACAGTTGGAGGATGTCAAATTACTATTGGACCAGTGCTGTAATATGTGTTTCTGTACACCCGGCCTTGTCTTTCATCCCACTTCGCTCACAATGGAATCCTTTCCGATCCAGCCTTTACTTGACTTTTCCGATCTAGATCTCACTGGGGTAGCTCTTCCATATCCCTCCATACTAGTAAAGATTACCGTCAGAGGATCACATTTCCCGGGCGGTTTTACGTATGCAAGAGATATTTTAGGATTGTATTTAAGTTGTGTACAAATTAAGCAAACCACAAATTACGCTGATAATGACCAGGTTGTTGCGAAAATTACGAGATGAAACTTATGGAAGAGTAAACAACACGTCTGAGTTCTCATGCCATTCATTCAGAGACTTCCATTCAGACTGTACCATGACAGGAATGTAGCTATATGATTGTATTTATGTTGTTTACAAAATATACAAACCATAAATTATGCAGCAATAGCCTACGGGTAATTCTGAAATCGTCTTGAAAGCGGTTGACTCCTGGACAGCTTTACAATCACTGATTCTCGAAGAACCAGCATTCCGCGCCTGAACTTGAGGTTTTGCTTTCTCAACTTTGTTGTCCATTTGTTGCGCAGTGGACAAGAACTAAACACGATTTCAAGATTATCTTCTACCTTTCTTTCTTACCGCAATCATTTCTGTTCAATTCTTCACGGAGATTCAATTCAGAATCAAGCCAACAAATTGTCAGATCTTTACTTTAGCATTTCTGACATTTATTGCCAGGTTTATTACTCTAAAAGTAGGAAGTTTAGCAAATCAAATATTATGCAAATTACAATATTACAAGAGTGCTGGTTAACATTAGGGAATCTTTACACTGTACCGCATGCTATGCTGAATATGACTTACATTATGTGGTGACTTGTGTCATAAAATTAAATAGTGCACATCTCACCGCAGGGTCGATTCTTATGTGTCTGAGTATGCCACAATTCAGTTACACCCTTAACGAAGTCGGGTGGAACGAAAGAAGAGTGCATATAGATCGTGGTTAATTTGTAATCTGAATAACGGATGCGGTGCAGTTAAAAGGTTAAGCATAATGAATTTTTCAAGATTGTGTCACAGCTCGAACTGATAATAATATGATAAGCGTGAAAAACAATCCTCTTGGAAGTGGCAGTCAAATATTCTAGTATTTCGGTAAGATTCAAAGATACATTAATTTGAATGACGCATTTTGAAAGAAAAAACAAAGTAAGAAAGAGAGAAACACAGACTGTTCCGCATTATAAACACGGCAGATAAACGTCGCTTATTTCATCTGTGATTTTTTATTCTGTTTTATTCATATTTTTCAAATCTGTACAGGGAAATAAAATAAACGAACTTAATTAAACTCCGTATTCCGACGTGCAATAACTACTACATGTTCGTTCTTCACCCTGTTACTATCTTGAGTTTATTAAATCAGCTGATTTTTTTCAACGCCGCTGTGCAAGAAGGAATGTAGTTAGCTTTCTGAAGTGTATAACTCCATGGGTTTTGTAGGCCATTGCAATCTTCAAATACAACATAATTATAGTATGATCTTTTGAAGCTCAAAAGCTTAATACATCCACAATTACAGCATGAGGATTAAGACAGACCCACTTGTTTCAAAGTATGTACGGATGTCCTTCGCTTTGCTGATTGTCTTAGAATTTGGTCCAGATCGTCCACTTCACCGTGAACTAGCGACCTTCTTGGGATTACGTAGATCTGCAAGCCATTGGAGACACCCTGAAACTCGGCGCTTTCATAAGGATAAACTTTGTGGAGGTGGCGCAATGAAGATTATGTGAAAATCTGATTGCTTGCAACAGTAAGCTATTGAAATTGATCAAAACTGCCTGGCCGGCCGATGACATAATTATTATAGTTTGAATGTTCCGAACTGGCATCAAATACTTAAAGAAGTAAAGTTTCAAAGCCGAAGTGCCCAATGCACTTTGGCCATGCGGAGTGATCTGCTCCCACTCGAGCGTTAAAGTGGGAGCATTGGGCACTTCGGCATTGGCAACATCAACGAAAACGGGCAGCGCCTTCTGGAGCTATGCTCCGTAAACTCATTATGTGTTACAAACACGTACTTTGACCTTAAGAGATGCCAAAGAACATCATGGCGCCATCCCAGGTCTGGCCATTGGCATCAATTAGATCTTATTCTCTCAAGGAGGAAGAGTTTGGGCTGTATAAAAATAACTCGTTCCCTCCACAGTGCTGACTGTGACACCGACCATGCACTGGTAGTCAGCAAAATCAAAATTTCGGCCAAGAAAATATACAGATCAAAAGCCCCTTCAATCCCTAAGATCAATGTAACAGCAATCAGAGATGAATCAAATAGAAAGTCATTTGAAAAGTTATTTGCTGAAAGCATGGATAATGTCACCCAATGTGACTCGGTAGATGAAACATGGAACACTCTCAGTTCAAAAATTCATGACTGTGCCATCAAGTCTTTTGGACAGCATAAAGTTTCAAACAACGACTGGGTAGCCCAGAACAGCGAAATTCTCCTACCTCTCATTGAGCAAAAGAAATCTGCTTTCAATGAGTATAACAAAAATTGCAATCAGAGTACAAAAACTTGTTTGAAAAATGCAAAAGCTAAACTTCAGCTGGAGGTACTGGACAGACTTGTGTAACAGCATACAAGAGGCAAATGAAAAGGGAGATATGAAAACCGCCTTTAGTCAGATGAAAGTAGCTCTTGGGCCAATCATCACCAAAAGCGCCCCACTTAAGTCTGTAAATGGTGAACCCATCACAGATAAAAATGAACAACTGAATAGGTGGGTAGAGCATTACTCTCTGTTGTATTCAACTGAGAAAAATATTCCACCAGATTTTGAGGAACACCTCCAAAAACTGCCAATAATGGCCGAACTTGACGCTGAACCTTCCTTAGTCGAGCTTTCCAATGCAATCGACCACCTGTCTGCTGGAAAAGCCACAGGAAGTGACAACATTCCTGCAGAGGTATTAAAAGACATAAAAGGCCCACTATTACCACACCTGTATAATCTGTTACTGCAGTGTTGGAAAGAAGGCGTGATACCGCATGATATGAGAGACGCCAAAATTGTCACACTTTACAAGAACAAAGGAGACAAAGGCGACTGCAACAACTATCGAGGCATATCCCTCCTCAGCATTACTGGAAAGGCTTTTGCTCGCGTCATCCTCTGCCGCCTTCAACAACTCGCGGGAAAAGTCTTACCAGAAACACAATGTGGCTTTCGAAGCAAACGATCAACTATTGACATGATATTTGCACTTCGGCAAATCCAAGAAAAATGTAAAGAACAAAACAGGCCGCTTATAACATGCTTTGTGGACCTAACAAAGGCTTTCGACACCGTAAGCCGATCTGGCCTGTATGCAGTCCTTAAATCCATAGGCTGTCCACCAACATTGCTAAAACTTATTGCATCCTTCCACACTGACATGAGGGCATGTGTCAACTTTGAGGGCTGCACATCCAATTCATTTGCTGTAAACAGCGGTGTGAAGCAGGGATGTGTTCTTGCTCCTACCTTATTTGGTATATATTTTGCAGCCCTACTCAAGAATGCCTTTGGTCAATGTTCAGGTGGAGTACTTATTAACACCAGAGTGGACGGCTCCATTTTTAATGTTGCCAGACTAAAAGCAAAATCTCGTACAGAGCATTTTATGTTACAAGAGCTCCTCTTCGCAGATGATGCTGCAATCGTGGCCCACGATGAAACCACGCTCCAGGCTCTCATCAATAGCCTTGCCAAAGCCTGTGACAAATTCATGCTAAAGATCAGTGTCTCAAAAACTGTAGTTTTGACACAAGGCTTGAGAAACCCCAACCCAATCATGCTGAATGGCTCTCCTCTGGAGCAAGTGGGAAAATTCTGCTACCTAGGCTCAACCATCAGTGGTAGCACAGACATAACAACTGAAATAAATGCCAGAATAGGAAAGGCGGCCACAGCTTTTGGCAAACTCTCAAAAAGGGTGTGGAACAATAGCAAGCTGACCATCAAAACAAAGGTACTCGTGTACCAAACTTGCGTCCTAAGCACCCTGCTGTATGGCTCAGAGACATGGACCACCTACTCCAAACATGAAAGATCCCTCAACTCCTTCCACCTGCGCTGCCTACGCAAAATTCTCAAGATCAAGTGGCAAGACAGGATCTCAAATATCGAAGTTCTGAGCCGAGCCAACATTCCATCAACTCAGGCTCTCCTAGGCAAAAAAAGACTGCGGTGGCTTGGACATCTCCACCGTATGGAAAATGATCGCATCCCCAGACAAATTCTCTACGGGGAACTTGCTACTGGCAACCGACCCAGAGGTAGGCCACATCTGCGATTCAAAGACACTTGCAAGGTCACGATGAAAGCATTCAACATCGACCCCAACGAATGGGAGAACCTTGCAAATGATCAAAGCAGATGGAGACAAAAATTGCGCAGTGGCACGCTCGCAATAGACTTCAAGGCAAAAGAAATATACCTGACAAAACGACAGAGGCGGAATGAAAACACTCGCCAAAGTGAACCCAAAAGACTGACCTGCAATCACTGCCATCGCACTCTCGGGTCAAACATTGGTAGAATAAGCCACGAGAGAAGCTGTCAGTCAAAGTGAAAGTGAATATTCTAGCTGCTAAGACCGTCTGTAAAGACGCTAAAGGCCATATAAAGTTTCAAAAGAGGAATATGCAGAATACTTGGGAAACTCCTCATATTTTCTGCAAACCATCCCAGTAAAGTCTTAGTTTTAGTCTGTGACTTCCCACGGTTCCCATCTTCTCTCACCGATCGTCTCGGATATTACCACCCAAGGTTACCACTTCTCCTTTGCTTGTCCGCCGCACGGCCCATATGTCATGATAAACACATTATGTCTGTCCTTAGGCTCCCTGGCACAGCGATAGAGCGACGTTTATGGTGTGTGTTGTATCTCGTGTTCAGGGATACTATGGATGTAGCGTCTCCATCGTGGGATCCCATGACCTTTACAGTCGGACTTTTTGAGATTCTGGGAGACGCAGTGGCGTAGAGATATGGGACATGCATCTCGGGCTAAGAGTATTGTGTTCAAATCTCCTACTTCACCCTGTGGTCGTTACGGCAGGCATCTTTACTTCAGTATTGCTCTCGCTCACTCTTTCTAGCTCTGCCTTTCTCTGTGTTGTCACTGTTACATGTTGTGGACTTTTTTAAAATCTAACATAGCGCGGGAAAAAAAAAATAAAGACCACATTCTTTGCAAATACTGCAAATTTCATGTTTCTCCCTCCCGTTCTTTGCTCATCTCTCCACTTGCTAGTTTTTTCTACTGGTCTATTTTACTGTACATTTGTTTGTTTGTTTGTTTGTTTGTGTGTGTGTGTGTGTGTGTGTGTGTGTGTTGTTGTTTTTTTTTCTCCGGGCAAAAATCAAATGTTTACCTGCTAGTCTGCGCTATCGATCTTGGATATTTCAAGTAGTTATTTCTATTTCTATTTATTTATATACTTTGGGGAAAACCCGTTTTGTGTCACACATGATTGAAAATGCAAAGTGTTCAATACACTGGAGACTCGGGTGCTCACTCAAACTTTGATGGATGCACTTTAGGGCCGAGCCATTGCTCATTACTGATGATTGTAGCAGCCAGTTTTATGGGCAGAAAACACACACATACGGAGCGCAGCAAAGTTAAAGGTCGTGCTGACCTGCACGTGTTGACAGTGAACTTATTGATGGCAAACAGGAAAAAATGCGCACATGCGCTCAGCCGCGGCAAATGATTGAACATTTTATTTGAAGGCCACACCAAAGCCTAGAGCCATTGTATCTGTGCACGTGGGAAGAGGGAGGGCGGAGGGGGGGTAGTGTGTGTGTGAGAGAGAAAGGTGGGGGATGGGGGGGGGGGTGGATGAGAAAGAGGCGGGGAGAGGTAGAGAGTGAGGGAGACAGATACAGAGAGTGAGGGAGACAGATGCAGAGAGAAAGGGAGACAGATACAGAGAGAGAGAAAGGGAGACAGATACAGAGAGAGAGAGAAAGGGAGACAGATACAGAGAGAGGGAGACAGATACAGAGAGAGAGAGAGAGGGAGACAGATACAGAGAGAGAGAGAGAGGGAGACAGATACAGAGAGAGAGAAAGAGAGACAGATACAGAGAGAGAGAAAGGGAGACAGATACAGAGAGAGAGAGAGGGAGACAGATACAGAGAGAGAGAGAGAGGGAGACAGATACAGAGAGAGAGAGAGGGAGACAGATACAGAGAGAGAGAAAGGGAGACAGATACAGAGAGAGAGAGAGGGAGACAGATACAGAGAGAGAGAAAGGGAGACAGATACAGAGAGAGAGAGGGAGACAGATACAGAGAGTGACAGGGAGACAGATACAGAGAGAGAGAAAGGGAGACAGATACAGAGAGAGAGAGGGAGACAGATACAGAGAGAGAGGGAGACAGATACAGAGAGAGAGGGAGACAGATACAGGGAGAGATGGAGACAGATACAGAGAGAGAGGGAGACAGATACAGAAAGTGACAGGGAGACAGATACACAGAGAGGGGGAGACAGATACAGAGAGAGAGGGGGAGACAGATACAGGGAGAGAGGGAGACAGATACAGAGAGAGAGGGAGACAGATACAGAGAGAGAGGGAGACAGATACAGAGAGATAGGGAGACAGAT
>OZ007576.1:10305760-10308260 GCA_963931925.1 Onchidella celtica | reverse complement strand
ATGCATATCAATCGAAGAGATAAAATAGATCCAAATTTGAGCCTGCCGAAATTACTTTCTCGCAGTGATCTGTTTTTGTATTCTTCACTTTGTTTTCCTGTTAACTCGCCACGCCCAGTGCCAAAAAAAAAAAGAGTTCTGCCGATGCGTCATTTACATGAATATATTAATGATCTATAACACAAGCGCTGAACCGATGGGAAAATTCTTCTTCTGGGCGAATTTGGGGATTTTTTCTGGGTGTGTGTGTGTGTGTGTGTGTAAGGGGGGGAGGGTGTGGATACCTTACTTGTTACATAATGTACACGATGGGGACTTTGACAGTAGGGGGTAGCTTTTCATTTTTTAAATTCCAGAGTCACGTTTTACAATTTCTGAGGACGTTCAACTCAATCTCCGTTGCCTTAATTCTGTTGACCCCATCTGTGTTGCTATGCGTAGGGAATCGAATTTGAATTGTGGCATGGGAGATCAAGCCATGTGATGTGAATGTAGTAGGAAATAGCTTCTAAAAGGTTAGGCACCACGTTTTCCAGAGGATGTTGCATCCATAGATGGTTATTACGTTTCTTTGATGTTTTATGGCAAAGCTGATAATGACCAGGTTGTTTGGGAAAATTACAAGATGAACATTATTGAAGAGGAAACAACACGACTGAGTTCTTGCGCCATTCATTCAGAGACATCCATTCAGACTGCGGCATTTCTTTGTGTGGACTGATTGCATGGCTAGTGCCTGGAAGCAGAACGTACGCGCGCACGCACACACACACACACACACACACACACTCTCTCTCTCTCTCTCTCACACACACACACACACACAGAGATATGTATTTCCTTTAAAATGGTACAGTATCGTCTCATTACATTTATACCAGTGGTGGAAACATGTACTAGGTGACAGATGGATTGTTCTCAGTTACAATTCCAGTGAAGCTCTAAATAAAACCAAACGTATACATTTATTGCCATAATTCAAAAGGGCCCAAACGATCTCTTGGATCCCCTTACCGTACAATTTTCATACGTTGGAAGCACCCCCCCCCCCTCCCTTTACCCTTTACCATCAGGACATGGGCACTTTATGGATAGCACCTTATTGGAACAGATGTTGTTGGCCAGGCCTGTTGTCAGTAATTACAAATTATGGATCCGGACACATTCATCTCTTCAGCACTCATGGGCCTTTCCATTCGTTTGTCTGTATGTCCGTTTATGAAGCTTAAAGTACAAATGAATGCAAGACGTGTCCTCTGTATCAAACCATAGATTTATTAGGTTCTTAGCCTTTTAAAACCCTTTTCCATCGCGATTAGTGGTACATGGTTTTATCTCTTCCTCTAAAAAATCAGTCAGTTTATTTTTTCAAAGCCATTTAACGAAATTTCGTAGAATTCTGACAGAATCGTGAATCCCGCAACGGAAAAGGGAGCAAACCCAAGTAAATGACACGGCGACTGAGTTCAAAATCAATAGAAGTTACTAGGGTATCTGGAATTTTTTGTAAAAAAACAAAAACCCGTGTCTGCGTTCACAGTACATTTAGTGTGTTTCATTTTTAAGAGCCCAGGTATTCCCCCATCCTGGGAAATCCTCAAATTTCCCCGCAAGGAGAATTTCCCCATGGTTAAGAAACATTGCTCAGGGCATTAGGCAATATAATGGCACCTCACACAGGGGATAATGAATACAGCATTGATTAAGTGACTCAAGACAGACGATTTTTGTATAGTGCTCCAAGAGCCCAAGTATTCCCCCATCCTCGGAAATCCTCAAATTTCCCCCCCCAAGGAAAATTTCTCCATGGTTAAGAAACATTGCTCAGGGCACTAGGCAATTATAATGGCACCTCCAACGGGGGATAATGAATACAGCATTGATTAAGTGACTCAAGACAGACGATTTTTGTACAGGGCTTTTGAAATGACATCTGGTGAGTCAATTACGGCGTTTCTGGATAATTTGGCAATGTTATGACGTCTAGCCGGGCATGGGACAATGACAGTGGGTCTCTGAATCATTTTTAATGACTGGCTTCACTTCAGTAAAGTAGGGCGGTTTTGTGGAGGAGGGGGGGGGGGCGGGGGTGTCCGGGTGGTGGGAGTGGAAGGAATTCGATGATAAATATCGAAAACTGTGATGAGAAGAACCGCTGGCACCCCATGGAGTCTGTCGTTCCAGCACGTGTTTGCAGTAAAACAAACACAGGTGGCCAGAATGGAAACCAACGCAAAATATGTGTGCACGTAGATTGGTCGATGATATGATGGCAAGGTTAAAAACTTGGACTGGCTGGGAAATACCGTAGCCTGGTCATATATCTACAGCGACTTCAGGTATTTAAATCTATAGATACGCAGTTGGAAAACCTGATCAGGTGCTGCGTTTGGCAAACTGGCTCGTTCATGAATCTTTCTTTCTCTTTGTCTATCTATCTATTTTGCTATCTATCTATCCATCTATCTATCTATCTTTCTATCTATCTATCTATCTATCT
>OZ007576.1:10105760-10300760 GCA_963931925.1 Onchidella celtica | reverse complement strand
TTCAATGAAAATTTGGACCGATTAAACCTCTAAGGCCCCATGTGTCAATTTTATACAAAACAAAAATTTGTTAGTTAAAACACAACGTGCTGTCTTTCAGGATCGCACTAAACTTTACCTATCAATCTCGATTTTACTTTCTACTATGTGTCTAATAATCATGTAGGTGTGATAGGTCTGAATGTCTATTTATGATAATGGTACAGATACTTTTTAAGGCGTGTCTTTTTTTGCCTTTATACATGTATTGACATGAGACCCAGGGAATTTATTCCATTAGTCAACTCGCTCAAGAGCCGGCGCAAGTGTGCATATGGAGGGTGTTGGTGCAGGAAGACAAAAGTTTGAGTGACATCATCTTTGATGATTCAACATCCTCATTACATGCTCACGTGTCGTTTTGAACTGCAAAATTCCATACTCCCGATACGTGAAAGTGTTTCCATTCACTTGCTCTCTGTCTGGTCCAGGCTGAGTGCTTCGTGTTGTCACGACGTCCTAAGTCCTTATTTGTTCCAACTCCGCTTTTTCCACTCTTGAGAAGTTTGACGTTAAACGTTTGCAGCGTTAGTATTATGATAAGGAATCAGAATAAATCGAAATTGTGAAACAGCTTGATAAGTGCTTTAATGCATTTTAAACAAGTGTCAAATGTGCATTTGTTATACTTCCTCTACTACTAAAAGATCTACAGGTTTTCAGAAAATGGAGATAGAACAAACAAGAACTAATAATATATAAGGTCACGTTGCAGAACAAGTCTCTTTACAGTTCTGATCGGACACGAGGGCTGACGAGCGAACCTTTCTTCATAGATGCTCATTTTGCTTCTGAAAGTTTTTGTGTAGTCCAGAGGAAGTTTGTCTGGAGGGCCAATAACAAAATTTGACTAATGTGAGTTAATCGTATTTTCTCAGATGTACGAGAAAGTCCACGTTGGGGAAAGCAATCTGGTGGTTTGCCATCCCAACATTCCGTTAAAATTTTAAAGTTATGCCAAGCCCTGCTGCGACTCCACAACTTCTTTGTCTGTCTGTCTGTCTGTCTGCCTCCACCCCCCCCCCTCTCTCTCTCTCTCTCCCTCTCTCTCTCTCTCTCGCTCTCTCTCTCGTGTATGTGTTTTTCTTCAAACTGCTTAAAGGTAAAGCTGCTAGAGAAACAACTGGTGAAATTAATCTGCACAACAACTGTTGTACTTTACTATGGGTGAAAGAGTGAAAAACAAAAAAGCAAACAACAACAACAACCACAAAAGAAACAAAAATATACAACATATCTGTAGGATCGCAGCAGGGCTTGAAACAAATTAAAATATACAACATACAACCTTCTTTCCTTTTTTGCCACATTTTAACATCGGTGACCGTATATATCAGGATTATAGACATGACTAGAACCCTGTCGGTAGTGGAACACCTAAAACTATAAGGAGTGGAGCTGTGAATGATTTAAGAGAGCGACTATGTAAAGTTTTATTACACTTCAGCCAGTTTCACTACTGACCTAGTACTATGGGCGGTGCCAGAACTGAGCCCTCCAACAAGCAGTCAGGCGGAGATAGGATACCATTGTGTCTTGAATGCCGGAAATGACTGAGGCCGGGCCTGAATGATTGACAGGGGCATAGTTGTGGTTACCTGGCTAAAGGTGACGCCATTTACTGTCCTAGACACGCAGTGAAGTGAAATGATGGAATAATACAGACAAGAGGGGGATGAATGGAGGAAAAAAGGGAGGGGAAGAGAGAAAAATAACACTCAAAATATGGACAAGCATGTTTGAGCTGCGAAAGTAAAACTGAGATAATTATGTAAGTCACCGAGGGAAAACGTATGGAAAATGGCGTTGTCGTTGCCCTCACCTTTAGCGTGAGTAACCACAGACTACTTACTATTAGCTTACGTGCCACACGAAGGAATTTTATAAATACGTTCTTGTTTTCATGGCGCTCCACCTCATGGAGAAAATAATGCTCAAGATTTATGATGGCCTTATCGTCAGGGATCTAGATCTAGATCAGGGTTGCTAAAAACGTTCAACGACAGTTTAATAAGTGCAGGAGTTCGGGTTGAAACTGAGACTCTATTTCTCAAGTCGTAGCTGATGTCACTAGGCCGCTGGGCTCCGCTGACTGCAGCAAGCAACAAGCAGAACAATATCAGTGTATGATCTTGTACAATGCACTTTTGAACCAGCAAATCCGTTTCCTTGTCATTTCGCTATTAGATGACATCAGATTATTAATGTGTTTATATGTAGTCATGTAACCGTGTGTGTGAACGTATGTGTATGTATGTGTGTGTATGTGTTTATGTGTGTGAACTTTTACTGCTGTGTCACTGTGAGTGTGTGCCCAGACGCAGAAAAGAGGAAAGAAGCAATCAAGTTGAAGAGTGAGGGAAACCTGGTAGGTCACAAGAACTAAGACAATGGCTGCATGAAATGATGTCAGACTTTTGCCTTGGCCGATTGAAGTTGACCTTATCAAGAAAACTGTTGTTCAGTTTGACTGAAGAGGACAAAAAAAGGACAAAGAGAATGGAGACAAGAAATTTACGGCTTTCTAAGAAAAAGTAGATCTACGGGGTAGATTTTATAATATTATATTATTTTATCTTTTTGTTTTACTTTAATGACAGTAGCTTGTTGTTAATGGTGACAGATCTCAAACTTTTGGGGACCAACACGCATTTTGGGTGAGTTAAAAGAAACTCTCTTGGAAAATAGATTGGGGCAGGGGGGAAGGAAAGAGTGAGCGGGGAAACGGGGATAATTGGATAATTGTTGTTATGAAGGTAATTGTTGTCTGTAGCGAGGAATGTAGAATTTAGGGCAATAAATATAATCTGAAGTCATCAAATGTAGGAAAACTGCCATAAAATGATAAATTATGAGTGGCTGGTTTATTGAAGGGCCCAGAATTTTATTGTGTCATTTTGAAGGGAGGACCTAGCTATAAATTATTCACTCTGGTGTTTCGGAATTGTGTAGATAAGCTGTGCAGCTGTATAATTTTGAGCGCAGTCGGAAGGGTAAATGATAGAGAGAAAGAGTGAAGGACTGTAAAACAGTGTGAACTACAAGAGGGAAGTTCTGTCCAGGATGAGAGCCCTTGTGTCTCAATAGATGTCATTTTCCAACTCTGAAGTGGCTGTTATCGCGCGTAACTTTGCAACCATCAACTGGAGTGTATCCGTATGCGCGTATGTGTATGTATTATGTTGGTTTATCTCCGTCAGACAATCTGAGGTTTAGTGTCAAAAAGCAAGTAGGTTTGTCGCAATTGTTTGGGTATTTAATCTACCATCTTCATCGACGATCTCATCGGGTGTTGGGTCAGTGGGTATTGTTCCTATGCTATTGTGGGTGTGAAACTTAATGTTTTATTTTTCCTTTGCTATTGTGGGTATGAAAATTATTGTTTTTGTTTTTCCTTTGCTATTGTGGGTGTGAAAAGTAATGTTTTGTTTTTCCTTTGCTATAATTGTGGGTGTGAAAATTATTGTTTTGTTTTTCCTTTGCTATTGTGGGTGTGAAAATTAATGTTTTGTTTTTCCTTTGCTCTTGTGGGTGTGAAAATTAATGTTTGCTTTCCTTTGCTGTTGTAGGGGTGAAAATGATTTGTTTCCTTTGCTGTTGGGTCAGTGGGTGTGAAACTTAAACTTTGTTTTCCTGTACTGTAACTTGTGGGTGTGAAAATTAATGTTTGTTTAGCCTTTGCTGTCGGGTCAGTGGGCATGAAAACTATTGTTTGTTTTCCTTTGCTATTGTCTGTACGTTTGAATAAATCTGTGTAACCGACACGTAAATTGGTGTAGGGATTCATGACGGAGTATACAATGTAACTGCCGAATCTGGGTGAAGAACGAATAAATACTTTTAAACTGCAGGCAGACACCGTCAGCGCAAGTGTGAATCCTGATGTACTTGCAAAAACTGGGTAAAGAAAAAGATATATGTGTTCAAATTATATGTAGACGTAATTTATATGTAAATTAATGTACATTTGAAATGTGTTTATATGGAAATAAAGAAATCTGGCGTCTATGTCCTGCGATCAAAATAACCGACACAGTCGGCCAATCAGACAGCAAATATTTACCTGAGCACCGGACAAGGGTTAAAGGACAGAGTTGTGCTCCTTGTCATTCTTTGTATAATTTTCGTTTTGTATGATCAAAAGAAGCTATTATTAGTACAAAATCATAACACGTATAGAAAGTTTGAGCACATATCATCCAGTTTAAAAGGAGTTGAAATCATGAATTTGACCTAGATTGGCGCATAGCTCCTTGGCGCATACTGTCTAAATGAAAATGCCAGAACGATATCAAACTTCTGTTTGCACCTTGCCTAGATTCTGAATGAATAGGGATACAACTATTTATCCCCCTCCTACTGACGTGCGTGTCCAGAGACGGACAACCAGCCGAACATGGATCAGATAATAATATGTGCAACTGTTGTCAGACCGTCTAGAACTAGTTCATTGTGTACATGCCGCTTATCTGCAAGTCCAAAAGAAGTTGCAGTAGATTAGATGCCAGTAAAACGATAAATGATGTCGCGCAATTACATATCTCACTGGAAAGAATGCGGTAAACCCTCAGCATTGTAAAGCCTGAAATGTTGAAGTGGACCTGTGTAGCTGCTTAATTTATCCACAGGCTTATGTGTACATTCCGCTCATAAGTTATTTCGGAAGTAATGGTCTTTGATGTAGTTGGACAGCTGGGAATACAATGGGGCTGAACGTGCAGACAAGAAGTATTTCGGTTTATGTAACTCAAGAGTTTTGTCATAATTGTGGAGCCTCACGAATTCAGTTGAGAGAAAGAGGGGAAGAGAAAGAGAGAGTGAGAGAGAGAGAGTGAGAGAGAGAGAGAGAGAGAGAGGGGGGGGGAGAGGGGGAGAGAGAGAGAAAGAGAGAGAGAGAGAGGAAAACAGAAGCTGGAGGAATACTAATGCTTCATATTTATGAAAAACTGACTTGTCTCATTAATTCACGCTAAACTTCTACTGGAGACAGAGGACAATTCTGATTGTGCTTATGAAATTCTCTATCTGCGATCTTTCTGCACACGTTCTGTCTAAGTGAACAGCGACTGCAAGACATTGGCGGGACTCTCATAAATTTATAATCCTTGCTGAATCAGACGTGCATAAAGCGATGTGGTTTACGTGGCCCATAAAGATTTATCTCAGAAATCGAGAAAGTGTACTGAAACCATTAATTTTAAGTTTGAATGCATAAAAAAAAGTATAATTATCGCAGTTCCGACAGTTTGGATCTCAGTGAAATGTGAATAAATTTGTAAAACAAGCTGTTCATATAAGTGCATAATTTATACGTCGTCCGCATTTACAATTCTAGAAGTGAATACTCCCAAGGTGCAGAGAACCATTGCTTAGATAATTATGTTAATGGCCTAGACGCACTAGTATGTTCGCTCAACTGCAGGTGACAACTCTTTTGCAGCAAATATGCTATGAACTTAATGAAGGAATTTTACTTTTTCCAATGACTATGGGGGAGGGGGAGGGGCTCATACTTTAAAATGTTTATCTACGTAGCTTAAACATGTATTTAGAATGATAAAACTGATATTTCCAATTCCTGAATAATTAGGGCTTCCATACTTTTGCGCCTTCGCGAAACTGATAGGGGCAGTGATGTGTTTGTGTCTCACAGTCTCCAAAGTTGTGGGAAGGAAGAAAAAGAGGGAAATAGTCCTGTATTATCAGCATGCGATCAGGATATAATAAAGCCATGACGCGACATACCGCTCAAGGGATTAACATGATCATGTGGAGAATATAAGTCAGGTCTCAGACTCACCTAAATAACGGGAAGCACAAAAGGTCGTTAAATTGAAAGGAGGGGTAAACGAACTGATTCTTCTCGAGGCAACACTTTTCTCTCTCTCTATGTGTACAGTGCCATTATAGTTGTGGTCTATACAGCAAGGCAAACAACTTATTCACAGATGACAAAAGCTGCAGATAATATATCCACACACTTCGTCGTCAGATGATATTACGTTCAACCTATACAAATACATGTGAAACTTTACGACAATGCATTACGACTGTCCCAGAGACTCAGTTATATGGTTGTGAATGTATAACCGTTAAATTTTATAAAACTTATCCAAACATTAAAAATGCCTACGACAAGAATGCAGTTTATGCGACAGCGGTAAGGAGCGTATGATTGTGTGACTCCAACGAGTTAACCAGGGAGTAGCAAGAGGCGGGCTGCAGTGTCGCAAAGTTTATACCTTCTCGTTAGGTATAAATTCTGGTCACGCATCCACGTACACAGCAGCAACTAACCGATACTGCCGAGCATGTGTTTGTTATCGCAAGTTCATGCTAAAAGCCATTTTTATAGAATAATGTCTTAAGGAATGTTTTAATGGTTAGCAAACGAAAAAGAGCAGATGCTGTATTTCTCACATGAATTTTCAACATTATCCTTAAAAGGGTAAATAATAATTTAAAAAACAACAAAACACGCAATATTCATATATTTAAAAAAGTGGTTGACAAAGTTAACAGATAAATTTCAAGGCCATCTTTCAGTCTGTCATGTTTTTCTGCCTAGAAAAGATAAATCTTAAGCAGGAGACCTTTAAGGTGCTCAGACACTGTGGAAACAATGATAAATGCCAAAGGAGAAAGCTACAAATTAATTGTGTTGTAAATTGTTGAAAGGAGCACACAGCTCTGGCATGCAGCCACCACTAGGGAATGAAAGTATCAGAATGATTATCTGCTTTTTTGAGTGAACAATTAATTCGTACATGTATTACATTTCACGGGATCGGAGTTAGGCGTGTGTGGTCGGTTTACTTCATAAATTTTGGCCAGTCGCTTCGACTGAGGAAAGCTGGGAGCTCGCCATGAGCTGCAAACAGTTACATCCAGCTATTTCCAACCACTAACAAACACCAGTCACTAAAGATCCATTTTCTGGCCACACGGCATAGCACCAGAGATATCTTAACTAAGATATCTCTGCATAGCACCAATAACTTGCGGCACTATTTTTTTCTTCATGGAGCGAGAGGCTCCAGGACGAGAACCGTCCGGGAATACAACTCAATACTTTCTCACAGTATCTTTAAGGCTATTATTAAGACTACATTGAGTCAAGTCTTGTTTCACATCAGTTTGGACTCAGATTTGGTCTGCTTGAGAATTAATCAACGGGACTTGTTTCAGTCTCAATAGTGCGTAAGGGCCCCTTTCACTCCATGTGCCACAAAACCCTGAGGCAAAACAAACTCAGTGCGCCATTGGCCTGTGGCGCTCATTTCGTCCATGACCTGACGGTGGGGAGAGGGGCGCAAGCCTCGTTCAAGAAAGATCCTTGAAAATTTGTGCTGAAAAAGGACATAAAACGCAGCAACAGACTCCAGCGTAAGGTTAACAATAGCACCAGACAAGGTACAAAACTGTGGGAAAGCGGGAAAACGATTCTGGCAAGGCACAATGAATGGTATGGAGGCATCCATAAAGTAAACTATGTACGCTCGTACGCTCGCTTTGGGCTTTGGGCGATTTTTACCCCCCCCCCCCCACTATGCTTTGCCTACTCCCCCCCCCTCCCCCCCGCCCAACCCGTAGCCCATTAGAATGGTGAATGTCCTTGATATAACTTTGATTTTTGGAAAGTAACATTATTTTTTAAGTAGCATTATTTTGCGAGTACTAATTTTGATTGTTTCATTTCCAACACGATTTTTGTATGGCCCAACAATTTAATTTGCTGAAGAAGAGGAAACGAAAAGCCTCCATTTTATAACCATAACTGAAAAGTGTACGTATGCTCCCCAGCATCTTCACCCCTGCCCCGATGTTCGCATTTCATCCGCTGATGACAAACCTACTCCTCTCCCCCCACCCCCAATCTCCCCCCCCCTCCCACCCCTTTCCGAGAGTATGGAGGGCCCCTTCCCGGGTATTAAGGACTCTAAGGAGGCTAATCCTAACAATGTTGTTGCATTTCAAAGGTATTATTATAGCATTCAACAGCCAGAGTTATTGTATGGTATGTTCATCCTTCCACTAGATTTATTGGTGTCGTTTTTCTACGTAAGAAATTGTCCCTAGAATTCATGTTTTTTTTCTTAGCGTCTCGTGACAGAAAAGTTGTTTATCTGCCCCCGTCGACATGAGGAATCGTGGTGTGAATGTATTGGTCCTGTCAAATTCTTACATCGACGACAAGAACTGAGCGTGCACCGGACAAGTTCACACTCATGTAGGTTATCAAACTAAGTATACACACGTTTTGTTGATGTTTCCGTGTTACAGACGCCACAGTGAATCACAACCACGACAGTTTTGAGACATATATACAGGGGCAACCACGACATTTCTCATTACTCCACAACACAGACATATGAGAAAATGTATGGACGCAGTTGCACCTTTATCCAACACTCAGTTCTGATAACAGAGGAGCAACCCTGGCTTTGTACAAAACGTACTATAGAATTCAACACACGTGCTCTTTTCAATAAATTTCAGTGTTTTGGTCCAACAGAATCCGCCAACGTTCGCTCCCCCGTAGAGATCAGTCTGATGCAGTCAACTTTAGAGATTAATGACATACACGTTTCTTTGTTGTCCGAACTCTGCATTGTCAATTTATTCTTAACCCATGGTGTCACTTATATCAAATGTTTGTTTTCGTTTACACTTAGTATCCAGAAATATACGTAGCAATTATTTTTTAACGAAGTTTTTAAGTTTCTGCCTCTAGAAACAGGTTGGTTTTTCAAAAGGGCTTGCACCACTTTGGCTTTTCAGAAGGGCATGCCAGTTTGGCTTTTCAGGAGGGCATGCAATTTGGCTTTTCAAAAGGGCATATAATATACCAGTTTGGTTTTTCAGTAGAGCATGTCCCAGTTCGGTTTTTCAGAGAACCGTGTTTCCTAATAGCGACAATAGACAAAGTACAAATCAGTAGAATGAAATTGCTGAAAATGAAGATTAAAGTTCGGTCAGGTAATTTAATGTGTAGCACAAATGAAATGACATCATTCTGTTATTTTGTTTGATTCATGGTTGAGGTGTATGTAATGCTATGGCAGTTCTAACTTTCGGAGTTCAGGTGATCCCAAATTGCCGAACCGGTATTATTATCACAAGGGGATGAGATGGAAAGCAGTTCAAGTTTTGATAGTCGTCACAAGGACACCTCAACTCGCCCGGTCCCTTCCCTTTCGGCCATTCTGCTAAAATATGATTCAGTGCACCGATCGTCAATCGTTGCAAGATTTGGTATAATTATTCACAGTAGTTATTTGCTGTTATACCAGGCTCGGATCGCCATTTCTCTTTACCAGCTACAGTCTTATGAATATATATTTTCTTTTTTAGAAAGTGTGAGACACGGGAGCCATGAGACTGTCCTGTTTCGTCGAGGTTTTACGCCCTTTTTCAGAGCAGTGAGGCTAAATTAATGAGAAATGAAGCCCTGTTCTCTGTCAGATTGCTGTCCAGTAAGTCCTTCAACACTACGAGAATATGTTGGACCTCTCTTCTAGGGGGATTCCAAATTAATCTTGCACCGGGGCCAAGCGTTCTAACTACTGAGCCACTGCATTGATCATATAGAGAGGGCCTCTGCTCCACAGCTGAACGGTCACTACCTCTGTCGTTGTAGTTCCCCGCCCCAGTGAAGCACATTAGCTCTTAATTGTATTCAGCTTTAGACCTCATATCACATGTATTCAACATTAGACCGAAAATGGATTCGGCTTTAGACTCTGGTCCTGCAGCGTCTCCTAGCCGGGTCCTTTCTCACGCTTTGCTTTTTCTGATTGTCGAAGAGGGTTAACAAACCTCCCTTATAACTTTTAACATCTTCTTTATCCCAGTGTCTCGTAAAAGTCCCATTATCTTTCTTGTACAAGTGAAGCTCCCCTCCTCGTGGGGACTAATTTTGTCTCGCCGCCATTCATTCACCTGACTCATTTAAAACCCTGACAATGGAGAACGATAGCCTTTCTTCCCGGCGGTGTATTGTGCAAGATCGTGGCGGTCAAATGTCTGC
The DNA here is from genome assembly GCA_963931925.1 of Onchidella celtica. Classification (NCBI taxonomy): domain Eukaryota; kingdom Metazoa; phylum Mollusca; class Gastropoda; order Systellommatophora; family Onchidiidae; genus Onchidella; species Onchidella celtica. Next base: position 10,290,691 of record OZ007576.1, on the reverse strand, counting down.
CCTTTTGAAACTGTCTAATAATTGCGGGGACTTTTTTTTTTCTTTTATCCTTTTCTGTTATCACTTTCTCTTTTATTCCAGCACATTTACTGCTGGTGTGGAACGCGAACCTTGTACATGGATGTGAGTCTGTAACTGGTAATTGTATTCTGTTTGAAAGCGGAGTGTAAATGAACCCTGTCGGCTTTGATCATTATACTATATGGCTTTCGCCAGAAATCATCACCCACCCTTTTTTTTTTCAGTATTTTGATCGTTACTGTACGTTTTTTTTTTCAGTCATTCACTTTTTCTTTCTCTCGCTTTTCTACTTCCACGCCCCCATGTCAGCCTGCTGTCATGACCACACTGCAATAACCCCGAAACGTGTTTGTTACTTCGAGCACATGCACTAAATTTCATTCCAGCAACAAACACGATCATCCAAGTTCACTCGTTCAAGACTTACGGTGTCCAATTATCAGCTGAAATTCTGAAATAATTACACCATAGGCATATACTGTTTATGTGATGCTGATGTTGTTCTTGATGATGGTGGAACGGTATCAACGCTGGTGTGTCTATGGGGAAAATGTATGCTTCATTTATCTTGTCTCGTTGACACCCAGTCAGCCCTTACGGCTTTTAAGACCAGTAACTGCAATTAACTGCCATAATGCAGACTTGAGAAATCCCCGGAAAAAACTCTGAGATATAATTTTAGATCAGAACAAGTCGAGGCCGGCAGCCACAAAGAAAATGGATAGGTAAAAAAAAAACAAAAAACAATGGCAGCAACCGGAAGTTGGATCCATAATTCCTTCGTCTTGCAAGGCGAACATTCCATCGTTGAGCTTTCATGCAAAATTGTCGAGCAAGTCCTGCCATTTAACAAAATGAAAAAAAATAACACAAACCTCCTCAGCTTCAATGAAACTATAGCAATGTGGTCACAGCCCTTGACAATTACTTGCCACGCTAAACTTTTAAACGTTTCGACACGTTCACATTAAGGTAAATCTGTTTGGGCCACTCTCTTTTCCCCATTTTCATCTTCCGCTTCCGTCAGTCCTTTTCCCCCCACTGTCAGCCATGTCTCAGGCGTGTTTTCCTGTATGTCCTTTATCATAATAAAAGCAAATATAGGAAGAGACTTGAAAAGTCTGTTTAAAAACTCAGACTGTCATGAACGTCTTAATGATATTCCAACTGACATATCGTCGTATTCCCGTCTTCAGAACTCTTGAAATTGTTAATCCTGGCGTGTCTCTGTTGTTCTTGTCTTTATGGTCACCAATTTCTCTATGGAATTTCCACAATTAAAGATCACTGAAATACAGAAGGACGAGAAGATGGGGAGAATGGAGACAGGATGTAAAGAGGAAAAAAAACAGCCAAGTTACACAGTTTTTCCTTCTTATCTGTACTTTGAGTTAATAATGAGTTCAGTGTGTACCTGACAGAAATAGTGATGGGGATGTCTGTGAACCCCAGAAGAAGCTGTCTTTAGTGTAACCGTATGCTTCTCAGTCGCACCTGAGTATTGGCGAAGTGGACAGAGCACCCAGGGCGGTTGTGAGAGGTCCCAAGTTGGAATTTTTTTCGGGGCGAGGTTCGTTTCACAAATTTCGAATTTCTCGAGTGTATTTAAACTGATATCTTCACGACGAGTCCAAGACTCGTCTCTGAAATGACTTAATTGTGCTGGAAATGGGCGAAAAACTTCAAAAACAACAAACAGTTAATTCTCAGCGGTCAGCGCCGTGACGGGTTGAAGACTGTTTACAGGTGTCAGTACTGTTGGTAACAGCCTAAATACCTGCGTAACGAAATTGTCTGGTCTTGTTGTGACAGAGCCCTCGGGTCTCGTGAAGGAAATATTGGCTAAGATTCGTGAAATCCAGTCATGCGTGTGTGAGACAACCATAACGACCGTCATTATTTTGTATTTAGTGGACAACAGGTCACGTTAGTCTTACAGTTAAACAGAAAGTTTTCATGTAGCTACATGACTATTGTTCTACTAACCTGTTTTGGATTGGTCCTTTGGAAACGATAAGAGGAATATTATGTGAATGAAATCAGCATAAATTCCCCCCCTTTTTTTTTACTTTAAGGAAGTGCTGGTTCGTGAAATTGTCCCTGGATTTGTTTGGTTGAAATACCAGTGGTCTGGATACAAACTGCTGAAGTCTAGATAGGAGCCGTCCATAAAATACGTGCATTAGAGCTTGTCAGTTTGTCGCTACCAAGTTTACAAGACAATCACAGATCATGATTTCTGTACATGATTATGGGTTTCTGAGTGTGGCCGCCGCCCTTTGATCTGGCAAGTGCAATTTGGGGGTGGTGTGGATTTGGGCAATGGGCGGGGGGGGGGGGGATTATAACCTGGACTATGACCAGAACGGGGGGTGAGATTTGGGTGATAAGAAAAGATTACAAATTAATGAGCAGGACATCGGTAATCTATTTTTGTTTATATTACAAGCCTATCATTTTACCTGTGCTCTCACGTTTGCCTCACCCAGTCTTATACTCAACCGTCGTCTACAAAACACGTGCAAGCAACATGTAAAACTACGGCCATGATGGATGAACCATTATGAGGATCAGGGATAGAGAGAAAGTGTTAAATGGATCTTGAATCTCAGCCAAACGACTAGGGCGAGGCACATAAAACCTGGCATGATGTTTTTCAGGTCTCTTCAAAACACAAAAACGTTTAAATTTCAGGAAACTCCTTTTTTTTTTTTTTATGGGAGAGGGGGGAGGAGTTGCACTTCTGGCACAGTTTATTGCAAAGGTTCCTAGCCTCTTTTCTCAATCCGTTCACCCGTAGCAACTTTTCGAACAAAACTGTATCTCCATGCTGTTTGTTCATTATACCGAAATCGCGACAATACCGAGGACCTCGGGAAGGTAGACATACTAATCATTTACCTAACTGTACAGGAGAGATATAATTTTTCTATATATGGGATGAAATTTGTTTTATACTTTGTTTTTCCTGCTCTGCTCTGAATTAGTCTGCGACATTTGCAACGCGGTCTTGAAGAAATACACAGTTCATATTGTTGAACCCAAGATTGGAAGAAAGAGAAAAAGTTCGTATTTTTTCACAAACTAGATTTATTTCAAATTTTTATCCCAACGTATCATTAAAATCAAAAAAGAAAATGCACAACTCCAAAATCCCTGAGTAGGCGAAATTTATCCCCTGGGGATAAAATGTATCCACGTTGTGAATCCTGGTTTACCACTTGGCACCTGGAATGTAAACAGCAATAAACGAAATTCAAAATGGAAAAATTGGGGCGGCAGTAGTTCTAAAATCTTAAATTATGTTTCACCGTTACCACTGAGCAATTTGTACAGAGTAATGCAGTCAGTTTTTGTTGTTTTTTGTTTTTGGTCACGTAACGATGTCATTTCAGTTACATGACTCGTCGGAAGACGTTAGCGACGTATCAAGATTCTAGTGACGAACAGAAAGGGTCTTAACTGGGAAAGGAAGATACCCCCCCCCCTCCCTCCCCAGACACACGCACACAAAGAGAGAGAGAGAGAGAGCGCATTTGAAATCAACGCGGACAAAAAGTCTGTGCATGATTTGAGGTCTTTATTTTAGGAGGTTCGCTGCCCTTGGCATTTACACCTCACTTTACTTGTTTTTTATTATTTCTTGTTCTGGCGGGGGTGGGGGGGTGGGGGAGATGATATGGATAAATTTTAATCTATTAATTTCAATTTTGCCCGGGCAGCGACCTTTCGGCCTGCTCTTTACGATTTCCAACTGCCAAGGTATCTTTAACGTGCGCAACGTGCACACGGGCCCTCCGAATTTTTTCGTCCTTATCCGAGAAGACTAGGTACTCGATCCTACCCCCCAATAGGACCAGGGACTTGAAAATATGAGAAAAATCCAATTTCCAAGAACTACTCGATCCTACCCCCCAATAGGACCAGGGACTTGAAAATACGAGAAAAATCCACTTTCCAACATACCTGCACTGCCCGGGTTTAGAACCCGGGACCCTTGGCATGAGAGGCGAGCACCTTGCCTCTAGACCACCTTGGCACCTGGTGCAAGTCTGTGCAAATCTAGCTTTGTTTCTGGTCCGGAATAAGATTTGGGACAGAAGTTAGTTTGCTTTTTCGTTTAGGTTATGTGAAGATGATTGACACGTTGTGTCATATCATGAGATGAATAATTTAAGAATGAGCAATGTTTGAATTTGAACTTTTTTTTCCATATTTATCATGAGCCGAGAGAATTTTTCCTGCTCGTGTGCTTGAGGCAGGAAATGCGGACGGGTCGGATTGTGTCACATTTTGATCTTGTTGTTGTTGTTTTTTAAAGAACAGCAGCTCTTCTTTTAGGGAAAGCAGGAAGGATATTGGTAGAAGCTTAGGAAGATGATGGAACGAGAAGAAAGTCTGCAGCAGAGGTGTCAAAAGTTGGTGTGCTCAAATCTTTTCTTCACGTCATGTGTTAAGCAGATAGGATGCAGGTTTTACGGCTTGGGCAAACATCGGCTCTGGGAGAATTAAAGACGCAATGTTAGACCTGTTGACGGCAACAGAGGGTAAACTTGGCGTCACGTTGCTAAGGAGAAATGTGACCCCGGGAACGTGCGAAGGTCAATATGTGGCAGCAGACACGTCTGTCTGTACACAGCCGGGCATGTAGACAGGAGTCTAGGCGAGCTTGGCGGGTCTGACGGACGCTGGTGGAGCTGGACAGGTGATAAATGTGTGACCTACATGGGAAAATCGTAACATGTTCTATGATGGCCATCATTACACTGTTTATTTATAATTTATCAAACTTCAAGCAATTTGTGCCAATGTTGATGTCTGTAAGTGCTGCAGAGAAAACGTGGGTTTCCTTTTATTTTTCCCAAGTCTTCAAACATGAACTGTAATCTTACTACAATTGAGCTAGAGGATAAACCTGTAAGCAGCTAAAACTACGCCATCAAAAATTATGAAACTTGTTGTACTGTATCAATTTTTGACGAAGAGTTACGTGGGCATATTCATTTTGAACAAAAATCAGACTTCACTATTATTTATATTAGAAATTTTTTAGCTGGAAAAACAGAGACGCATTTTCTTCGAGTAGAATCAAAAAGCATGATCGGAAATTCCGACCTTGGCCTCTCTTTACATATTGGTGATCGAAAATCAACGTAATCACATGGGTGTATTTTTGAGTAAGTTCTATTAGTCATTGCATCGAATCCAAATGCTGTTTTTAGTATAGCCTAGATCTAGATATACGGTTGGGCTTCCTACAAAGAATCTGCAAGATTCATCTTGCACGGGTCGGCTAGTGTATTAAATTATTATGGCGAGTTTCAGTTATTGTAATTATCAATGTGCACTCAGGCTAATGAATCATAAGATATTTTACTCATGAAAGGGCTTAGTTATTGAGTCACCGTTGATTTATGTAGGATGTAGGTTTATATATTTACTTACATACTTACCCTTTTATAGACATAATAGCCATTTGTACATCAGTGTTGTGCAAACCAGTGTATTTATTTTCTTATTTATTTAATGACATAATTATATATTATCATTTCCATGAATCAAGCGAGTCCCAAGTTTTTAGCAAAACTGAGCATTTTTTAACATTAACTTGAAACTAGGGAGTTTGGAAACTGAGATATGAAATACATCCTCCATTGACATTTTGACAATATCTTGGTGACCATCACATTTGCTGTCCACTGCCATAATTGCCCTATTCGTGTATTGTTAATGATTACAATTATTCCAATATTGTGCATTTTGGAAAAAAAATATTTTGTCATTCGAAGCGCTCTACTTATCGATATCTCTTTAAGTATTTATTTCCTCTTTATACATGATTATTAGAACCGCCGAGAGCTCTCGAACGTCTTGTCAGCCGGATTTGCCACCGGCATTGAAATAATTATTGTTATATTTTATTGTATCTAAGAGGATGTTTATTCAACACCTGAGAAGGTCAAGAGGGATGACTTGCTAGGCTAGACTGGCAAAGGGAATCAAGGACTAGATTAAATTACATCGATGAGTTCTAGGGAGTTTTGAGAAGTGGTTTTGCACCCTGGGTTTATTCGAATTGCATAACCCCTGTTACCTACTGTAAAAAAAAAAAAAAACGCTCCACAGATAGGTCGTTCTCCCTACAAGTGGAGATCGCGGGTTCGATGCCTGGCCGTGCACAGTACGATTTTCTCTCTCGCTCACGATCTATCTATCTGTCTGTCTATCTATCTGTCTGTCTGTCTGTCTGTTTGACTGTCTGTCGTTTATCTATCTATCTATCTATTTATCTATCTATCTATCTATCTATCTATCAGTGTGTCTGTCTGGTCATCTGTTTCCCTTTCACGTTATTTGTTTCTCTCTCTCTCTGTCGTTTTCTCTCTCTCTTTCTCTCATTCTTCCTCTATCGTTTTCTCTCTCTCTCTCTCTCTCTCTCTCTCTCTCTCTCTCTCTCTCTCTCTCTCTCTCTTTCTCTCTCTTTCTCTCTCTCTCTCTCTCCATGTGTGTGTGAATGTCTTCCCGAAGTATGTCAGTGACTTCATCATTATGGTTTATCAATATCACACGTCGAAAAGGCGACAAATTGCGCATGAAACAGAGAACGAAAGATTAACTTGTGATGCTGGAATGTTCAGACTTTGTCAACCTCGGCCAACCAGTTGTTTTGTGATGTCACGACATTGAGTTTGAATGAGGCTCCGCGCGCCAGGCGACTAGTTGTTTCTCGTTAAAACCTTGCCATCCAACTTGCAGACCGATTCAACTTAACTATGGCGTGCCAAGGCTACAACTACAGGTCAAGAATAACGAACGAGTACAATGTTCCTTCGCTGTTTCCTGTCAGCAACAAGTCCAACTTTCGAGTAAGCAAACTCCAGTCCCGGACATGTCTGTTTGTTCAACCAACTGTCTTTTCAAAACTAGCCGGAAGTGGATTAACTTAAGTTGTGAGATTTTCGAGAAGATACTGAATTTGGGTGAGGGAAGGGGGTATGTACATGTATGTATCTTGGTTGTGTGAAGCTACTTTCCTGATTGGGTGTTCTGTTGCATCATGGTGGCGGCGTTTGTTAAGGCGTTGGTGACAATGGTGATGGCTGAGGAGATCTGTTGTCGTGTTGTTGTTGCTGGCGGCGGTGATGGCCGTCACAGCGGTCGTGGCGGTGACAATATCGATAGTTATGGTTTTAGTTTGGTGTGGACGTACCAATGACCAGCACAATCAAATTAGTGTAACTGTTCTTTGTCACCGTTGTAATAATACTCACAAATTGCATTCTATATGTGCTGAGTTTACTGTTCTCTGTGCTCAGGTAGACATTTTATAAATATGACACGTGTTTTAATAACACTGACACTTAGATTGGAAGGTTATTGGCGTTCACCGGGCCGTATCGGCCATTCTGATAGCTTACAAGCCAAATTTCCACAATCGTCTCCTCACAAAAAAACAAACTGACAAATTATCCAATTAAACATTGTACAGGTACAGCCATCTAACCGACTGGTAAAGCTAGAAAACATGGAATCTTCAGATAAACAGAACTCCATCTCAAACAGACAAACGTATTTTAGCCCTCTACGGCCTCAGTTTATTGCCAAAATACAAAATGTAGAGAACGATAGACTTTGCGTTCTGTACAAGTGCGTGGGTGAGGAACATAGATAAATAATATACATAGATAGGACATACACGCTTCGGGCTGTGTCGGTTTCTCCGGAAATTGCCGAGAATGTGCCATCTTGGTAATACGGTATATCCCGATGCCATATTGTTTACGTGATGGCGACAACAGGAGCACGTTATTGCTCTTTTATTAATTGTAGCTCTAACTCCAAGAATTCCACTGATCTTAGAACTGGAGCAAGGCTGAAATTCCATAACTATCCAAATCCAGAAAAAGGCAGAGAGAAGTAAGTAGACTAATGTTATTTATAATATAAATCGAGTGCGATTGAACACTCGCTGACTCTGTCACTGTCAGTGTCAGTGTTAGCAATCAGAGTGACAGGTGACTTTTTTTGTTTGGACTCGATTGTGGTTACAAGAGACTGTAAAACACAATGTAGTGCTTTTGGGATGTTTGGTTTATTCCCAAACATAAAGGTCACTGGTTTGCAAGGATTTAAAGATCATTAATATCAATTTAAACAGAGCTGGTGTCCATGAATGTTTGACTAGAACCTAGGACTAGCCTAGGCCTGGCTAGGCTAGGAGTCCAGGCTTTGTATCATCAGTGCTCGAGTTTTCGCCTAGAACGATGTTTCGTGACGTCACACAATGGGAATGTCCCGTCTGGTTTATCCCTAGTCTGTGGTGAGGAAGTTGTTTTTTTAGCTATACTGGCGGTATACGTGTGGTGCTTAGGCTGCTCATGCTGGAAGAATGGAGATCGGTCTTTTTGATATAAATTTTGGTACTTCGACAATAAAATATTATCCTTCTGTTTGCCTTCAAACCCTGAAATTTGGGATTTGTCAACTTGTCGACTTTTCAACCTCTTTACAAACTACAACCAAACAGTCCTATAGAGCCCCCCCCCCCTCTCTCTCTCTCTCTCTCTCTTTCTCTCGTTCTTTCTCTGTCTCTCTTTCTTTTTCTCTCTCCCTCTCTCTCTTTCTTTCTTTCTCTCTCTCTCTCGTTGTCTTTCTCTCTCTCTCTCTCCGACCAAAACATGTTTTTCCCATTAGTTACATTTTACTAGCACCCATTCAGCTCGCCATTAGCAAAGAGCCATAACGTACCCACTAGGGGTCGCTATGATGAGCTCCCGTGGACACCTTTGTTGACACGGCGGTGACCTTTCACGCCAGTGGCCAGTCTTTTTGTCAGCGGCGACCATTTCGCATCTAATATCCCCAGCTTTGTCGGGGAACAGTGGGGGGCGCCCATTGTCAGCTTTGCTTCAGAATGTATTCGGAATTCTATACATGCAAAGACCCTATAATGGAGATCAGATGACAAGTAGTCTATGTTTGTTCATGAATAAATGTCAGTGCAGTGCACATGAGACTGTAAATACTCAAAATGCTTAATTAAGCTTTGGGAAACTTTCGGCGATAAGCCATACCATGCAGGCAATACAATGTCAGTGAGTTTTATTATTATTATCATTATTTTTTTTTGCTTTGATAACAAGTGCAGGTCAACGAGTTAAAGCTCAGTACTAATAAGCTTACGTAATAATGTAGAAAGAGAGCAGCACAGATAAATGCGCAGAGAGAATTTATGTATAATAAGGAAAAACACGGTGCACAGTTCGGTGGAGACATGAGTGCAATCCACCCAGATGGAACAGACACTTTCATCACCTAGCCACCATAACTCCTCTCCATCCAACTCGCGACTGTCCTTGCATGACCCCCAACCCTCTTCCCCTCCCACCATATCTCTCTGTTCCCTTCCCAGCACATCTCTGTGACCGGGCCAAGATTTGTTGAGTCTAATAGTGATTAACATAAATGATTATGCTACAATGTTATAACAATGCTTACAGTTACACATGCTACCGACGGCTGGATGACATAAGAATTTTGCACGAAGTTTTGAACACCAAAACAGGGGTGGAACGATGAAAGAATAGGAAGAGACAAAAACAGTTTAAAGCAAAAATAGAGAGAAAAAAAAAAGGGCAGAAAAGAGAGGAAAGCCTGATCGAGGAAAAGATGAGAGGCTCAATGTTCATTGTTCTGAGCTTCAGACGAGCTAGCCAATAATTATTACACTAAGATAGTTGATACAAATCTTAAGTCTTGGGCCAATTGTCGCTTCATGGAAGTCAGTCGCCTAGTTATTTCAGGTTCTGACTCTCATCTCAGAATCCGCGACATACACAAACACTAACAGAGACAGACAGACAAACAAGCAGATGCAGACAAACAGACAGATAGTGATGATGATGAGGATGATGATGATGGAGATATAGAGGAGGGAAATTACCGCACTGTCAAATCAAAGTGTGAAAAGATTACCGGTACTGGAAAAAAGAGTGAAAAATTGCGGTTGTGTTAGGGAATCAGCGAACCACTCATGAACCGAAATCTTACGGGCACCCTCAGCCCATGTTCCACATTTATCTCACACATCACCCCATTGGACGACAGGTCAACATCATCAAGCTAAAAGGCATCCGGCAACACAACAACCTCAAAAACCCCTTTGTGTTGTCTCAACCTCATTCCCCATTTTTCAAGCCATTCAACTTGGCTTTCAGTGCTACTAGTACAACTGTTATATAAACTTAAGGCTTGACACCCTCTAATCTTCCCGACCGACTTACACAAAAATGCTATTGTTACTTACTTGAATGAAAAACAGACTGAAGCACCTTTGCTCAACTTACTGTACTTTGGTGCCACGGAAAGCTATAGGCCTATAAACCATAGAGAAGTCGGCCTAACCTAACCTGAAGTCCAGGACTCGGGGAGGATGTACCGAGGAAGACAAAATAATGAGCCAGTTTTAAACCTACTCTCAAAATAGTTTAGAAGTTAGATTGTTTTTGAGACGTCGCCAGCCTCGGAGATCCACAAAGGTGAAGCAGTGAAACTTCAGTTTTTGGTAATTATTGTTAAAAAAAAATTTATACAGACTATCCCTTTTACGTGCTCTGCTGAAATATTAACTGTCACATAATGTACGAAACTTGCCTCCTGATGCAGGTCAAACCAGTTTCGTACATTATGTGACAGTAATCACCTGGATTTCTGATAACCTTTGAACGTCCATAACAAACGCAAACCTTTCTGTGATTATATAGCCTTATAAAACTGAATTGATGTTAGTAAATTCAAAGCCTATTTTACAAATAGGCTACATTTTAAAAAATTATCGGACTTTCTGAGTAGCAGGAATGTAGCAACACGCAGGGGTAATAATATACTTATCACGGTACCGTAATTACTAAATTAGGGCTGGAGGGGTGCACTAGGCATCAAATTTTTGTCCACTATCCCCCAGCACCCTCTTTCTTTTATTTAGTTGCCCCACTGACTACTACTACTACTATTTCCTATTGCACCCACTGGTGCTTAGGGCAGCAACAAAGGATCCACAGCGTACCACGCTCCAGCCCTGTCTGTCCTGGGCCATCTTTGCGAGAGTTCCCCATGAGTGATTGAAGGATTTCATCTCTGCCTCGATCGTTCTCCGCCAGGTTGCCTTGGGTCTGCCTTGCTTGCGCCGTCCCTCCGGTGTCCACAGAAGTGCCGTTTTGGTGATAGAGTAACTTGCTTCCGTTCGCAGCACGCGTCCAAGCCATCTCCATCGTCTCTTCGTGATGATGTTGGCTATTTCTTCTTGCCCCACTGACTGACAACATAATATATAATAATATATATTTATATATATAATATATTTAGCGATGGCGAGTACTAAAATAATTATGTATTTCTAACGCAGCTTTCTCCAGTACTGTAATGTATCGATTGGAATAATCCCACACGGTTTGACACGGTACGCACGTGCATGCGCGCGCATACATACACAAGTGTTTCAAAGAAGGCAATATTCTTCATTTTAGTAACAGAGTTGACATGTTATGAAAGAGTTTCGTCACATAGCCGGAGAGCAAAATATGATACATGATTGTCACTGGGTTTCACAGCTTGACATGTCAAATTATCTTTTAGTACGTCATTGGGCACTGGTGTCACCCGGTGTCAGAGACACTAGATGAAAGGTGCTATCTGGACACTGAAGGCCGTGTAATTTGAATAAATATACTATGACTTTGAGAAACGTTTAGAAGCACTTTTGCCAGTAAGTACCAGCTACTGACTTTGAGAGGCATGAATTCTGACCTCAGTTTACACCAAGTACCAAAAGCTTATAGTAATAGTAATACTTGTAATGTAATCATCATCGTCGTCATCATTTAAATAAAAGTAATTAAAGGTGGATAAATTATGTAGACAGCCGGACAGATAGATTGACAGTACCGTTGTTGACGACACTATTGAAAGACGTTTCCACATACCGGTATACTGCAATTTTAAGTGCTGCTGTATGTAGATGAGTGCATCTCCCACCAACTTCAATTTCATGGGACATTCACTTCAGTACAGTGTCAGTTCTGAAGTTCATTGGTGCCATGATCATTATTTATGTCGACTGCATACAGTGAATATCATACTATAATGGAGCTAAGGGTGAAAGTTCTGCCTTCAAAGGCTCTTTTTCGGAGGGCTCCAAAACTCTGGAAGCATTCTCATCGCCTATAAATCGACATATTGTGATGTAAGGGGATAATATAAAAATCCTGCCAACTCTGGGCAATTTGTTCATTTTGCATAATTCACACGTAAAATCCGCAACAAACACTTCCGACTCCATACTTTTAGAACAATGACACGCTATTATGATCTATTTTTAGTACCGTGACGCAGTTTCCCTCATCGTTCATTCGCTGAAGGAAGCAAATTGTGGATTAACGAAAACATGGATCGCCCGTAAACTTTAGCGGGAAAAGGTAAATAAACTCCAGAGTTGGCGCGGAATCCTAGTCGATACTTATTCTGTCATTGTATTTCTTTGTCTGTGGAAGGAACTTTACTTTGTGTCCCAGAGCTAGACCATTAAGAGTAATAAATATATTTCTCCCGGGCAGGCCCGGGTAGCTCAGCTAGTATTCATAAACCTCAAACACGCACCAATAGCCACCATTCTTGAGAAAGCAGTTGGCCTCCAAAGTCCAGCTTTACTCCACTGCGAGTTGGTGCGGGGAAGGACGCTGACGTACAATTACAGCAGTTATCAAAGTTTTTACCACGCAGGCAAAGTTTGTTCGTATAGACATCTCTCTTCATTTAAAACGACATGCGCGCTGAAAGTTTAACTCCTAATCGCATGATTAAAAGTAAAAGAAAAATAAAGGTCATTTATGCAGTAAGCCACTTATATCAGAAAATATTTCTTTGTTATTATTCTGATGTTATTATTGATCGATCGTTTGTGTCAGAAAGTTTTTTTGTTTTTTTTAAATCATCGCCTTATTCGTCACCTCCACATCAACAAAAATAACCAAAACCAAACCTACAACAGAAAATGTGCCACATGACAACCACCTCTGGTGGTATTTTATCGTGCGGGCCAGTTCCATTTCCACATAATGTTTCCAAGTAAATCCTGTAAGCGAGTAGTAAACAGTGAATTTTGGAGTCTCTCATTAGAAAGGTTTGCCCTAGTCCAGCATTGTGGTCAAATGGTCAAGAATGACTAGCTGTGAATACCCCTGGGCAGAAACCTTGTAATTTGTATCATCTCGCCTGACTGGCCGACTTTGCATACATGACAGAAGCTGAATAGGCCGACCAGATTTTGACACTTGGCTGTGAGAGGCTCGGTTAGATGATAGTCACCTCTCGTTTTTTTTCCACTCCTCACCTCCCCCCCCCCCCCCCCATGCGTTCACATTATTCATCTGTTTTGTCTTTGAGTCTTTGGTCTATTGTCTTCAGTCTTCTCCCCTTGAGTTCTCGTGTATTCGCCGTCGTTTTGTCTTTCGGACATTCATCTACCGGTATCGCATTGTCACAATGTCAGTCATCTTTTGTTACTTGACCTTATCAGTTTTTCAGTTTCTCAACCATTATGTCTTTGAAAGTTAGTTTTCGGTTTCAATCTTTTTTCTATGAAATTGTAAACTAAATTGCACATTTTCAGACCACCTCATTCGGCGCTCAAAATGCAATGCTGAAGTCATTCCCACAATTGAGAACAGCAGACGAGAATAGGGCTCTCTCGGAACAAAAAAGACCTCCATCCATTTTCAGTGGTGCTGTAGCGCGGAAGTGAGCAGCTAAGTGAATAGGAGCTCATTTGCAAAGGGTGCCAAGTAGGTCAATAGTGATTTCTAAAGAATATAGGGACAGTCAAGTTTAGATTCAATGCATTGCCACTTGAAATGAGTTAGAAACGTAGCTTTCTTGCTTATGCGAAGGTGCTGAAGAAATTGGACTTTAAGCCCTTTGCTAGAGTGTTCCTCGGTGTTCCTCGTGCAAATATTAATAGTGTTGCAAACGAATTCAGTTAATCTGAAAAGAAATCATTCTGGCTCTGAATGATATTCCTCACATTAAAGAGACCCTCGGCACGAGAGCCACTCGGAGCAGAGCTGATTGTCACAAATCCCAGACTGGGAGATGTAATAAGTTATGACAGGACAACAATCACGAACAACCAAGTTAACACTTAACAGAACAATCCATCAGACTCACACATTTATTAAACATAATTATACAGATAATGGCGCAATTACATACATTATATTATTGAAATCAACTGCCGTACAACGGCCTTATTCTCACACACACTCTCCCTCGGATCCACAATCCGGTAGTTACTCCTAAAGGCACTTCGGCCTCAGCCTCTCCCCTCAGGGTCTTAATAGCACATTAATAATTTACTGGCACCGCAGTCTCTCAATATCACCTTCCTATTGTCATACACCTTAGCATTCCCCTAGCACCTCGGCAGGGCACTAACACATTATCATTTCAATAGACATTATCATTTCAATAGTACATTCTCCCCTCAACATGGCAATAGTGCATTATCACATTCACGCTCATATCTACGTCCCTGTCCGTGGCCTGACTACCACGACGTTATGTGCCTCTACTGTCCTGCACTGACAGCCTCACTTCTGGCCTATGTGTGGCCTCCGGCCCTATGCTGGCCTATCCCCTGTGCTCATCGAGGTGGCTCTGCGGCCCGTCCTCGACACCTACAAGAATAACATTACATTGGTATAATACCCTACCATTTCTATTCACTCCACCTCTCCTTACAACCCATGAAGCGTACACACACTAGTTCCTCTTTCACTCACCACACATCTTACGGTAACACACCTCCATCGGAGTACACACTACTCACTCGCGCTACAAATCCATGAACTCACTTTCATCTATCGCTCATGGCGCACATTGCTATATCCAATATCAAGGACTTCCACATTCCTCACATATACTTATTTACATCATGGTAATAGACGAATATAATATAATACATCAATCATAATAATCAATCAACATTCTACGTACCAGTCATCACTGGAAAGACTCTCTCACTAGTCTTCTCGACTGCTTCCCTTATGTCCGCCCGATGGGCTCTTATTCACAGGTCCGTTCCGTAGGACCTTCTAACTTGCAGTGATAGTAATACAGCGCTTTCGCCTCCTTCAGACCCCCCCCCCCCCACTACTCACAACAGCACGCTTAACTTGTTTGCCTACCGTGAGCCCTTCTTACTCTACACCCGCTCTGTAGCAATCCCCTTAATTGCACTCACTCCACTCGTGACATCATCCCCCACCCCAAAAAAATTAATGCAATTAATTTCAAATCGCATCAAGATGACTGTCAACGAGTGAGCGTGAGCAATACCTGCACTAGAAAAATGACCTAGCAGTTCCCCTAGTATATAGAATACCGAAATCAGGGGAAAATATGGGGATCAATATGGCCTGCAATATGGATATATGTGTCACATCATGAATAGCTAACTAATCACAATACTTAATACAGAATCAAAAACCACTCAACCTATCAACCATTCTTCATATCATATTTATAATGTCAATATTTTAAAGTCGACTCATTCACACAGATCCTGTCAATGTTCCTGTCCTCCGATGTATAAGCTCCTGAAATCTTCCCCTAGGCTCGACTAAGGTAGTCGGCGATATGATTGCTGGTTCCTGGAATTGGTTGAATAACGAAGGTATACGGCTGCAAAGCCAATGCCCATCTAGACAAGCGTGGGCTGGACGAACGATTCTTCGACAAAAATGTCAGTGGCTTGTGGTCTGTCTGGATACAAAATTCTCGTCCCATGAGATAACGTCCTAATTTCTGGACGGACCACACAATGGCAAGACACTCACGCTCTATCACAGAATACTTTCTTTCTCTCTGCAATAACTTCCTACTGACATAACATACAGGATGGAGACATTCGTTCTTCTCCTGTAGAAGACAAGCGCCGACACCAGAGTCCGACGCATCCGTTCTGAGGATAAAATTAGATCGAAAATCGGGTAATATCAGAATGGGTGACGATGATAATGCTGTCACCAAATTATCAAATGATGTCTGACATTCAGACGTCCACTGGACCTTATCGGGTTGTCCCTTCTTAGTAAGGTCAGTAAGAGAAGATGACAAGGAGGAAAAATTTGGAATGAACTTTCTGTAATAATTTAAAATTCCCACTAAGCTTCTGACTTGTTTCTTTGTTTTTGGGATTTGCAACCCTACTAATTTGTCAATTTTTGTTACCTCAGGTCTCTGAACACCTCTACCCACGATATGTCCTAAGAATATTATCTCTGGACATGCCAAATCCATCTTTGCGGGTTTAGCAGTTAACCCAAAATGACGTAATCGTTGAAAAATTACTGTTAGTGTCTGAATATGATCAGACCATGTCGACGTATGGCATGCTATATCGTCAAAGAATGACACGACATTAGGTATGTCCTTTAATACCAGTATGAGAATACCGATACTCTGGTCTCTCATGAAACCTCTGCAGCATATCAACATGGAAAACCTTACTTGATCCATCAATGTGGATAGCGTAATCTACATTCGAAACAATTCGCTCAATAACATAAGGACCTTTCCACGTCATCAATAACTTATTATGGTCCGTAGGTAGCAACAATAGGACCTTGTCTCCTGGCTTAAAAATTCTCAGTTTGGGCCCTCTATCTTTATAGTTCTTTGCTCTTGCTGAAGCGATACTAGACGCTTCTTCTGCTATAGTGCGCGCTGAAGATAATCTTTCTCTTAAATCAACAAGGTCTATCGAAACCTTTTTAAACGGTTCCGAAACCGTGGGGATCTTTTGAAGAGGAGCCTGGGGTGTACGACCCTTATGCGTCGTCTTTTGGCACGCACTGCACGTCTTACAATATAAACGTACATCTCTGTATAGTGACGGCCAATAAAAATCTTTCAGAACTCTCTGCTTGGTTCTAGCACTTCCCATATGACCCGCTACTGGAACATCATGGGCCAGACGCATTACTGTAGCAATTAACGACCGTGGCACGACGACCTGCTTTTGAACGGAAGCCACTGTGACGTACATACGGGACAGAATGCCCCCCTGGACAAAAAAGGAAGACGAGCCGTTCTTATATTTCCTCGTTTTCTCGGTTCGCGCTTCCCCAAAACATGGGTTTAATGATGGGTCCTCTCTTTGTAATCTCGCCAAGCGCTCTGGCGTGATATCTAGGTTGACCGCTGGCGTCGCCAAAGGTCTAATCTTATCTTTATCAGCTACCCGTCGACGTGTTTCGACCGCGGCGCAAAAGTCAATACCTTTTGATTGCGACCATGCTTGCACGTTCTCATCTGAAGGGGAAACTACCCGTGATACATTCCCAATGATGAGCTGGGCGCCTGGAAAACAACCAACGACTGCTTCGACTTCCCCGCTAAGGAAAGGTGTATCTATCATTATTCTTGCCATGGGTAATTTCTCAATGGCCCCCGAAAATTGGATGCACGGGACAGTCTCACCTGTAAGCTGTGAATCCCGAATGCAGTCCCTATGCACTCCCACAACGGTAGATCCAGTATCTCGTAAAACCGAGACCGGTTCGTCCCCAACAAACCCCGGATAAACCCTAAGACCACCTCCTGTATGACATGAATTTATAACGGGGATCTTTCTCCCACAAGGTAAAACACCGGAAGATAATAACTTCTCACAACTGGGACACTTAGAATACTGTCCGCCTCCGTTGTCCGATGTAACACACGCAGCCGCATGATGAAATTTATTTGGGGAACATGGACTGGAGCTACTGTCCACGTTCGCCGCTATCCTACCTGCAGGGCAATTCACGCTGATGTGATCTGCTCTACCGCAGTTCCAACACTTCGCGGCCCTACACTCGCGTGAAAAGTGACCCACGCGTCCGCAAGTCCAACACTCCGCTCCCTGTGCTGCACTAGGCCTGGGTCCCCGTGACCCATCGCGACCGGAACTAGAGTCCCTATGCCGTCGGTCATCGGCAAAGGTCACAAATCGCCCCCGGCCATTACCGCGACCTAGCCCTCCTGCTCGGTCAAACTTACCGGATCCATATGCCGGTGATTGGTGATAGCCCCTACGCTGCCCCTGGGCTTGCCCGCTATAGGCACCACGCTGACGCGACCTGTCCCTAAGTCCTGCCGGCGACCCTTCGACAACGGCGACGTACCCAGCATCTTGGACGTACGCCCTGGCGACTGGTTTGGACGGATGTGCCGTACGGTATGCTTCCGCCAACTTAGACGCCTCCTGCACCGTCGCGGGTTCGTTCTCTTTCAGGAAAGCCACCAGATCTTTGTGGCACGACGCGTACAGCTGGTCACGGATCATTAAATCTTTCAGTTTAGCAAAATCCGCGCCCACATGCGCCAAGTCTACCCAGTTCGCGAAATACTCCGTTAGTCTCGCGACGAAGGCAGCAAAGTCCTCCCTGGTGTCTGCACGTGCTCGCCTAAACTGCTCCCGGAAATATTCCTCGGTACGCGCAAATCGGCGAAGCAGCAAAGCCTTCAGCTTATCGTAATCTTGCACGTCTTCGCGCTGTAGCTCTTTAAAGTAGGTTAACGCTCGCCCCTGCAATAGCGACGCCAGGTACGTGGCCCATAATTCCTTATTTTCCCCCCATTGCAATTGTGCGTTCAGTTCGAACCTGTAAAGGAAGGCGTCTATGTCGTCCTTCCGGTCGTCGAACGTAGGGAGCTTAATCCTAACGCCACCTTTATTGTGTACCTGCCGCTCAACTGTTTCTGTTGGCGCATTCTTTTTGATTTCCAACTCGGCGATCTTTACTTGCGCCTCTATCTCCTTTAACTTTAACTCCCTCTCCTGTTGCTGAGCCTCTAACTCCTTTAACTTAAACTCCCTTTCCTGTTCCTTATCCTTAGCCTCTCTTTCCTGTTGCTTATCCTTAGCGTCTCTTTCCTCTTCTCTCTGTCGCTCTTGAGCCTCTTTTTCTCGCTCTCTATCCTTAGCACGCTCATCGCGCAAATCCGCCTGCTGTTCTTTAATCCAGCCGCGTAGCTCCTCTCCCTCCAGGCCAAGTTCCTTACCCAACTTCATTAGTTGTTGGAGTTCCGCCATTTCACAGATTTATGGTTATGGTATCTCTTATAAGACGACCAACCTGTCGGTATGATCACTAACGATACGACCAGAGACCTGAGATCACACCAGATATAACAATACCCGGTTGTCTCAAATACAATTCAGAAACTTACCTTTACAGCACAACTAATTCTATATCTATAAAATGTATAGCACTATTAATTATAAAAGAAAATAGAAACGACAAGAATGAAGAAATTCAGTAGAAAGACCACAAGGACGTCGAGGAACAACGAACTAGACTAGGACAAAGACGTAAAAAAGAAAATATAATGGAAAAAAAAAATGCAACCTACTACGCCGATTACACAACAAGGTACGAACAAGAACAGAGTCTGAAAAAAAAGAACGTATCTACAGAAAGGTACGAGAGGGACAAGAGAGACGTCTTCCTAAAACAACGAGGAAGATGGAACGCTACAATCTAAACAAAAATACAGGTCCCTACAGAACTGTTCACTGTGATGAACGCGGTTCCTAGATTAGCCCACCTCCCGAAGAGGACAAACTACGCTCACCACAGCAAAACCGCGCCACCGCCCGTATAATCGATTACGACAAAAACAGAAAAACAGCGGAAAAAGACAGAAGAAAAGACAGCCCTCAATCCAGGGTACAAAATTTTCACTTAACTTTCACCCTTGATTTCAATTTCTCCCCTCCTCGGAGCTCTGGCCGCTTGACTATTCAGGCTGGCACACACACTCTGCAGAAATTTAAGTACACATTAATACATATTCATCAGAATACATGCATCAATACATATTCATAAATATACATAAATCATACCATCATGAAATTTCCATTCATCCGACGAACAAAGACAACAGCACAAATTCCTAGCACAACAGAAAAACAACTAGATATAACGAATACACAATGTCAAAATGACCACAGGTAAACAGGACGAGCCCCCAGTGTCACAACGGACGAGCCCCCAGTGTCACAACGGACGAGCCCCCAGTGTCACAAATCCCAGACTGGGAGATGTAATAAGTTATGACAGGACAACAATCACGAACAACCAAGTTAACACTTAACAGAACAATCCATCAGACTCACACATTTATTAAACATAATTATACAGATAATGGCGCAATTACATACATTATATTATTGAAATCAACTGCCGTACAACGGCCTTATTCTCACACACACTCTCCCTCGGATCCACAATCCGGTAGTTACTCCTAAAGGCACTTCGGCCTCAGCCTCTCCCCTCAGGGTCTTAATAGCACATTAATAATTTACTGGCACCGCAGTCTCTCAATATCACCTTCCTATTGTCATACACCTTAGCATTCCCCTAGCACCTCGGCAGGGCACTAACACATTATCATTTCAATAGACATTATCATTTCAATAGTACATTCTCCCCTCAACATGGCAATAGTGCATTATCACATTCACGCTCATATCTACGTCCCTGTCCGTGGCCTGACTACCACGACGTTATGTGCCTCTACTGTCCTGCACTGACAGCCTCACTTCTGGCCTATGTGTGGCCTCCGGCCCTATGCTGGCCTATCCCCTGTGCTCATCGAGGTGGCTCTGCGGCCCGTCCTCGACACCTACAAGAATAACATTACATTGGTATAATACCCTACCATTTCTATTCACTCCACCTCTCCTTACAACCCATGAAGCGTACACACACTAGTTCCTCTTTCACTCACCACACATCTTACGGTAACACACCTCCATCGGAGTACACACTACTCACTCGCGCTACAAATCCATGAACTCACTTTCATCTATCGCTCATGGCGCACATTGCTATATCCAATATCAAGGACTTCCACATTCCTCACATATACTTATTTACATCATGGTAATAGACGAATATAATATAATACATCAATCATAATAATCAATCAACATTCTACGTACCAGTCATCACTGGAAAGACTCTCTCACTAGTCTTCTCGACTGCTTCCCTTATGTCCGCCCGATGGGCTCTTATTCACAGGTCCGTTCCGTAGGACCTTCTAACTTGCAGTGATAGTAATACAGCGCTTTCGCCTCCTTCAGACCCCCCCCCCCACTACTCACAACAGCACGCTTAACTTGTTTGCCTACCGTGAGCCCTTCTTACTCTACACCCGCTCTGTAGCAATCCCCTTAATTGCACTCACTCCACTCGTGACACTGATAACTGTGGAAGGTTGTAGGATAATGGTTGAGGCAATAACACAGGCTATGGAGATAATGAGAAGGATGTCGCATGGAAAAGTGGGTTCAGCAACGTCAGCATCACAAGGACGTGTGCCAATGCGGGTGTGTGATTTCAAAATAGCCACATTGACCAGATTTGTAAGTCCCTTTGGAGACTGCCAGCAGAGCAAAGTAAATAGCTTGTGTATTCAGACTACAGGCAGAGCTGAACAACCAAATAGGCCCATTGCGAATGACGTCAGGGTGTTTTGTTTTGTTCTTCCGACACCCAAAACGGCGGGTGGATCAGCTGATGAGCGTAACTTCGAGATATGTCTAAGCGATTAAAATGCCTGCTGGTTGCATTGCAGTTGACTGTTATGACAGGGGTGGAAAGGATGGATCCAAGTTGGTCAGATTCCCTACCATCCGTGTAAACAAGGGAAAGGAAGTGAAAGAATTGATCGAATGTCTCCCGCGTGCGTGTACACGCGTGTCATTGTTTACTGTGGTGATTTAATTTTAGCTCGCCGCCGATTGGTTCGCGACGCCTGAAGTGCTCGCAGTGCAAATAAGCTAACAAATCAAAATCAATGCTACCATCGCCATGGTTATGCGTCGGTCCTTACAACAAAGATGGCCGATATGCGCAATGGGCCTATAGGCTGATTTCGTATTGCTCTACTCTGGTCTGTTCTGCTAGCAATCTGTAAACCCCTTAAAGCTGAGGTCACAAAGATCGCCGATAGCGATTGTACTCGAAATTAAGGATGAGATATGGAGACGGTGTGGAGTGTCACACCGGGACTCAGTTCTGGACAGGATAGAAGAGAAGTCGAGCAAACCCGATTATTAGATGGATTCTTGAGGCGTGCAGTAACACATGGCGAATGCTATGAAGTGTGCGGAGTTCACGTAGCAAGATGAGATTTCCCGTGACACGAACGTACCGTAAACTCTACCCTTACATCTCTCGTCACTTCCGCTTGACCTCATTTAGCCAGACAGAAACTGCTGTAAAGATATCATGTTCCAGTTTATTCTACATGACGATTGTCTATTCTACTCATGGTGCAGTCTTTAAGAGAAGGCTGGGGATAGATGGACGTGGAGGTGAAAGTGTTAGATTGAGTGATAGATAGTGCAAAGTCTGCGTGAAGCAAAATATTATTATAATGATTCAAACAGTACAGTTATTATACATGAAAATAACAAAGTGTATCATATCCGGCTCAAATGATACGGGTATCTGAAAAGACAAAACATCAAGGCTTTAAAACAACGACGACAACAGAAACACACCTTCCGGCCCATACATCTATATTATGAAAGTCTTTGATGTCAGAGATTGTTTATCTGTCAGACAAGGGACACTATATCTTTATATTATACTGAACCAATTACAAGATATATTCGCTCTGTTAATCAAGTGACCGCAGTTGACCGAATCTAGGCTCCAGATTTTGCCATTTAAATTCATTACAAATATCCTAAGGTTATCTTATGGCAAGGAGCTCAGAAAGAAGCGATATACCGTATATATTATGTTGAGTCCATATATTATTTTGGTTTTTGTCAGCCGGCTCATCATTCTGTTTATGACGACACAATCCTCAGATAAAAGTAGCAACCACAGTATTGACACAACAGTACGTAAATGATGAACAATAATGGAGATACCCATGTTTGCGTGACTGAAATCTCTTAAAAACAGGGTGAATGGCTACAAAACTGGTGTGGGAACTAAAATATCACCCATTATAAATTTTATCTGCCACTGCTCTTGTGGAATTACTCATCTTTTTAGGCAATGGTCGATGGAGATCCCCCAGGAAAAGACAGACAGTAAGGCAGACAGACACTTTTAGTTATGGTGTGTATAGAGAATGAGAACAAATTATCGACGGAGGTGTAAATGAACAGTTGCTTAAGTCCCAACATCACAGCCAAGCCTTTTGTCACGCTGGGATGATCAAAGGACTGAGAGTCTGAGTAGGTTTCCTTCAGGTTACGTGGATATCCATGGGGAGACAGACGTGTGGACCTGGTGTGTCCAACATAAGACAAACAATGGAACACCTGGGCTGGGATTGCTAAGTACCGGGGGGGGGGGGCTGGGCATGTTGTGACGCATAGTAGTATTAGCTTTGGTGGGTGGGCTTGTCTTCGGCACCGCTCCTTCCCAAGTGCAATTACCTTCCTTTCAGGAGATGAGAAGTTTGGAATTTATGCCAGCACTAGCCAGTCTGAATTCTCTGAGTTCACTCACAGATCGTACTTCGCATCGGATGCAGTGATGTCATTGCCATAATTGAGAACAGCAGACATGAACAGGGCTCACTCGGAACAAAAAAGAACTCAATTCATTTTGCACAGGTGATACACATTTATTTTGTGTTTTCCATCGATCCTATTCAAAAATAAAATTTTCTATGATATTTCTGACCATGCCAGCAAGTGCTGAAGTTTACTTTAAACAGGTGAACATTAACGTTGCAGCTATGGTAGTCAACAAGCAGTGATTCAGTGATAGAAAGAAAGAGGGTTAGTCAGACTGCGCTGTTGGCTGTGTAATTGGCAGAAAAACATGTCACTCTTCAGTGTATGTTTGTCCAAGTTCAGAATAGCTCGGCTCACTCTCCGGGACATTTAGTTTCCGTTATCACTAGATTAGCATGTGCAAAGCAATTTCCTTGAATGTCTGCGCATTGTTGTCATGTAATGTGTTACACCAGTGGGATATACAGTCTAGAAATTGTAAACTGATTCTAATCCAGGGGCAATATTGTGATTGACGTTTTATCAGCGACAAGAACAGAGGATTGTAAATTGGGGAAGGATTCATGATCAAAACTTCTATCGTTATGGTGGCCCAAGTTAAAAGAACACAAAAAAATAAATACGAAGATGAGAATGCCAACTAATCACATCTCAATAAACCAACTGTATCTGTCCATTGACCTAAACCATGGCAGTAGAAGCACAAATTAAATCTGTGTCACGCTACACCTGTCTATCACGATTAACGTAAAGGGGTCAAAACAATAATTATTGAGCTAAATTTCATCAATATACCTTGACAGGTACGAGGAGAAGGGGCATGAAGTGACAGTCTCTTCTCCCCTCTCATCCAACCAAATCACCATCAAGTAACAGTGAATTTTCCGCCTTTGTGTCCCTTTGTCACACAGACAAGAGGACGGTTTGGAGTTTCTGAGCGTGAGACGGATCACGAGAACACTCGACATCTTTGCCTCAGGCAGCCAAATACTAATGACATTGTCAGGTGAGAATTCTTTCCAGGCAGCCTGCTGTTGTTGTTCTCGCTTGATAGATTTTCCCACAGATACGTTGGAGTTTTAACGTAATTTGATTGGATAATCAATGTTTATTTGACCGACAGAGTTGTTGAGATATGTCAAAGATAAGCGGAACGTCTGAGTGCTTTGTCACTTGGGAACTGGCTTAAACATTCACCGGGTCAATGTTGTCATTAGTGAAAAAGGAGTGGCCATAAGTAATGTGGCCAAAATGGTTTTGTTTACTCAGTGAATTTTCCGGAAAAATTTTGGGATCAAAGTTTAGCTGAGGTTTAGGTTTGACCAGTTGACCACAATTACCTTCCGTTTGCGAAGCGACCACCATGATGTTTTCGGAAGTGGGCCAACATTAAAACATTTGGTCACAGAAATATTTTTTTAATGAGTAGTTTGACAACAAGGCCTAAATAGGGTCTACCTAAATACAACCAGACCGATGGATGCCACGTGGCCAAACAACAGAAAATGGTGTCTTGCAGGGAGATAGGTTATTGGCCGTGTCGGCCCGTAAATAACAGGTGATACAATACAAGTGTGGAGTGAAAGAATAAAGGAACTGGTATCCATACACATAGCATAATTTGCTGTTCATTGTAGAGCCAAGACAAAGGATACCAAGACAAATCATTCCTTCTCCCAGCATCATTAACTGTCCGGAAGCTGCGCGCGTATAGGTTGCTCAGGCATGAAGCGTACAAATGTTTTTAGGTCTGTTCCTGGTGGCGCACCGAGTCAAGTCTCTGTCTGTTTTGACTCAATGTGTAAGGCCTCTCTTCCCTCCAGCTGTCTCAAGACAATTTTGACGCACCCGAAATGATGAGACATACTTGTGTCCATCTCGCCTGTGCACCAGGTCCCGTTTGAATCCATAGTTCCCACTTCACATTAAAACCGACACAAAACAGACTTGACTCACTGTGCCACCAGTCTAGGTACGCATTGCTAACATCCTTGATAGTGATACTCGCTCAGATCGACAGACGGAATTTTACCAATGATTTGTCTCGATATCTTTTGTCTCGAGTATAAGTTACCGTACAAAGCACGCATGGCAAGAACCTTCTTTCATTCTGTTCTGTAGTACTTAGTGTATGTGTTTGTGTTCCTTCCAATCCAACTGCCTGAGTTCTCATTCAAAATAACGCCCTTTTTCTCTCAATACTGAACGATGGGGTTTGTCACATTTATTGCCACGTGGTTGTGAATTGACGAGCATAAGAGCCTCTGTCTCTGTTCGCTCTAATTAAACTATGAGGGAACATTAATTTATGGTTGGTGGGAACAAGTGTCAGGAATCTAGAGTTGCCTGGCCAGCCAAGTTGGGCAATCAGTGTTCAGTTTCAGTCACACAAAGTGGAGTGGTGCACCTTGAAGATTGAACCTTTAAATCTTGTTCCAGTAGTGTACCCCTTCAACCATTTAACCATTCATCCGTTCATCTATCCGTCCATCCTCCCATCAGGGCATCCATCCATGCATCAGTCCATTTATCGGTCTACCCACCTACCAACCTACCCAACCCAGTCGTAAGCTAAGGGAAATAGCTCGCATAATTTATCTTTAACGGCTATTCTAAAAATTGTTTCCCTTGTCAAGCAGCATTTAAAAAAATGTCAATTAAATCTGATGATAGCTGGTGGTTTATTCACTCCTTGCTTACACAAGCTTCAAGAAATTAATCAGGAATTTCAGAAAAGGTCTAGTTATAAGACGTAGTAATGTATTTATTTGCGTATCGTCCTGTGACAGCTACTCAAGTATGCAAACGCCGTGCAGGTAGGCTGGGAAACGCACACCATCTTTGTGAACACAACATGTGTTGGCTGCGTCCTCGATTAAAATAAGGCTGGAGCTCACCGATTCAAGTCTGCCTTGCCCCGGTGTTGTGGACTATGGAATTAAACAGGATTTCGCCCACTAGTGAGGCTGAAACCAGCCTGTCTGGTTGGTTGAAGGCTTTCGGATGAAGGTCTTTGGACGGACGAGATGGTCTGCCATGGAGCGCATCGCACGAATATCACACTGGAAAGTGGAGACCGACTGACTGCTTCCTAGTATTCAGTAAAGGCGTTTGGTATCCATTCTTTCCATCAGCTTCCAAAGGCAGCAGATTTCGGATATACAATGTATTACTGAGAGAAGGTCTTGGTATCCTGTCTCTCGGCATATACTGCAAGGACTACCAGTAGCTCGTCTCAAAATAATCCTCGCTATTGTTTAAAAATACTTGTATGTCTTAAATGATTCCACCTAAATAGGCCTTACTGTATTTTTACATGCTTCTTTAGACTAATCCATCATAATTTTAATTGAATAATATTTGTCGTGCAATTTTAACTCAAGAAATAACATTTTCTTCTTCAAAGCTTTATGTACAGACCGATATTTGGTTAGAATTGCAACAGATTGCTTACACCGACAATTACAGTAAAAGGTAAGCATTTTTTTTGTGGAAGTTATTTTCCCCTGACCTTGTCCAACTACTCTTCGGCTTCCACATCTTTCAGTTAACCTTTTTAAACGTAAACCCATGTTCGTTTTCATTGCAAACTCGTATTGTATTATCATTATTTTGCCAAAATGTGCGCAGAGACACACACAAAAATATTGGACGGATGGAGAGATCGAGAGAAGAGGATGGTGAAATAGTAAGAGCATGAAACGTTATAGAACCGAAATATCAGTTTCTGTAAAGTGAATTAACTGCTGCTTTCTTAGTGAGATTTAATATTGTTTGGATTACACTTGGGTCCTCATTTTGTTTGCTTGTTCCCCTTGGGCGGTGTTTGCATTGTGCAATGCTCTCTGTCTCTCTGTATTTTCTGGTTTGTTTTATAATATTTAAACGTGGATGTGCAGAAGAGAGGAGTGATGCTTGAACGTCAGAAAGAATAAGTGGGTTGATAGGTGAACCGAGGTGGATTGACAAAAGAATTGGTCATTGCAAATGAGGACCTTTGAATAAGTGAACTGATCGATGGAAAGAAAGAATGCCAGTTTCTCAGTTCACAACACATCTGTTTGTCTGAGTTCCTGTAAAATTCACTTTTTCTGTTCCGTGTAATGAAACATGAAACAAAAAGACTCAAATCAAATCAAGAGTTGCACCATTGACTACTTAAACAACCATTCATTGTCCCGCGCACCTGAAAACAATTAAGCAAAAAGATTCTTGGTCAAGGTATAGAAAGACTTTATTTCTCAAGATTTTTGATGTCATCAGATTAACCAAACAGTTACAGTAATTCATTTAAGATGCAGTGAGAAACAAAATGCAACAAATATAGTCAAAAGCACTTTGTAATGTAAGTCAGTCTGATTTGCATGAAATTTTCAAGCTGGTGTTTGAATGCAGTAAATAAAAGAATAACAAAGCAGTGAAAATATCCCTGATAACTACTACTATTTTGGAAACCTTTCCACAAATCCATGATATAAAGATAGACACCATTTATTTAAAAAGTTGGCACTGTTCATTCAAAGTTACAAAGCACATAAAATCCTGTAAAACAAAATTTATGGAACCCTTACAATTAGGATACCTTATAGGGAATTAAGTAAATCGTGCCCCAAACCGAAAAATATGAATGGTGGAAGTGACAGCTGAACTTACATAAATTGATTTCACAAATACATGAAATAAATCTGTTCTTCCTGCAGCAAAATTTTTAATGCTTCTAGTTGGGCTCTATCCCATGACGTCAAAGCCTGAGGTTGCTGCTGAAGTGCTTATTTATGAATTATAATTTTTATAAAGACTAACATTCTCGCATGGACGACACATTTTGGATAGAAAGAATTCATTTTCATTAATTAATAGCTTTTGCGATATTTCTCCTCAATTACTTGAAATCAAGGACTCACATGGAACATCTTAACTGCACTTCAGCTTTCAAAATAATTAAATCAATATAATCGACTGCCATGGTAAGCTTATAACTGAAAAAAAAAATTATGCAATAGTTCAATGTTCTGTTTGCTGCAAATGCCCAATGTTTTTGTAGAAAGATTTAAAGCCAATCTCATTATAATTCTCATGTTTTAACTAAGAGGAAGTTGAACGTGTGTAATGAAATGAGGGTCTAGCAGTAATTCTGGAATATTACTAATGTCGGGCAGATCAAGCAAGTTTCAGTGGCTATTATAAATGGCAAATAAATGTATCTATTTCTTACTCAAAGCTGATGTGAAAATGATCAGATCCGTACCAAATAAATTATATTGCTGAATAAAATATCAAGTGAAATTACTGTGTAAGGTAATGAACATGGGAGAGCATCATGTAAAGTGAATGCCTGTATTTGTCTTCAAAATTCCAATATAGAAGAAATTACCTTTGTCACTCAATAGAAAAGCATTTAATTCACTGCATATCAGGCCAGCAAAACAAACACTACATGAACCGAGTTAATCTCATATTATGGAGGAAATTAAATCTGATGACATGTTGAAATTTTCCCTTAAATTAATTATTGGAGAGAAATACAGACAGACATCTTACCCACCATCAACCACAGCGGAGACAGAGAAACGTCAGTAAAAAAAAAGAAAAAAAAGAAAGGCACAGTTTTGCAAGTAGAGAGGTATAAAATTATGGCACATTAAACAGGTCAATTACAGTAACAACAGACTCACATTAGTTTCACACTCGTGCAAAGGTGTGTACAGATGTACAGAAAATTTTCAACTGCTGGTATACATTAATCAATAAGTACTCCACTAAATCGAAAATTTTGCTAAAATGGGTACAAATAACAAAATTGAGAGACTGGTGGGCAGAATATATACCACTCCCAACAATAGTCATATTTTTTTGACATGTTTCTGTTTTCAAGGGACACAACAATTAACAAATCCTCATTCTATCGGTAAACGCGTGTTTCTTCATCAAACATATTTATACCAGTTTCTTCACCAAACATATTTATACCAGTTTCTTCATCAAACATATTTATACCAGTAGTTAAAAGCATCCTGCATTGTTATGTCTTATTTCATGTTGTAATTTCCAAAAACATCGGCGTTAGATCACAGATGTACCCATCCGGAGTGTTGATCTCCTCTTGACTTACGGTGAACATCTCCAAGCTTGGAACTGCAAATGAAAAATGAAATAGGAGTCAGTTCTGTTTACAAAAGTAAAAGAACATTAACAAGCGCAGACTTGTTAATTGCTGAAGATTCGTAGTTAATTGGTACAGGTGTTTAAAAAAAAAAATTCCTTTCATCAGAATTGGAGTGAGGGAACTTACACAGATGCATTTTAAAGCATACCGTACCAAAGCGAAGGGAAGTAGAGTATGTTAATGGCAATAGTAATCTTTGCACCTACATATACTCAGAAAAACTGAGTGAAGAAGTATATGACATATTAAAAACAGGACAAAAGAACAAAATGGAAGGATTGTCATCTGGGAAAGTGTCAAAATAAATCACTGGAGCTTCAAGTTTCATTTCAGAAAAGAAGATAGAGTAATATATGTATAAATATGTTTAAAATTTACCACTGATAGATATCTTCAGATTTATAACTAAAAAACAGTCAAATGAAAAAAATAAAGCTTTCACTTACATCATTAACCACACCAACCAAATTATCATAC
This sequence comes from Onchidella celtica, assembly GCA_963931925.1. Lineage (NCBI taxonomy): Eukaryota > Metazoa > Mollusca > Gastropoda > Systellommatophora > Onchidiidae > Onchidella > Onchidella celtica. The sequence goes on along the minus strand of OZ007576.1, from coordinate 10,260,437 downwards.
TGGAAGCCAGTACCAATATGCATGGCACAAACTCTGACACCAATATAATCTGGAAAGTAGAAAATGTAGAGACTTAAATTGAAACACACAGCACAAATCATGTAAGAAAAATTAGCACTGCAAAAAACAATTCACTGCAAATTTAATATTGCATGTTTTATTTGATACTACTAAGGAAACAGAGCATTTGCATGATACGGTAATTTAAATTAACCACACGTTTTGACTTTGTGGGATAAAAAAAATGTGTCCTTTAAGTTCTTCCAACAATACTCATACCTTACTGATCACTTGAAGTTTGGGATTTTAATTCTTCAGAAGAACCATAGTAGATCTACACGTTTGAAATGTAGGGTGGACGTTAACATTTATCATTTTAGGATTCATGAGTATGCAGGTTCAATCAGATACATTAAACACATATGGATATAATATGTATATCTACCCTTACCAATCAGATCTTCTGGTCCACTGTAGAGCTCTGTTTGAGATCCAACTGTTGCCGAAAATTCAAACTCTCGATTTGCCACCTTTTTGTAGATCAGGGTTAAGTTATATACTCCATCCTGGCCACAAAAGAAAAGAAAAGTAAATATTACTTCACATATATTATGAGTCTTTGCCATGCTTACTTCTAACAATTCTTATGGATGCTGATGATCAAATGATTATTGTGGAATTCTATTTCACAGGATTTACTCATTCTAGTAACATGAGTGGAAACAAACACCCGGAAAACCAAACACCCATGATAGTTCATTTACACACACCCAGGGGAGGAGGTCAAGGATAGATATATTCCTCCTACTAAAGATTGCACTGTTAAGTTTTGAGTGAGCACAATTGGAATAGCTATTTTCTCTCATCAACTGATGGGATTTGTGCACCTGTTTAGACATTAGATTATCAGACTGTTTAGACTACTGAAACACCCTGAGACTATAATTTGTGAAATAATCAGCTTTTCATGACTGTACCCAAATCATAAATGTTTGATAATAAATTTTATGGTTTGAGTTTCCTACAGGAGAGAAAGAATATCAAAAGGTGCAAAAAAAAGAGGCCAAAACAGAACTTTGACTGATTATGTTCTTAAAATGTTCCTTCCATCTGTGGAAAACTTCATTTAGATGAACATAATATTACCTAAATGGAGATTTTCCACCGAGCATTGTCCATTGTCCAGTCAATTATTTATGGCAATTTTAACTTCAAAAGCTCCTCTTGACAATTTTAGATTTTTCTATGTATCTGTAACGTTTTCTCAATCATTAGTTTATTATCAGTTATTTCAAAATGCAAACATGTATACATACTACAAATCCTGAGACCCGTAATCAGAATACATTGTATACTGCATTTTTCTACCCAGCCTTGGTGACAGTTAAGGTGCCGATATATATGATCCTGGTATCAAATTATTAGTTCCATACCCATGCTCTGCATTTGCTTTGTAATCCTTGAGCCCAATTTCATCAACGTATAGTCATACCTACTGGCAGATAAGTTGCCTTTTCCACAGCATCCACTCCGCAATTTTTACAGAAAAAGATGTATGAAAAACTCTTTGTCTCTATAGGTTGAACGCGTTCAGAATTGAACTTTGACCTGGCAGCCATGTTACACGTACTCTAAGACCAAAGAACACGGCCTCCTATAATAGTGGAGACTCGCTAGATCCCGTTGCGAAAAAAAAAAGAGGAAAAAAACGATAGAATCAAACATTACAAAGCACAGACGGCACTGATCTGTACAAGCTGCCAAAGGAACAGATGGACGGTAAACAACCGAGCTGCTGAACATCACAAATCCTAACATTTTTCATTCTTTAGTGCCGAACGCAGTGCCTACACATTTGATCAGTTCAAAGTAAGCGGATTTTTCCGAACTATGATCTGGAAATACCTGTTCTGTTTATGACCTTAACCCACAAACGTCTTCTTCTCTCACTCAGTTCCTCTCCTACTTTCTCCTCTCGTGTACGAATCCCTGGTACAGAAAAAAGCTTTTGCTTTTGTCCGACATTGGATATCGACAACCAAACTAGTACATGTACAAATTAATGGTAGGCATTTCCCATAGCATTTACCAATGCAATGACGAGTGGAAGTAAACAAAACGTCATGTGACGTCATGTTCGTTCAACCTGTAGAGGTACAGAGCGGAATGGAAGCTGTGGACAAGTATACAGAGGCAAAGAGTGTTTTACTTTTGCAATCGTCATTTTCCGTAAAAACAACGGAGCTGATGCTGTTGACAAGACTACTAAAGAATGGAGAAAAGTTCATTAAAATGCCAGTTTTAATTCTCAGCTCACCTGGTCTGCTAACCCTGCATGAGGGATGACAATATCTACAGGATCATTGGAGTTTAGCTGCACAATCTGTCAGGAAATATTAAACAAGACAATTGTGAGATAATGCATTTTGTGAAGCATATTATTTGCCAACAGATTTTAAATATAATAATTCAAAATTTCATGAAAATAAGTATGATGTGAAAGTTGTTTCCAATCGACCTTCTGAACTATTCACAGTGCACACAGTACGGGTGATTTTCTCTCGTACATTATGATTAAAAAATACTTTTAATTTTTAATGAACAATGTTCTGGATTGTTATCAACACTTCATAGGAAGAATAAAAATATTTCAATTGTTACAGCAATTTTTAAATTTATACAAACAATAGATTTTCATACCTCAAGGAATACATAACCTAAGTTATCTATCTATGTTGCACTTTACTTTATGATGGCACAAACAAAAGGGAAAACAAAAACTTTGAGTTAACATTTAGTAGTTGTGAACTATCTGAAAATATGTAGCACTTACTGAATCTTACAGATAATCACATTACACGTAAAATGGCACTGAATAAACTGGAAAAGCACAGGTACCGGCACAAGAAATATAAAAAGAAAAGTAAATTCTCCGAGAAAACAAAACAATACTAAAAGAGATAAGCAAGCATTTAGTCACCATTTTCTGACAGTCACTGATTGAAACACAGTCTGAAAATGGAATCATCTGTGACTGATGAGAACACAAAACAGAAAAAGATAAGCTGATACCGAATAATGTTAGGCTTCCAAAAGTCACTTTTTTTCTCTATTCGGAGTTCCCATGCTTTATACTGGAGGAGAGCAGTTAAGGTAATTTAATTGCTTTCTTGAATCAGTAAAATGTTGGGTGTCATCTATATCGTGTTAAAAAAGAATTAACAAATACAGCAACATTACAGACAATGATAAGTTGTGTACCTACCCTGAAATAAAAATTGGTGCTGTCCACAGTAATGGACACTGATTCCGTCACATTACAGTCGGCATTGGTCACAACAGCCATTCTCCGATTTCCTGTGGGGAATTGCTGCAGCTGCACTTGTATATTGATTTGGAAGTAATCAGTCCAGAATCCAGAGTTGGCGAAAGTCTTCAAAATGAGATCGTCAGTACCCTGTCGATGTGCAATAGTTAGAAACCACCCATTTCACCAGAGCCGTTTTAAGGCACGGGCATACTGGACAGTTGCCCAAGGACCCCAAATGTTTAGTGGGCCCCAAATACATGCAAATTTACATTGGTTTTTGAAGTAGGAAAGGGGAAGACGTGATGTGTTTCTTTTACATTGTTAAGAAATTTGAGTTGTTGTACAACGTTCACTGATCTTAGTTCTTACTGTTTTTTACACAGAGGCGGCCGTCATGCAAAAGAGCTTGAAGAGTTTTCATGGGGTACAGAAGGGGTGGAAAGATGGCTACTGTACATTCATGAGTAGTGAGGGGGGCGTTTCTGAGTAGTTGCGCAGGCAGCGCGCCGCAGGCTACTGCTTTGCCCACAGGCCCATAACGATGTTAAGACGGACTTTCACACCTCTATATTATGAATGAGAAATATTAAATTTATTAGCAGAGGTGATTGGCATGAACCTGTTGCTCCTGATGTTGTATGTAGTATTGTGGTTGTTATGAAATAATACTGATAAAAATTTCAAAGTTGTCACATTTAATTTCAAACCACCAAAGCAAAAAGATTCTCGATAAAACGAAAATCCCACGATGAACCAGAAAGGTCAGGTCATAGGCCTACTACACCAACGTAAGCTAAACAAAATGAAACAACAAATATGAAAGACTCACTCTGAAGTCGGCAGCTTGGCCACCCTTGAACGGAATCCTGGGCACCCAATCTTCTTCATTCTGTACCCCATTTTCAAAATCCAAACTGACAGATGGGTTGCAAACTAGGAGGTCAGAAAGGATCATGTGAACAGACAAATATGAAAGCTCAAACTGCTATAACACTACATTATGATTAATTGTATGTCTCACTATGCCACATGAACCACAGGTATGTCTTTTTAAATTCATTTTTCTCTCAGACACATGTCTATTGATAGAGTATCCAACTCTGCAAATTGTTTAAACAAAGCAGTGATAAGCCTTTTCTTAAAGACCCCTTACAATAGTTAGCACTGACATGAATTTTGCCTACTTCTCTTCACCTTCTCTTTTTCTAAATTCACTCATCTGCAAGCACCTCTCCTTTCTTTAACACCAAAACTTCATTTTGAAAACTGATTCACTGAGCTTTTGCTGGCTGCAGAAGAGGCAAATTTCTTATAATTATTTTTTAAAGGGTTAGTACGCTTCTTTAATCCCATTTGGGAAATTTCCCATAATGTTATTGCAGCCCAAATACAACTGGATCAGACATGTCGTCAGCACATTGAAGCGCCGGTGGGTGGTTTATTATTTTTTTCGTGGGGAGGGGATAAGGGTTAGGTTGGTTTGTTTTTTTTTAATTTTGCCCGGGCAGCGGCCTATTCGGGCTGCTCTTCTGGATTTCCAGCTGCCAAGGTATCTTCAGTGTGCACACAGACCCTCCGAGTTTTTCGTCCCTACTCGAAAAGACTACGTGCTCGACCCTACCTACCATAGGACCAGGGACAAGAAAATTTGAGAAAAATCTCAAAATTCCAACATGCCTGCACAGACCGGGGATCGAACCCGGTACCTTCGGCATGAGAGGCGAGCACCTTGCCTCAAGACCACCGTGTCCTCTGATACTCTTGTCTAGTGTGAGAAAACCTAATTACATGTATCACATTTCTGCGCTTGCAGTCTGAGGTCCCAGGAAATTTCCCATGTGCCGCCAGAGGTAAAATATTTTAAAACTTGATGTTCATTTAAAGCTTTTCCATGTCTCGGTTTCTGGCTGCACAGTCTATCTTTTAGTGAGTGGAGGGGTTTATTGAAACCGTTGTATCATGTAAGGCTCAGAGCGTCAGTGAAGTGTGAGTTGATCTGTCTCTTTCCAGGGATATCATTACATCTGTGACAATGGCCAGGTTGTCTTTACTAGCAAAAAACTTTCCAACTTTTGTCATTAAAAACTCTACACTTCCTAGTGGATTAATAGATTATTACATGTACTTGTACTGGGCCAATCTTTACCTTTTATTGGTTATCGTATTAAATTGTCCTTACCAAATCAGAAGATAAATGTGACAGTCTGTCTTCATTGGCCACAGATTTTGAAAAGCTAAGCATAATTTTTTTTTTTTTACTTCTCTTGCGGCTTATTGCTGTCACTCTCTGGTCATGACTGTCAGGTGTTTTTCTCACTACATGTATTAGAAAAGGTCTTGTAGCCATCTAATTGGATTTCGCTAGAGCGTGCTAACAGAATGAAGAGGAAATCAAGGACAACTTGGCTGTGGTCAAACCAAAAACGTTTCCACAGTTTTCAATAGAGTGGGACTTTAACTGGCAGGTAAACTAAACACGACAAATGAATTTAGGTTACAAAAGTGATAAAAACCTGCCAAAAACTGACCAGACGTCAGGTTTAAAATGCATAGGCCTATTCAAGAAATAATGTCAAGTAAAAAGCACATGGCGTTGGCGAGGCTTTACCAAGAATATAACACCCCATACTCACCCCGTGCACCAGTACCAGTACCGGTACCTGTCGATGGCACGGTGACACAATGGCAGACATCCAGATTCATCACCTCGTTAGGCAAACATTTTAACTTGGCCCATGGCACAGATTTGTAGAAGAACTCATTTGGGTCATTAGAAGTGACATTAAATGGACACTCAGCTGAAGATTAGGTCACATAATTTGGGAATATGATTTTATATGTTGAAAAAGCAACAGTATTGATGACAATAACGGATGTATTTGTGATGTCATGTTTGTTATGGTAATGCAGATGACGATGACAGAAGATTACTCGATAATTAATAATAGCTATGGTGAATGTGAAAGTAGATGTCTGGAAATGATGTGGTAGACTTGATGAAAACTTTTTGCTGGATGATGATAATTTCAGATCACCAACAATGGTGCTATGTGTCAGCATCTGTATATATTATTCCCATAAGTCTAAAATGGCAAACTTTACAGTAAAAGCAAAACACTGGTAATTATTTTGATTATGCTTTTCACTGACTTACACCTTTCTAACACCAGCATCTACATCATCATGGCCACCTTTCTAAAATTACCTCAGGTGATGTGCCTCGACGGGCTTAACTTAATTTTTATAAATTTCACAAACATTTAATTTGGACAGAGTGTCAACATTATCTCCTGAAAGCATTATTGAATTAAATGTTCAACAAGAAAATTGTTACAAACTGAATAGCAAGAAGCAAAAATCATACTGTTGATGGAATTAACAGACAATGGGCAGAAAAGGGAGATAATTATGTGCATAGAAGACGCAAGAGAAGAAGGTGGAGGCAAAGGGACTTACTCAAACAGCATTCAATCAAGGAGAAAAAAAAAAAGGGAGACTTGGAAAATTTTTGTGATGTGCGAACTGGTCATGACACTGACGATACATACATATTAATCTCCAAAAAGAAATAGTACTTACTCTGAGTCTGACTGGACCCACAGGAAGCACGCCCATTATGCCCGCATGTATCTTGGCAAGTGGCGTCATTCGTGCAAGTTTGAGTTGTGGCTTGAAAACTCTGGCCAGGTGGACAACAACCTTTGCCAGTCAATCTATTGTTCAAACCACATTGCCAGTAACCTTGGCAAGATGACAGGTCCTGATACCGCGCATTAGGCCCCAAAGTTCCACACTGATCTGTGGATCACAATTTCAAAATTTAATTTTAAAAGAATTTCAAACACAAATAACAAGGAAACCCAATCGCTGCTCAGTTAAAAGGTTATCAGCTTGTCAAACCAAAGTGAATGCTTCATTACATGTATATACTCCAACAAAGATAACCGAAAATGAAGTGATTTTTTTGGTAAGAGTTATAAGACATTTGATCACGAGATTAACAGTGAATAATTGTTAACTTAATTTTTATAAATTTCACAAACATTTAATTTGGACATAGTGTCAACATTATCTCCTGAAAGCATTACTGAATTAAATGTTAAACCAGAAAATTGTTACAAACTGAATAGTAAGAAAGAAAAATCATACTATTGATATTTCTTGTCTGTAATCACCAGCATACTGCAATGATTCTGAAATTGTACCGGTATACAAGTCGGCACAATTTTTAGCTATTTACTATTTTACAAAGACTCATACTGGTTTCAATCGTTGGGATACCGTAGGTAAATATTCATGGATAAAAAAGTGTGCGAATAGACATATCACATTACTCCTGTTTCTGATCAGTATGTCCACAAAGGGTTACAGTCTGGTGCTTCTGATCCTGTTTGTTTTGTGTCAGTCTACATTTCAAAAGTTTTGCAATTACCGCTGGCACAGACACCATTGTTCAGGAAATCACAGCCTCTCCAACCATTGGGACGAGAGATGTAAAAGGTCCCTGGAGGACAGGACATGATGTACGGGGTAAACTGGGTAGGTCTTGTCAGATTGGCACTTTTATTTGGGGATGCAGAGGTCCGTTGAGGTTGACATAATACATATAGGTCGCAGTAGCCACTCACACCGGCATGGTAGTTGCCGTTGTCATACAGACAGTCATCACACAGTTCCGCTGTGGAGAAATAACACCACCATATTTATTAAATCTGATGTTGTGAATACCAAACCAAACCTGTGATTTAATATAGAAATCGGGCAGTTTGATTAGTAATGATAAAAACATAATAAAATAATTTTCTTCCCTTCAGCTGAATTAATTCAAATGCGTCAGGGACAAATATGCGCATTGCCATATTTTTTGTTTGTTTTTTCTTTTGTTCCATATGCTTTGAATTCTCTGAGTTCTGTCAGAACACCTCATAATATTAAATGGCAGTCAGGATCCCCTGTTTCATCAAATTTCCAGATCATCCAAGAGCAACAGAATAATACAGATGAAAGCAAACGGAGAATAATACAGAAGACCTCCGCAGTTCGCCTCAACTAGCCACTAGTCAACATGTGTGCCATATTTCACTAAGGTTTCCATGCCACTTAATGTATATATCTGTTAATATAGTTATTGAGTTGTGTCTATATGTTTATGCAGAATTTCCTTCAGTGTTTTTTGCCTTATCTATCTTATCTTATCTTCAGTGCAATAAAATGAGGTTTTAGAATTTGCATCCTCATCATTTTATAAATATCATGAGTGGCCAGCGAGTTTCATATACACCTATAATGTTCGATATCAAAGGGTCACAGCAGAACTGACAACAAAGAGAAAAAAAAAATCAACAGAAACAAAAACAGAGATTTATAATCTTTACATTTAACCCACCATGATATACATGTACCGGTAGTTAGTTCTGATAAATACTGACACATTACCTTTAACGGCAATTTCACATCTAGTGCCAGCAAATCCTGCAGAGCAGGCACAGAAGCATCGACCGTTGCAGTCCCTGAAGGCTCTCTGGTTATTTTCACATGTTAATTCACTGGCATGACAGGGTTCGGTTACTTGCTCTTGATCTGAGAATGAGAAAAATAAATATACAACTGAATATAAGGCAATTGACCAAATATTAAAGAAAAAAAAACAAGCAACAAAAAAAACAGGAAACCTGTGGGGTCACAGGTGGGCTTAGCACAAACTTAAAATGCGAAAAAAAAAGTAACTTATAAAATAAACAAATAAATTTTAAATGAGGTGATCTCATCTCTGCAATATGATTTCTGGTCAGACATTTGTGATCTGGGGTATATGCAATATGGATAGTCTGAATTTATTTTTTAGCTTTGACAGTAATAACAACCCTATTGGTAGCTGGATAATCATTTTGCTGTTCTGCTGATTGCAGCTGGCGTCAAAGGGAAACAACAATAACAATGTAAATTGTCAAGATGACAGTACGTGTATTATATTTATTGTCATGGGCCCACTTCTTTTTGGCTTGTCACAATCTTAATGAATGTTGTTAAAAGTACCTACGTCCCCGAATTTTTTTGAGCTAGGGGTACGTATTTTAAAGCCTTTTGTGATTTCTGAGCTAGAGAGCTGCTCCCGAAATACTCTTAACAAGACGCAGCTATTCTTTCAGATTTTCTTTTTGTTGTCCTCCTGTTTTTTAAGTTGAGAGGGTAGGGGGCAGGGTTGGGGATTCGATAAGATTTAGGGTTGAGGATAAGGACAGGGTTAGGGATAGATATGTATACATATGTTCACCTAGGGCAAAACGCTGGGGGTGTGTACCCACTTATAACAACAGCAGTCGCAATAGACTTTTGGGAGAAAATGTACTGTTTATGTTTGAATTTAAGAGATTGATAAGAGCACCTTTGGAGTTTAAAGGATGTGAACCTCTTAGGGAGTAATGGAACTCAACACACCGGGGGAATACTATCCTACGGGCTATTATGTAATAAGAAATTGAGTTCGTTAGGATCACCGAAGGACTTTCTGGATCTTTCATAATTCGTGAATGAAAAAAACATCCCGCTATCGACAAGAGCCTTATTGTTGCTCATCTTACTGATTCCAGTTGCTTTGATTCTGAATGAAGAAACAAGGAATTTTTGACAAGGCATTTTCATTAGCGCTGTACGTTTTGCACAAATTACAACAGCAAAAGCATTTTCAACCATGGCACAATTTGTTGCTTATAAAGCTGAGACTCACATAGTAAACATTGTTTAAAATGTCACTTTTTGCCAAAGTGTCAATTTGTTTTAAATTCTATTCATCCTTGGTAAAGTGGTCACTTTTTTTTTTAGTTGGAAAAGATTCTGAATCTATTATAGTCCGTTCCGAAAGTGGTGCCGTTCTTCTGTTGGGAATCTCTAGCTTTGCATGCATCCCTGTGACTGAGTGCATTGTAAGTTGGCGTGTGGACTACTGGTCTCCGTGACCATAATGAAATAGTTTTTGCACTTGAAAGTCATATTATTTCGTAATTTTGCTTCTTTATGTTATGTTTAAAAAAAAATGCTTCAGTCTGTTAGAATAGAAAGCTAATAGTTTTTTCGGCGCATAAAGTCACCATTTCTGTTCACTCACTTCAGGAACCAGACAACTACGTGGGAATAGTTAGCAAACAAAAAAAAAAAAAGGACGGATCTCTGTCAGCACATTAATTTGAATATAGAAGTGACGGAGGTCAAATTATTATACCTCATGAATGCACATCACAGTACACAACCAGAAGCGGAAAAATGAGCGCTAGAGCCCTATTGTAAATGAATTTGAAGTGTTCGTTCATCAGTGTGCAAAATGTCACTTTAAAACTGTACTGGCACTTCTGTAGAGAAGCGGAGAGAGGCTGTTAACACCACATCACCCGAAACTCATATCAAAAGAGAGTATAACATGCGGTAAGGGTAGATCTGCGATCCTTTTATAGGTGGACAAAGCAGGGGTTTGAACCTCAAAACCCTTGTGTCAAGAAAGGAAGAAAGACAAAAGTTGCAGACTGACAAAAATGCTAGTAGGCCTATTATTGTACGTAAGATTTCAAAACTGTTTCCGGCAAATCAATGTCAGCCCCCCCCCCCCCACCCCAAAACACACAAGTATAGTTATGATTCCCCAGTCTTTCCTGCCTGTTTACCATTCTCTTTGAAAATTCAATGTAAGATTGACAGAGTGCATCCTTCTTATAAATCTCTAACGGGGTGTAAAATCATCCCTTTGAATGACCGTGAGGAATTGATGTTGTGTTTACTGTGAAATAGAATGTTTAAAGCAAATTCTTTGTAATATTTCAAAAAGATCAAAGAAAAACGCGGCTTTGAAAAAAAAAGTCGCGTCGCCTGTGGTATTGGCTGTAAGAGCATTTTAACATCATGGAAAATAATTATAAGTTCCCATGCCATAAAACACTGCAATTCAACAATAAGTTCATAAATCACTGCAATTCAACAATCGGTTTGCAAGAACATTGTGGCTGACAAAAGGCACGAGCTTCTAAATGTACCATAGATCTACTGAGAAAGTGGAATGTCTGACATGATGCTTACCACACTGACGGGTAGCTGTATTGAACCTGAATCCTTGTGTGCAACGGCATGTACAGCCAGGCTCTTGGACAGACAGAGGTGGGCAGGTCTGGGTGCAGACTACAGGGGGTGCCACTGAAATAAAAGATATGCACAAACTTTAATTATAGTAAATATTAAATGTAAGATAAAGCTCTATATCATAATTATCATTTCACCGAGTGAAGAAAGTCTAGACCTAGGTTTAGGACAAAGGGGAGTGCCTTGGGGTGAAAATTGTTATCAACAGGTATTTGCGCAGTAGGGCCCAACCCGACATCCATGAAAAAGACCAGATGCATTGTTGGCAACATTTGGGAAGAGAACACAGATAATAAATCTCGCACTTTCTATAATAGAAAAACATAACAATGTGCCAGTTTCTCCTTATTTAGAACGGCTACTGATATTCATTTCGCAGGGCAAACAATTACCGATGCGGTTTGGACTTGAAATTGTTGAATTTCATTATTTTAGGCTGTCGTCCTCATGATAAATAACTGATGCCGTAGGCAATCCTTCGCGTCTCATGAAAAAACAATGCCTTGGAGAAAAACATTAAAGTTAAAGAAATGAAAGTTGATATGCTTAGTAGTACCGCACTAAAAATGCTCTCTTCAGTTCACATCAATATTGACTTGACCGGTGAAGCAGCGACAAGAGGCAGCACTCAAAAAGATCTTCACAAGAAATAAGAAAGGAGACCCATCTCATCCGTTCTCCTTCTTTCAATCTGAGGCTTTCATTGGTGGATTTGTTTGTCTCTCATTAAACTTAATGCTTACTCTCCTCAATCCTCAGTACAATATTCTTGTAGTATGATATAGTATAGCCTAGAACAATGATACGCACCCATAATGGAATCAAACAGAGCTACATAATACTTCACTGGTGTAGGCCTAATTCTGGTGACTTACCACATCTGTTTGTCTTAGTGTCGTACCTCTCGCTACTGTTCAAGCACCGACAAGTACAGCCAGCGCTACGCTGTGCATTGCTGGGACAAATCTGTGCACACACTGCGAGGGAAAGGTAGATAAAAGTATCAGACTATCTCGCCTATTATTTTTCTCGGCTGGAGTTGAATGCTCCATGTAGATATAAACAAACTTGCTTTTCTTTCTTCACAAATTTCACTGCCCTACTGGCCTATGCAGGTTTCTGACATGTTTGCATAGAAATTCAAACATCTCTGGTCAGATGCATTGGGAGGGTGACTTTAACCTGTAACGGCAGCGCATGTGTGCACCGCATCATTATTTTAAGGTGTCAATTCCATAAGACTACCTTGATTCCAAATTGAAAGATTAACTGTGCTTAACATTAACAAGGTCAGCGAGTATAGTGGCACTGCCTTCTGTACAAAGCACTTTGAGTGAGGCATTTTGAAAGAACTGACATCTCCAGAGTAATACCATGCACCAAAAATAAGTTTTGCTCGATATCTCAGCTTTAGTTTTTTGTGACTCAGGCATGATGTACAACCCTCCAGTTATATGGCAGGCTGGCTATTGTGCATAGATCTAGTGGTGTCTATGATAATGGGAGAACTTTGATGATGGTAAGCCTAACAAAAGTAGAAGGAGGCACTGATCAACTTAGCCGTGGACCAGAGGCTAGGTCTATGGCAAATGTTTGACGTTTACATCAAATTAGCCATTACATCTGCGACATAGCCTATCATTCCGAATCAGTAGGCCGAAATAAATCTGCATTTTGACAGCAGGTGATGGCGCATGGGTTGACAACATGACGTCCTTTGCACCGCTGCTAATAGGAGTGAGATTTGTTAGAGTAGCATTAACAACATCAGCAACAAAAATGCCCAGCTGATCAAAACATCCTGCCTCTTAAGTGTGCTCTTATAGCAATATCAGACTCGGTTAAATGTCAGTTCTTCCTACATGAATCATTTCCATGTATGAAGTTTACGTTCACCACTGAAACAATAAGCGAATCAAGCAACATAAAATACATTAAGCGTTCCATGCTCACTTCATGAGAATAGCATTTTCACCCTGACGCAGTTCAGATTAAATGGAACTGTGCACCGGGTCCTTCTAAGCAAATGTTTTGTACACACAGTGTGAAGCATCTTCAGTTCATCTATGGGATAACATCACAAATTTCCAGCTTAGGTTACCTATGACAGATGTAACTTGCAACTTTCAGTGCGTATTTCCAGAAATTTATTCTAACTCTGGGAATCCTATTGGGAGGTCTAGACTCCTCCAATGTTGTGCAATAGGTTAAAGGGGGAGGAATCCCCATGCAGACTGTGGATTTGTTTTTGCATGCTATCACACATCTTACAGCTTCGATACTTCTTTAAACACCCTCCTGCTGCACGGAGCTAATTTTACATGACTTCAGACGCTTATTGTTTAATAAATTCAATGTTGCACACCTGTATTTTTATTATACATGTAACTCTTTAATCAATTCAAGATCAATCGAACAAAAAAATTAAAAGCGACTAGTCTAACCTTTCACGAGTAAAAGTCTGCAAGTTATTTGAACGAGACACAGTATTAGGACAGTTGTTTATTGAGACATGTACTTTGCTGCCCTATCCTTGCAATGGTAATCACAATGACGGTGGCAAAATGAAAGATTTATAGAGCAGCCAGAAGAAATACAGGTATCAATTTTGGAGGTTACAAGTTCCACACTGACAGAGAGTACCAAAATACTGTTAACAGGAAATGCACCAATAAGGATGGCAAGGTCAGATGCACTAGGACATGAAAGAAACAATAACAGAAAGCCAGCTAGAACATTCTCACACAGTCGAAGATGATTGCAAAATTGCACATAAAATGGAGGGAGAGATGTGCAATAAATGGGCACTGGATGATCCAGTTCAATAGCCACAATAAATCGTCATTAAGGAACCAAAAGATAAGAATACACTTTTTACCAGAAGACTATAAAAATAAAATACAAGTTGTATGTCATCAAAGGACATGGTATTTCTTTTCCGTTTGTTTTTCTCTCTCTAGTATTGTCGAGATACTGAACTTTGCCCTCACATGTATTTCAATTCTTTCTTAAACTGTGCTGATACGAAAGAGTGGGCAACGTCTGGACTGACAATATTATTATCCCCAAAAGTCCTTGGGCTTGACACAAAGCTCAAATGTGACAAAAGAATAACGTGTTCCATTAATGTTCAGATACTTGTGTAAATTCTTTTATTTTCATTAACTTTAAGACTTCTGCATTTTTCTTGTCGTTTTGTTTCTAACGTGGGGCTTTGCGTTTTGTTTTGTTTTACTGTATTGTAACTATAGGGCTAGCAGGTTTCCTTTGCTTGTGCTAGCTAATGTTTCATTTATGACCGTAGAAAAAAAAATGGATCTCAATCTCAGAATCTTGATCTCGATATTTTACGTGGCAAGCGGGCTTTCTGACAGCCACTCTACTTTCGGTCTGCGCCTCAGAAAACCATTACCACCTTTTCAGGCGTCTAGCTATAATTGCTTTACAATGTTCAGTCCTCCACGCACAGGCGCATGGGAACTCTTTGGACATGGGGAAGGGGGTGATTTGCCTGAAATTTTACCCAAGTGTTAAGTTATTTAATATCTTTAGTTTCTTTCTCCAATTTTTTCACGGGGGGGGGGGGGGGAGTTGAAAATACCGGTTTTACTCTGGGTTTACTTACCACACCGACAACCCACAGAGTCGAAGGCTTGAGGGAACGAACAGTTGGCCTGAGTTAATGAGCATACAAATTGTCGATCTGAAAGTAAAATTTGACAAAATCATATAAAAGCCTGTTCTTCATCTTTCGTTTTCAATCTACCAAACCTTGCATTTCAATTGTCCACCACAGAAACAGACCAAAAAAGAAAAAGAGGAAGTTTAGTGTAGATACACTGGGTACTCTTAAAAGTGCATGAGAACGCTAAGTGCTGACATAAACGTAAAGATATGTAAGTCATGGTGGCATCACTTGGTTATGCTGTTGAACAATGTCTCAGGCGGTCTCAGCTGCAGCTAGAGATTGTTATGTGTCCATTACCTTATTACCACCAATTCCATTTATTAATATTGGCAAACTAAGCAAGTACACAGACTGACATCATATTCAGTGGTGTTTAACTTGTCCAGGCAATTGTTCATATTGCCTATTCTGGGAGTGAGAAACAAATTAAAATCAATGGCTTCGAGAACCTACTTAAAATGAATTAGCAAAAACATTTTTTTTTTTAAAACTGATAAAGGCATAGTAATGACTTGAAGGTGTATGTTAAGCCTACAGTCACCACCCAGCAGCTTCAAAAACAATCTGATAATTCGGTGAAAGAAGTTTTGAATTTTGTCAGTTTTAACATTTGAAACATCCGAATATGTTTGTAAGGAGAAATATGAACTAATATTCTGGAAATCATAAAGGAAGATGTCAATATCATTTTCATGCTTATCTGTTTTGATACATTAATGATATGGTTTTATCACAGCACTACCATAATGGCCCGATATTTCCTAAAAGCAATTGAAATTATAATTACAGAGGAAGTTACTTCAGTCAGGCACAATAGTGAGAATATTGTAAAACCTTTACACCAGTCAGCACGCTCTCTATTTGGCTTTGAAAACGAAGCCACAGTTTATGTTTGGTTCCCATTCCCCACTGAGTGTCCTGCTTGAAATCCTGTAACACAAAAATTAAAACGCCCCGCTTTGCTATCATATCATCGGCATGATGACGGGCAGGGCAGATGTTGGCGCAAATTACAATTGTTGTTAATGTCAGCCACTTGTCTTGCTGGACATGACCCGATGCACTAACAGCCGCAGTTTGTGGCTAACATTGGCCAAGGGATTAGCAGGACAAGTTCTTATGCAAGTACATTCGCAGCCAGTGGTATATGCAAGTTGGATGGCCGGGTATTCAGATGGACATGTGTAAGCACAACTACTGTTTAAATCGGGTCCCAGTCTTCCCGGACATACATTTGTACATCGGCATGCGCAGCTACCGTCTGCACCGGCCGAGTGTCCGGCAGAGCAAGCTGGCGTAAATACATTTATAATTGTTGTTGATGTTAGCCCTTGTCCTGCTGGACATAACCCGATACATTGACAGATTCAGTTGTTATTAATATAAGATTGCTGACCTGGTGGACACCTGTTACTGCAGTCATGGTGTATTGTGAAAACAATTATACACTATAATGGGAATTAAGCCTCTCGTTACACTGACTTACCACAAAGGTTGGTCAATGAGTTGTATGCCTGTCCTGGGATGTTACAAGTACAGCTACAGTCTGCGTTTTGAGTGGCTTCGCTGGGACAGTTTTTTGCACATCCTGAATAATTAACAAGATGAATAATGTCGTGTATGCAGCAAGTTTAGTTTACCACGAAGTGAACACTTTCAAGATCTTTGGTAGATAATAAATATTTCCATTGTAACTGCCGGTGGTCACCGGGTGTTTGTTTGTTTGTTTTTTCATTTTATTTACATACGATCCCTGGCAAGTACTGTAGAGAGGCTCGATGAGCATCGTCAAATCTACATCTCCACACGCACTTTACAGCTACTTCATAGGTAAGCTTTTGCTCATTGTTCGATACCCCTCCCTCGTAGTATTCGTAAAAGTACTTTCTCTCCGTGAGTTGCTGGTAAGGACAGCCGCTTTTCAGGGGAAATCTGCAGTTTAGAAAGTTTATATCCTCCATATGGCATCTGGCCTAACAAAAACATGATGCTTCTTTGCTGAGGTGGGAAAGTGGCAAGAGCTCACATCCAAGGTTCTATATAGCAAAATAGCATTTCATTGTTGAAAAAAAACATCACAGACGAAAAAAAAAAAACACAAGAAACGACTAACAGTGCAACTAATGAAGTATTGACGAGCTTAGTTAAACAAAATATCCTTAACTGATTCACTAATGGGGTAGTACTCCAAGAAAGATATAATGAACTCGCGTCGAAAAAACAAACTGTATATGCATGTGTCCTGTATGAGTCTGTCTGCTATAATCATTGACTTAAAAGTCAGAGGTACTTTGTAACATTTAAGGCAATCAATTCATTTTCTATTTTTTACATTTAACAATGGATCAATATGAGTTTTTGTCAAAGACATGATTTGTACTATTGCTGAATGAAAATATATAAATCATTGCTTGTTCAGACTAATGGACAAATACAGATATGTGTCGCCAAGAGTGAATTTTCAGGCGGCTCCCACAATAATGCATTTGGACCCATATTTATGGGTATAAAACCTTTTACTACATCGACTTACTGCATGTGTTGGTCGGTGGGTTGTATGTCTGTTCTGGGTTGATACACACACAGCCACAGTTTGCAACTTGATTTGTATTCATGGGACAACTTCCTGGACATCCTGAACAATTAACAAGATGAATGTGCAGTCTATGTAGCAAACTTAGTTTACTATGAAAAGAACATCTCAAAATCTTGAGCTAGATAATACTTAATTATTTCCTTTGTAACTACTGGAAGTCACAGTGTTGTTGTTGTTTTTTGGGGTTGTTTTTTTTTTGGCAAGTTTATTTACATGCGATGCCCAATAGGAACGTGGGAAAGACTCCATATGGGACATTCTCGATAAGCATGATCGAATTTATTTCTCCACAATCACTTTGCCGCTTCTTCATAAGTAGCCATTTGCTCCTTGTTCGATACCTCTTCCTCTTAATCTTCATAAAGGCACTTTCTATCATGATCAACGAGTTCCTAATTATGACAGCAACAGATCTTTTATAAAAAGCCACCTATGAGCGGAATTCTCCAGTTTAGAACATTTATTTAATGGGGATGGCACCTGGACTAATTGGTGCTTCTTTGATGAGGTGGAAAGTGGCAAGAACTCACATCCAAGGTTCTATATAGATCATCAATTGGTAGAAAACTAAAAAATATTCAGAGTAACATATTTTAAAATAAATTTTCTGTTCTAAACTTAGCAATTTATTGTTGAACAAAAACATATGAGAAATAAAAAACAAGAAACGACCACCAGAGTATGCAGTCTTGACGATCTTAGTTAAGGCAATACTCTTCACTAATGGGGTCTTCTAGGTAATAGATATTTTCATGAGAAGGGCTGGAGGTCTCAGGTTGGATTTTTATGCAGCTTACTTAACCCTAAGAAGCCAAACGGAAAGGAAGGAACAGCCTCAAATGGGACATTTTCAGTGTGTATAATCAACTTGTTTTTCTCTTATCCCCTTTTACCGCCATATTCATAAGAAAGATTTTATTCCTTTCAAGTTCATCATCTAGCTCGAAAGCCTTTCCTTTTATTCTTCATAAATGCCCTTACTATGAGTCATCAACTGTTCATTAGTACAGCAACAGAACTGGCACAATTAGCCACCATACTGAGGACCTTTGGATTTTAGAACGTTTATTTAATTGAGATGGCACTTGGCCTAACAACAGTTACTTCTTTGATGGAATGGAAAAGTGGGGAGAGCTCATATCCTCAGGTCCGTAGAGACAACGGCCAGGCAGAAAACTAATAAATATTCAGTGTAACACTTTTTTAAAAACTTCTTCTCTGTTCTCAAAATTCAAGGGAAAAAAAAGAGCAAGAAATTACTGACACCATGATACGTTGTCGATATTTTAGATGAACGTAATAATCTTAACCAAAGTTGAACTGATTCACTAATGGGTTACTTCAAGAGACGCGTGATCAATTGGAGTGGACAAGACAAATTAATAACAAATATAAGAATTATTTTGCATGCATTTTTTCTAATCAATCATGAAGGTTTATGAAACACCCATTAATCAATTGCGGTGGTTTGACTTATTGCCGTATATCTGGTTACTATTCAAATATCTGCTTGTTCGATACCCCTTCCTCTTAATCTTCATAAATGCACTTTCTCTAACTCAGTCAGTTGCTGATTAGGAAAGCAACAGACCTATTATAAATAGCCACCTTCCAATGAAACTAAAGCTTTTATTTAATGGAGATGGCATCTGGACTAACAACAGAATGATCCTTCTTTAATGACCCGGGAAAGTAGTAAGAGCTCAAATCCGAGGTTCTATATAGATTTAGATTAGGCAGAAAAAAAAAAAACTTTATGAATAATATTTTTTTAAACTTTTTTTTCTAATCTCAAATTAGCAATTCCTGCCTGAAAAAAGAGAACGGACAAAAAAAATATCACAGGATATTCAAAACTAAGGATCTTAGTTAATCATAATATCCTGAAAAAAAAAACGTTTAGCAGATTCACTAATGGTGTATTCCAAGAAAAGTAGAATAGGCTGGCGTCGAAAAACCAAAATAAAAAATACATGATGCATGCATTTCTTCCTAATTAATCATAAACATTATGTGTCACTCATTACTTACTGCACAGGGATGATGCATCGTTGTATATCTACTTACTATTCAAACACCGACAACTACACACGTCATCCATTGATGATATCTTTAGACATTTGACAATAATCAATCTGTAAGTTTACCTGCAATATGAGTAATTGGTCTTTTGCTACAATAACTCACCGCATGTGTTAGCTGCTTGGTTATATGTGTGTGCTGGATTCTGACAAATACAGCCACAATTTGCATTCTGGTTGGCATTGCTGGGACAACTTCTCGGACATCCTGAACAATGGGCATTAAAACTCTGTATTTTATGCAGCTACTTTAGTTTACCACGAAAAGAGCTACTTAAAGATCTCTGGCTAGGTGATAAATATTTTCATTGGAACTGCTGGAAGTCTCAGTTTGATTTTTATACAGCTTACTTACAAACTAAAAAGCCAAACGTTTAGACATGAAAAGACTTAAATGGGACATTTTTAATGTGTAGAATCAATTGGTTTTTGTCTTATCCCCCTTTGCTGTTATATTCATAAAAAAGGTTTAATTCCTTTCAAGTTCATCATCTAGCTCGATGGATTGCTTTGCTTTTTATTCTTCATAAATGCCTTTACTTTAAATCACTCACAGCAACAGAACTGGCACAAATAGCCACCTTACAGATGACCCTCGGCTTTTAGAACGTTCATTTAATTGAGATGGCACCTGGCTTAACAATACATACTTCTTTGATGGAATGGAAAAGTGGCAAGAGCTTAGATCTTCAGGTCTGTAAAGACCACGGGCACTTAGAAAAGTAATAAATATTCAGTAGATCGCTATTTTTTTTTATTTTGACTTCTTCTCTCTTCTCAAAATGGTAATAACAAAAAAAAAAAATAGTAAGCAATGACAGGATGATACATTATTGTCGATATTTTAGATAAACATAATGACTTTATCCAAAGTTGAACTGATTCACTAATGGGTTACTTAAAGTAATTGTGTACTTAATCTTGAATAAGATTTTCAGATTCTTGTCTAATTCATTTGTACTAAAAGAAAAGTCATCAATATCTACAGTTGGACGTTAAATGTCTATTTCCAATTATATTTTCTCAAAAATATTGAGTGATTGCACTTTTAAATATTATTCTGTACGTTGTGAAAGGTTCTATATAGACCATGAAGAGGTAGAAACCTAGCAAAACATTATGAATAACATTTTTTAAAATTGTTTTTCTAATCTGATTTTCTATATTACAAGAAGAACAGAACAAAAAAAAATCCAGTAAAAACTGACACAATACTGACGATCTTACTTAAACATAATACCCTTAACAAAAGTTGAACGGATTCACTTATGGGCCATTCAATGAAAAACAGAATGAGCCGGCGTACAAAAAAATAAAATAACAGATACATTATTTATGCATTTCTTCCTAATCAATCATAAAAATGACCCGTCGCTCATTAATTACTGCACAGATTTGACGCACCACAGTATATCTACTTACTATTCCAATACTTACAACTACACACAAAATGCAATAATGGCAGCTTTGGATATTTGTCAATAACCTTTAGACCTACCTACATTATGATTAATTGGTCTTGTTTATACTGACTTACCGCATCTGCTAGTTGCTTGGTTATATGTGTATGCTGGGTTCTGACAAATGCAGCCACAATTTGCATTCTGGTTGGCATTGCTGGGACAACTTCTCCGACATTCTGAACAATGAACATTATAACTATGTATTTTATGCAGAGACGTTAGTTTCACGGAAAGAGCTACTTAAAGATCTTTGGCTAGGTAATAGATATTTTCATGAGAAGGGCTGGAGGTCTCAGGTTGGACTTTCATGCAGCTTACTTAACCCTAAGAAGCCAAACGGAAAGCAAGGAACAGCCTCAAATGGGACATTTTCAGTGTGTATAATCAACTTGTTTTTCTCTTATCCCCTTTTACCGCCATATTGATAAGGACGATTTTAGTCCTTTCAAGTTCGTCAACTAGCTAGATAGCCTTGCCTTTCATTCCGCATAAATGTACTTAGTCTTGATAACTCAACTATTCATTAGTACAGCAACAGAACTGGCACAAACAGCCAACTTACAGAGCACCTCTGGCTTTTTTAAAGTTCATTTAATTGAGATGGCACCAGTCCTAACAATAGATATTTCTTTGATGGAATGGAAAAGTGGCAAGAGCTCAGGTCCTCAGGTCGGTAAAGACCACGGACACGTAGGAAACTAATGATCATTAAGTATAACACTTGTTTTAAACTTCTTCTCTTTTTTCAAAATGGCAGAAACAAAAAACAAAACAAAAAAACAACAAATGGCAGACAGGATGATACATTACTGTCGATATTTTAGATAAATATAATGACCCTAACCAAAGTTGGACTGATTCGTTAATAGGTTACTCAAAGAGAGGCATGATCAGTTGGATTGGACAAGAGAAAATAACAAATACAATAATTATGTTGCTTGCACTTTTCATAATCAATCATCAAGGTTTTAAATCGCCCATTAATTAATTGCACTGATTTGACGCATTGTCGTACAACTGGTTACTATCAAATACTGACAACCATACACACCAGCACGTCGACCATTGCTGGAACAGTTCTGAGGACAGGCTGTCAGGGCCAAGCCATAATCATTGCTAGTTTAGTAGTAATATCACCATCATCATTTGATCTTTAGTCTAATTCATAATATATATGTCACACAATACATGTTCATTCTCTTATTCCATTGACTTACCGCATAAGTTAGTGGCTGGGTTGTATGTCTGTGCTGGGTTGATACAAGTACAGCCACAGTTTGTGTTTTGATTGGCATTGCTGGGACAACTTGGACATCCTGAATAATTAACAAGGTGAATGTGTATTCTTTGCAGCAAATTTAGTTTAACATCAAGAGAACACCTCCAAGATCTTGAGGTACATAACAAATATTTCCAATTTAAATGCTCATTGTGTTTTTTTCCAAAGTCAATGAGCAACAGTGAAATGGGAGTGGCTCGAAATGGGAAATTCTTGATGGCCACGATCTAATTAATTTCTCTTCTCACAATTTACAGCTCATACATTATGCATTCATAAATAAGCTTTTGCCTCTTTCATCTCCTTGTTGCATGCCTCCTTCTCTTATTCTTCATAAATGCACTTTCTCTAACTGAGTCACTTGCTGATTATGAAAGTAACAGACCTATCATAACAAGCACCTTCTAGTGGAACTACAATTTCCATTTAGAGGAGATAGCATCTAGACTGACAACAGAATGATGCCGGTTTGATGGCAAAGGAAAGCGTCAGAAGCTTAAATCAAAGGTTCCATACAGATCATGAAGAGGTAGAAACCTAATAAACATTATGAACAATTATCAATTTTTAACGTTTTTTTTTTCTTTTCTAATCTCAAATTAGCACTCCAAGACTGAAAAAAGAACAGAAGAAAAAAAAGTCTCTCACGACATACATTACTGACAGTCTTAGACAGACATAATATCCTTAACAAAAACTGAACTGATTCAAAAATGCGGTACTCCAGGTAAAATATAACAAGGCTGGCGTAGAAAAAAAACAACAAATTAACACATACATTATGCATTCATTTCTTCCTAATCAATCATAAAAATTGTCCGTTGCTTATTACTTACTGCACAGGTTTGACTCACCGCTGTATATCTAGTTAGGATTCAAACACTCACAACTATACACACCATCCATTGATTCCAATTTTAGGTATTTGTCAATAACCTTTAAGTTTACCAACAGTATGAATAATTGGTCTTTTGTTACACTGACTTACCGCATGTGTTAGTTGCTTGGTTATATGTGTGTGCTGCATTCTGACAAATGCAGTCACAATTTGCATTCTGGTTGGCATTGCTGGGACAAGTTCTCCGACATCCTGAACAATGAAAATTATAACTCTGTATTTTATGCAGCGACTTTAGTTTACCACGAAAAGAGCTACTTAAATATCTTTGGCTAGGTAATAACACTCACAACTATACACCATCCATTGATGGCAATATTAAGTATTTGTCAATAACCTTTAAGTTTACCAACAGTATGAATGATTGGCCCTACAATACATACTTCTCTGATGAAATGGAAAAGTGGCAATAGCTCAGGTCCTCACGTCGGTAAAGACCGCGGACACGAAGAAAACAAATAAGCGTTCAGCAGTTCGCTTTTTTTTTTTTAAAACTTCTTCTCTCTTCTCAAAATGGCAGTGACAAAAAAAGGTAAAAAATAAGAGACAGGATGATACATTATTGTCGATATTTTAGATAAACATAATGACTTTAACCAAATTCGAACTGATTCACTAATGGCTTACTTAACGTGATTGTGTACTTTATCTTTAATAAAGTTTTCAGATTCTTTTCTAATTCATTTCTCCTAAAAGAAACGTCATCTATATCTACAATTATACGTTAAATGTCTATTTCCCATTATATTTTCTCATAAATATTGAATGATTGCACTTTTAAATATTCTTCTGTACGTTGTAAAAGGTTCTATATAGACCATGAAGAGGTAGAAACCTAGCAAAACATTATGAATAACATTTTTTTTAATTGTTTTTCTAATCTCAAATTAGCAATTCTATATTACAAAAGCAACAGAACAAACAACAAATTAAGTAAAAACTGACTCAATACTGACGATCTTAGTTAAACACAATATCCTTAACAAAAGTTGAACTGATTCACTTATGGACCACTCAAAGAAAAACAGAATGAGCTGGCGTACAAAAAAAAAAAAATAACAGATACATTATGTATGCATTTCTTCCTAATCAATCATAAAAATGACCCGTCGCTCATTAATTACTGCACAGATTTGACGCACCACCATATAACTACTTACTATTCCAATACTTACAACTACACACAAAATGCAATAATGGCAGCTTCAGATATTTGTCAATAACCTTTAGACTTACCGACATTATGATTAATTGGTCTTGTTTATACTGACTTACCGCATCTGTTAGTTGCTTGGTTATATGTGTATGCTGGGTTCTGACAAATGCAGCCACAATTTGCATTCTGGTTGGCATTGCTGGGACAACTTCTCCGACATTCTGAACAATGAACATTATAACTATGTATTTTATGCAGAGACGTTAGTTTCACGGAAAGAGCTACTTAAAGATCTTTGGCTAGGTAAT
Organism: Onchidella celtica; assembly: GCA_963931925.1. Taxonomy (NCBI): domain Eukaryota; kingdom Metazoa; phylum Mollusca; class Gastropoda; order Systellommatophora; family Onchidiidae; genus Onchidella; species Onchidella celtica. Next base: position 10,235,534 of record OZ007576.1, on the reverse strand, counting down.
AGATATTTTCATGAGAAGGGCTGGAGGTCTCAGGTTGGACTTTCATGCAGCTTACTTAACCCTAAGAAGCCAAACGGAAAGCAAGGAACAGCCTCAAATGGAACATTTTCAGTGTGTATAATCAATTTGTTTTTCTCTTATCCCCTTTTACTGCCATATTCATAAGAAAGATTTTATTCTTTTCAAGTTCATCATCTAGCTCGAAAGACTTTCCTTTTATTCTTCATAAAGGCCCTTACTATGAGTCACTCAACTGTTCATTAGTACAGCAACAGAACTGGCACAATTAGCCACCATACTGAGGACCTTTGAATTTTAGAACGTTTATTTAACTGAGATGGCACTTGGCCTAACAACAGATACTTCTTTGATGGAATGGAAAAGTGGGGAGAGCTCAGATCCTCAGGTCGGTAAAGACAACGGCCAGGCAGAAAATTAATAAATATTCAGTGTAACATTTTTTTTAAAAACTTCTTCTCTGTTCTCAAAATCCAAGGGAAAAAAAAAAGAGCAAGAAATTACTGACACCATGATACGTTGTCGATATTTTAGATAAACGTAATAATCTTAACCAAAGTTGAACTGACTCACTAATGGGTTACTTCAAGAGACGCGTGATCAATTGGAGTGGACAAGACAAATTAATAATAAATATAAGAATTATTTTGCATGCATTTTTCTAATCAATCATGAAGGTTTATGAAACACCCATTAATCAATTGCGGTGGTTTGACTTATTGCCGTATATCTGGTTACTATTCAAATATCTGCTTGTTCGAAACCCCTTCCTCTTAATCTTCATAAATGCACTTTCTCTAACTCAGTCAGTTGCTGATTAGGAAAGCAACAGACCTATTATAAATAGCCACCTTCCAAAGAAACTAAAGCTTTTATTTAATGGAGATGGCATCTGGACTAACAACAGAATGATCCTTCTATAATGACCCGGGAAAGTAGTAAGAGCTCAAATCCGAGGTTCTATATAGATTTAGAATAGGTAGAAACAAAAAAAAAACTTTATGAATAATATTTTTTAAAACTTTTTTTTCTAATCTCAAATTAGCAATTCCTGCCTGAAAAAAGAGAACGGACAAAAAAAATATCACAGGATATTCAAAACTAAGGATTTTAGTTAAACATAATATCCTGAAAAAAAAACGTTTAGCAGATTCACTAAGTATTCCAAGAAAAGTAGAATAGGCTGGCGTCGAAAAACCAAAATAAAAAATACATGATGCATGCATTTCTTCCTAATTAATCATAAACATTATGTGTCACTCATTACTTACTGCACAAGGATGATGCATCGTTGTAAATCTACTTACTATTCAAACACCGACAACTACACACGTCATCCATTGATGATATCTTTAGACATTTGACAATAATCAATCCGTAAGTTTACCTGCAATATGAGTAATTGGTCTTTTGCTACAATAACTCACCGCATGTGTTAGCTGCTTGGTTATATGTGTGTGCTGGATTCTGACAAATACAGCCACAATTTGCATTCTGGTTGGCATTGCTGGGACAACTTCTCGGACATCCTGAACAATGGGCATTATAACTCTGTATTTTATGCAGCGACTTTAGTTTACCACGAAAAGAGCTACTTAAAGATCTCTGGCTAGGTGATAAATATTTTCATTGGAACTGCTGGAAATCTCAGTTTGATTTTTATACAGCTTACTTACAAACTAAAAAGCCAAACGTTTAGACATGAAAAGACTTAAATGGGACATTTTTAATGTGTAGAATCAATTGGTTTTTGTCTTATCCCCCTTTGCTGTTATATTCATAAAAAAGATTTAATTCCTTTCAAGTTCATCATCTAGCTCGATGGATTGCTTTGCTTTTTATTCTTCATAAATGCCTTTACTTTAAATCACTCACAGCAACAGAACTGGCACAAATATCCACCTTACAGATGACCCTCGGCTTTTAGAACGTTCATTTAATTGAGATGGCACCTGGCTTAACAATACATACTTCTTTGATGGAATGGAAAAGTGGCAAGAGCTTAGATCTTCAGGTCTGTAAAGACCACGGGCACTTAGAAAAGTAATAAATATTCAGTAGATCGCTATTTTTGATTTTTTTGACTTCTTCTCTCTTCTCAAAATGGTAATAACAAAACAAAAAAATAGTAAGCAATGACAGGATGATACATTATTGTCGATATTTTAGATAAACATAATGACTTTATCCAAAGTTGAACTGATTCACTAATGGGTTACTTAAAGTAATTGTGTACTTAATCTTGAATAAGATTTTCAGATTCTTGTCTAATTCATTAGTCCTTAAAGAAACTTCATCAATATATACAGTTAGACGTTAAATGTCTATTTTCCAATTATATTTTCTCATAAATATTGATTGATTGCACTCTGTACGTTGTAAAAGGTTCTATATAGACCATGAAGAGGTAGAAACCTAGCAAAACATTATGAATAACATTTTTAAAAATTGTTTTTCTAATCTGATTTTCTATATTACAAGAAGAACAGAACAAAAAAAAATCCAGTAAAAACTGACACAATACTGACGATCTTACTTAAACATAATACCCTTAACAAAAGTTGAACTGATCCACTTATGGGCCATCCAAAGAAAAACAGAATGAGCCGGCGTACAAAAAAATAAAATAACAGGTATATTATTTATGCATTTCTTCCTAATCAATCATAAAAATGACCCGTCGCTCATTAATTACTGCACAGATTTGTCGCACCACAGTATATCTACTTACTAGTCCAATACTTACTACTACACACAAAATGCAATAATGGCAGCTTTAGACATTTGTCAATAACCTTTAGACTTACCTACATTATGATTAATTGGTCTTGTTTATACTGACTTACCGCATCTGTTAGTTGCTTGGTTATATGTGTGTGCTGGGTTCTGACAAATGCAGCCACAATTTGCATTCTGGTTGGCATTGCTGGGACAACTTCTCCGACATTCTGAACAATGAACATTATAACTATGTATTTTATGCAGAGACGTTAGTTTCACGGAAAGAGCTACTTAAAGATCTTTGGCTAGGTAATAGATATTTTCATGAGAAGGGCTGGAGGTCTCAGGTTGGACTTTCATGCAGCTTACTTAACCCTAAGAAGCCAAACTGAAAGCAAGGAACAGCCTCAAATGGGACATTTTCAGTGTGTATAATCAACTTGTTTTTCTCTTATCCCCCTTTACCGCCATATTCATAAGGACGATTTTAGTCCTTTCAAGTTCGTCAACTAGCTAGATAGCCTTGCCTTTCATTCCGCATAAATGTACTTAGTCTTGATAACTCAACTATTCATTAGTACAGCAACAGAACTGGCACAAACAGCCACCTTACAGAGCACCTCTGGCTTTTTTAAAGTTCATTTAATTGAGATGGCACCAGTCCTAACAATAGATATTTCTTTGATGGAATGGAAAAGTGGCAAGAGCTCAGGTCCTCAGGTCGGTAAAGACCACGGACACGTAGGAAACTAATGATCATTAAGTATAACACTTTTTTTAAACTTCTTCTCTTTTTTCAAAATGGCAGAAACAAAAAACAAAACAAAAAAACAACAAATGGCAGACAGGATGATACATTACTGTCGATATTTTAGATAAATATAATGACCCTAACCAAAGTTGGACTGATTCGTTAATAGGTTACTCAAAGAGAGGCATGATCAGTTGGATTGGACAAGAGAAAATAACAAATACAATAATTATGTTGCTTGCACTTTTCATAATCAATCATCAAGGTTTTAAATCGCCCATTAATTAATTGCACTGATTTGACGCATTGTCGTACAACTGGTTACTATCAAATACTGACAACCATACACACCAGCACGTCGACCATTGCTGGAACAGTTCTGAGGACAGGCTGTCAGGGCCAAGCCATAATCATTGCTAGTTTAGTAGTAATATCACCATCATCATTTGATCTTTAGTCTAATTCATAATATATATGTCACACAATACATGTTCATTCTCTTATTCCATTGACTTACCGCATAAGTTAGTGGCTGGGTTGTATGTCTGTGCTGGGTTGATACAAGTACAGCCACAGTTTGTGTTTTGATTGGCATTGCTGGGACAACTTGGACATCCTGAATAATTAACAAGGTGAATGTGTATTCTTTGCAGCAAATTTAGTTTAACATCAAGAGAACACCTCCAAGATCTTGAGGTACATAACAAATATTTCCAATTTAAATGCTCATCGTGTTTTTTTCCAAAGTCAATGAGCAACAGTGAAATGGGAGTGGCTCGAAATGGGAAATTCTTGATGGCCACGATCTAATTAATTTCTCTTCTCACAATTTACAGCTCATACATTATGCATTCATAAATAAGCTTTTGCCTCTTCCATCTCCTTGTTGCATGCCTCATTCTCTTATTCTTCATAAATGCACTTTCTCTAACTGAGTCACTTGCTGATTATGAAAGTAACAGACCTATCATAACAAGCACCTTCTAGTGGAACTACAATTTCCATTTAGAGGAGATAGCATCTAGACTGACAACAGAATGATGCCGGTTTGATGGCAAAGGAAAGCGTCAGAAGCTTAAATCAAAGGTTCTATACAGATCATGAAGAGGTAGAAACCTAATAAACATTATGAACAATTATTAATTTTTAACGTCTTTTTTTTCTTTTCTAATCTCAAATTAGCACTCCAAGACTGAAAAAAGAACAGAAGAAAAAAAAAAACGTCTCTCACGACATACATTACTGACAGTCTTAGACAGACATAATATCCTTAACAAAAACTGAACTGATTCAAAAATGCGGTACTCCAGGTAAAATATAACAAGGCTGGCGTAGAAAAAAAACAACAAATTAACACATATATTATGCATTCATTTCTTCCCAATCAATCATAAAAATTGTCCGTTGCTTATTACTTACTGCACAGGTTTGACTCACCGCTGTATATCTAGTTAGGATTCAAATACTCACAACTATACACACCACCCAGTGATTCCAACTTTAGGTATTTGTCAATAACCTTTAAGGTTATCAACAGTATGAATAATTTGTCTTTTACACTGACTTACCGCATGTGTTAGTTGTTTGGTTATATATGTGTGCTGGGTTCTGACAAATGCAGCCACAATTTGCATTCTGGTTGGCATTGCTGGGACAAGTTCTCCAACATCCTGAACAATGAAAATTATAACTTAGTATTTTATGCAGCGACTTCAGTTTACCACGAAAAGAGCTACTTAAAGATCTTTGGCTAGGTAATAACACTCACAACTATACACCATCCAGTGATGGCAAAAATAAGTATTTGTCAATAACCTTTAAGTTTACCAACAGTATGAATGATTGGCCCTACAATACATACTTCTCTGATGAAATGGAAAAGTGGCAATAGCTCAGGTCCTCACGTCGGTAAAGACCGCGGACACGAAGAAAACAAATAAACATTCAGCAGTTCGCTTTTTTTTTTTTTAAAACTTCTTCTCTCTTCTCAAAATGGCAGTGACAAAAAAAGGTAAAAAATAAGAGACAGGATGATACATTATTGTCGATATTTTAGATAAACATAATGACTTTAACCAAATTCGAACTGATTCACTAATGGCTTACTTAACGTGATTGTGTACTTTATCTTTAATAAGGTTTTCAGATTCTTTTCTAATTCATTTCTCCTAAAAGAAACATCATCTATATCTACAATTATACGTTAAATGTCTATTTCCCATTATATTTTCTCATAAATATTGAGTGATTGCACTTTTAAATATTCTTCTGTACGTTGTAAAAAGGTTCTATATAGACCATGAAGAGGTAGAAACCTAGCAAAACATTATGAATAACATTTTTTTTAATTGTTTTTCTAATCTCAAATTAGCAATTCTATATTACAAAAGCAACAGAACAAACAACAAATTAAGTAAAAACTGACTCAATACTGACGATCTTAGTTAAACACAATATCCTTAACAAAAGTTGAACTAATTCACTTATGGACCACTCAAAGAAAAACAGAATGAGCTGGCGTACAAAAAAAAAAAAATAACAGATACATTATGTATGCATTTCTTCCTAATCAATCATAAAAATGACCCGTCGCTCATTAATTACTGCACAGATTTGACGCACCACCATATAACTACTTACTATTCCAATACTTACAACTACACACAAAATGCAATAATGGCAGCTTCAGATATTTGTCAATAACCTTTAGACTTACCGACATTATGATTAATTGGTCTTGTTTATACTGACTTACCGCATCTGTTAGTTGCTTGGTTATATGTGTATGCTGGGTTCTGACAAATGCAGCCACAATTTGCATTCTGGTTGGCATTGCTGGGACAACTTCTCCGACATTCTGAACAATGAACATTATAACTATGTATTTTATGCAGAGACGTTAGTTTCACGGAAAGAGCTACTTAAAGATCTTTGGCTAGGTAATAGATATTTTCATGAGAAGGGCTGGAGGTCTCAGGTTGGACTTTCATGCAGCTTACTTAACCCTAAGAAGCCAAACGGAAAGCAAGGAACAGCCTCAAATGGAACATTTTCAGTGTGTATAATCAATTTGTTTTTCTCTTATCCCCTTTTACTGCCATATTCATAAGAAAGATTTTATTCTTTTCAAGTTCATCATCTAGCTCGAAAGACTTTCCTTTTATTCTTCATAAAGGCCCTTACTATGAGTCACTCAACTGTTCATTAGTACAGCAACAGAACTGGCACAATTAGCCACCATACTGAGGACCTTTGAATTTTAGAACGTTTATTTAACTGAGATGGCACTTGGCCTAACAACAGATACTTCTTTGATGGAATGGAAAAGTGGGGAGAGCTCAGATCCTCAGGTCGGTAAAGACAACGGCCAGGCAGAAAATTAATAAATATTCAGTGTAACATTTTTTTTAAAAACTTCTTCTCTGTTCTCAAAATCCAAGGGAAAAAAAAAAGAGCAAGAAATTACTGACACCATGATACGTTGTCGATATTTTAGATAAACGTAATAATCTTAACCAAAGTTGAACTGACTCACTAATGGGTTACTTCAAGAGACGCGTGATCAATTGGAGTGGACAAGACAAATTAATAATAAATATAAGAATTATTTTGCATGCATTTTTCTAATCAATCATGAAGGTTTATGAAACACCCATTAATCAATTGCGGTGGTTTGACTTATTGCCGTATATCTGGTTAATATTCAAATATCTGCTTGTTCGAAACCCCTTCCTCTTAATCTTCATAAATGCACTTTCTCTAACTCAGTCAGTTGCTGATTAGGAAAGCAACAGACCTATTATAAATAGCCACCTTCCAAAGAAACTAAAGCTTTTATTTAATGGAGATGGCATCTGGACTAACAACAGAATGATCCTTCTATAATGACCCGGGAAAGTAGTAAGAGCTCAAATCCGAGGTTCTATATAGATTTAGAATAGGTAGAAACAAAAAAAAAACTTTATGAATAATATTTTTTAAAACTTTTTTTTCTAATCTCAAATTAGCAATTCCTGCCTGAAAAAAGAGAACGGACAAAAAAAATATCACAGGATATTCAAAACTAAGGATTTTAGTTAAACATAATATCCTGAAAAAAAAACGTTTAGCAGATTCACTAAGTATTCCAAGAAAAGTAGAATAGGCTGGCGTCGAAAAACCAAAATAAAAAATACATGATGCATGCATTTCTTCCTAATTAATCATAAACATTATGTGTCACTCATTACTTACTGCACAAGGATGATGCATCGTTGTAAATCTACTTACTATTCAAACACCGACAACTACACACGTCATCCATTGATGATATCTTTAGACATTTGACAATAATCAATCCGTAAGTTTACCTGCAATATGAGTAATTGGTCTTTTGCTACAATAACTCACCGCATGTGTTAGCTGCTTGGTTATATGTGTGTGCTGGATTCTGACAAATACAGCCACAATTTGCATTCTGGTTGGCATTGCTGGGACAACTTCTCGGACATCCTGAACAATGGGCATTATAACTCTGTATTTTATGCAGCGACTTTAGTTTACCACGAAAAGAGCTACTTAAAGATCTCTGGCTAGGTGATAAATATTTTCATTGGAACTGCTGGAAATCTCAGTTTGATTTTTATACAGCTTACTTACAAACTAAAAAGCCAAACGTTTAGACATGAAAAGACTTAAATGGGACATTTTTAATGTGTAGAATCAATTGGTTTTTGTCTTATCCCCCTTTGCTGTTATATTCATAAAAAAGATTTAATTCCTTTCAAGTTCATCATCTAGCTCGATGGATTGCTTTGCTTTTTATTCTTCATAAATGCCTTTACTTTAAATCACTCACAGCAACAGAACTGGCACAAATATCCACCTTACAGATGACCCTCGGCTTTTAGAACGTTCATTTAATTGAGATGGCACCTGGCTTAACAATACATACTTCTTTGATGGAATGGAAAAGTGGCAAGAGCTTAGATCTTCAGGTCTGTAAAGACCACGGGCACTTAGAAAAGTAATAAATATTCAGTAGATCGCTATTTTTGATTTTTTTGACTTCTTCTCTCTTCTCAAAATGGTAATAACAAAACAAAAAAATAGTAAGCAATGACAGGATGATACATTATTGTCGATATTTTAGATAAACATAATGACTTTATCCAAAGTTGAACTGATTCACTAATGGGTTACTTAAAGTAATTGTGTACTTAATCTTGAATAAGATTTTCAGATTCTTGTCTAATTCATTAGTCCTTAAAGAAACTTCATCAATATATACAGTTAGACGTTAAATGTCTATTTTCCAATTATATTTTCTCATAAATATTGATTGATTGCACTCTGTACGTTGTAAAAGGTTCTATATAGACCATGAAGAGGTAGAAACCTAGCAAAACATTATGAATAACATTTTTAAAAATTGTTTTTCTAATCTGATTTTCTATATTACAAGAAGAACAGAACAAAAAAAAATCCAGTAAAAACTGACACAATACTGACGATCTTACTTAAACATAATACCCTTAACAAAAGTTGAACTGATCCACTTATGGGCCATCCAAAGAAAAACAGAATGAGCCGGCGTACAAAAAAATAAAATAACAGGTATATTATTTATGCATTTCTTCCTAATCAATCATAAAAATGACCCGTCGCTCATTAATTACTGCACAGATTTGTCGCACCACAGTATATCTACTTACTAGTCCAATACTTACTACTACACACAAAATGCAATAATGGCAGCTTTAGACATTTGTCAATAACCTTTAGACTTACCTACATTATGATTAATTGGTCTTGTTTATACTGACTTACCGCATCTGTTAGTTGCTTGGTTATATGTGTGTGCTGGGTTCTGACAAATGCAGCCACAATTTGCATTCTGGTTGGCATTGCTGGGACAACTTCTCCGACATTCTGAACAATGAACATTATAACTATGTATTTTATGCAGAGACGTTAGTTTCACGGAAAGAGCTACTTAAAGATCTTTGGCTAGGTAATAGATATTTTCATGAGAAGGGCTGGAGGTCTCAGGTTGGACTTTCATGCAGCTTACTTAACCCTAAGAAGCCAAACGGAAAGCAAGGAACAGCCTCAAATGGGACATTTTCAGTGTGTATAATCAACTTGTTTTTCTCTTATCCCCTTTTACCGCCATATTGATAAGGACGATTTTAGTCCTTTCAAGTTCGTCAACTAGCTAGATAGCCTTGCCTTTCATTCCGCATAAATGTACTTAGTCTTGATAACTCAACTATTCATTAGTACAGCAACAGAACTGGCACAAACAGCCAACTTACAGAGCACCTCTGGCTTTTTTAAAGTTCATTTAATTGAGATGGCACCAGTCCTAACAATAGATATTTCTTTGATGGAATGGAAAAGTGGCAAGAGCTCAGGTCCTCAGGTCGGTAAAGACCACGGACACGTAGGAAACTAATGATCATTAAGTATAACACTTGTTTTAAACTTCTTCTCTTTTTTCAAAATGGCAGAAACAAAAAACAAAACAAAAAAACAACAAATGGCAGACAGGATGATACATTACTGTCGATATTTTAGATAAATATAATGACCCTAACCAAAGTTGGACTGATTCGTTAATAGGTTACTCAAAGAGAGGCATGATCAGTTGGATTGGACAAGAGAAAATAACAAATACAATAATTATGTTGCTTGCACTTTTCATAATCAATCATCAAGGTTTTAAATCGCCCATTAATTAATTGCACTGATTTGACGCATTGTCGTACAACTGGTTACTATCAAATACTGACAACCATACACACCAGCACGTCGACCATTGCTGGAACAGTTCTGAGGACAGGCTGTCAGGGCCAAGCCATAATCATTGCTAGTTTAGTAGTAATATCACCATCATCATTTGATCTTTAGTCTAATTCATAATATATATGTCACACAATACATGTTCATTCTCTTATTCCATTGACTTACCGCATAAGTTAGTGGCTGGGTTGTATGTCTGTGCTGGGTTGATACAAGTACAGCCACAGTTTGTGTTTTGATTGGCATTGCTGGGACAACTTGGACATCCTGAATAATTAACAAGGTGAATGTGTATTCTTTGCAGCAAATTTAGTTTAACATCAAGAGAACACCTCCAAGATCTTGAGGTACATAACAAATATTTCCAATTTAAATGCTCATTGTGTTTTTTTCCAAAGTCAATGAGCAACAGTGAAATGGGAGTGGCTCGAAATGGGAAATTCTTGATGGCCACGATCTAATTAATTTCTCTTCTCACAATTTACAGCTCATACATTATGCATTCATAAATAAGCTTTTGCCTCTTTCATCTCCTTGTTGCATGCCTCCTTCTCTTATTCTTCATAAATGCACTTTCTCTAACTGAGTCACTTGCTGATTATGAAAGTAACAGACCTATCATAACAAGCACCTTCTAGTGGAACTACAATTTCCATTTAGAGGAGATAGCATCTAGACTGACAACAGAATGATGCCGGTTTGATGGCAAAGGAAAGCGTCAGAAGCTTAAATCAAAGGTTCCATACAGATCATGAAGAGGTAGAAACCTAATAAACATTATGAACAATTATCAATTTTTAACGTTTTTTTTTTCTTTTCTAATCTCAAATTAGCACTCCAAGACTGAAAAAAGAACAGAAGAAAAAAAAGTCTCTCACGACATACATTACTGACAGTCTTAGACAGACATAATATCCTTAACAAAAACTGAACTGATTCAAAAATGCGGTACTCCAGGTAAAATATAACAAGGCTGGCGTAGAAAAAAAACAACAAATTAACACATACATTATGCATTCATTTCTTCCTAATCAATCATAAAAATTGTCCGTTGCTTATTACTTACTGCACAGGTTTGACTCACCGCTGTATATCTAGTTAGGATTCAAACACTCACAACTATACACACCATCCATTGATTCCAATTTTAGGTATTTGTCAATAACCTTTAAGTTTACCAACAGTATGAATAATTGGTCTTTTGTTACACTGACTTACCGCATGTGTTAGTTGCTTGGTTATATGTGTGTGCTGCATTCTGACAAATGCAGTCACAATTTGCATTCTGGTTGGCATTGCTGGGACAAGTTCTCCGACATCCTGAACAATGAAAATTATAACTCTGTATTTTATGCAGCGACTTTAGTTTACCACGAAAAGAGCTACTTAAATATCTTTGGCTAGGTAATAACACTCACAACTATACACCATCCATTGATGGCAATATTAAGTATTTGTCAATAACCTTTAAGTTTACCAACAGTATGAATGATTGGCCCTACAATACATACTTCTCTGATGAAATGGAAAAGTGGCAATAGCTCAGGTCCTCACGTCGGTAAAGACCGCGGACACGAAGAAAACAAATAAGCGTTCAGCAGTTCGCTTTTTTTTTTTTAAAACTTCTTCTCTCTTCTCAAAATGGCAGTGACAAAAAAAGGTAAAAAATAAGAGACAGGATGATACATTATTGTCGATATTTTAGATAAACATAATGACTTTAACCAAATTCGAACTGATTCACTAATGGCTTACTTAACGTGATTGTGTACTTTATCTTTAATAAAGTTTTCAGATTCTTTTCTAATTCATTTCTCCTAAAAGAAACGTCATCTATATCTACAATTATACGTTAAATGTCTATTTCCCATTATATTTTCTCATAAATATTGAATGATTGCACTTTTAAATATTCTTCTGTACGTTGTAAAAGGTTCTATATAGACCATGAAGAGGTAGAAACCTAGCAAAACATTATGAATAACATTTTTTTTAATTGTTTTTCTAATCTCAAATTAGCAATTCTATATTACAAAAGCAACAGAACAAACAACAAATTAAGTAAAAACTGACTCAATACTGACGATCTTAGTTAAACACAATATCCTTAACAAAAGTTGAACTGATTCACTTATGGACCACTCAAAGAAAAACAGAATGAGCTGGCGTACAAAAAAAAAAAAATAACAGATACATTATGTATGCATTTCTTCCTAATCAATCATAAAAATGACCCGTCGCTCATTAATTACTGCACAGATTTGACGCACCACCATATAACTACTTACTATTCCAATACTTACAACTACACACAAAATGCAATAATGGCAGCTTCAGATATTTGTCAATAACCTTTAGACTTACCGACATTATGATTAATTGGTCTTGTTTATACTGACTTACCGCATCTGTTAGTTGCTTGGTTATATGTGTATGCTGGGTTCTGACAAATGCAGCCACAATTTGCATTCTGGTTGGCATTGCTGGGACAACTTCTCCGACATTCTGAACAATGAACATTATAACTATGTATTTTATGCAGAGACGTTAGTTTCACGGAAAGAGCTACTTAAAGATCTTTGGCTAGGTAATAGATATTTTCATGAGAAGGGCTGGAGGTCTCAGGTTGGACTTTCATGCAGCTTACTTAACCCTAAGAAGCCAAACGGAAAGCAAGGAACAGCCTCAAATGGAACATTTTCAGTGTGTATAATCAATTTGTTTTTCTCTTATCCCCTTTTACTGCCATATTCATAAGAAAGATTTTATTCTTTTCAAGTTCATCATCTAGCTCGAAAGACTTTCCTTTTATTCTTCATAAAGGCCCTTACTATGAGTCACTCAACTGTTCATTAGTACAGCAACAGAACTGGCACAATTAGCCACCATACTGAGGACCTTTGAATTTTAGAACGTTTATTTAACTGAGATGGCACTTGGCCTAACAACAGATACTTCTTTGATGGAATGGAAAAGTGGGGAGAGCTCAGATCCTCAGGTCGGTAAAGACAACGGCCAGGCAGAAAATTAATAAATATTCAGTGTAACATTTTTTTTAAAAACTTCTTCTCTGTTCTCAAAATCCAAGGGAAAAAAAAAAGAGCAAGAAATTACTGACACCATGATACGTTGTCGATATTTTAGATAAACGTAATAATCTTAACCAAAGTTGAACTGACTCACTAATGGGTTACTTCAAGAGACGCGTGATCAATTGGAGTGGACAAGACAAATTAATAATAAATATAAGAATTATTTTGCATGCATTTTTCTAATCAATCATGAAGGTTTATGAAACACCCATTAATCAATTGCGGTGGTTTGACTTATTGCCGTATATCTGGTTACTATTCAAATATCTGCTTGTTCGAAACCCCTTCCTCTTAATCTTCATAAATGCACTTTCTCTAACTCAGTCAGTTGCTGATTAGGAAAGCAACAGACCTATTATAAATAGCCACCTTCCAAAGAAACTAAAGCTTTTATTTAATGGAGATGGCATCTGGACTAACAACAGAATGATCCTTCTATAATGACCCGGGAAAGTAGTAAGAGCTCAAATCCGAGGTTCTATATAGATTTAGAATAGGTAGAAACAAAAAAAAAACTTTATGAATAATATTTTTTAAAACTTTTTTTTCTAATCTCAAATTAGCAATTCCTGCCTGAAAAAAGAGAACGGACAAAAAAAATATCACAGGATATTCAAAACTAAGGATTTTAGTTAAACATAATATCCTGAAAAAAAAACGTTTAGCAGATTCACTAAGTATTCCAAGAAAAGTAGAATAGGCTGGCGTCGAAAAACCAAAATAAAAAATACATGATGCATGCATTTCTTCCTAATTAATCATAAACATTATGTGTCACTCATTACTTACTGCACAAGGATGATGCATCGTTGTAAATCTACTTACTATTCAAACACCGACAACTACACACGTCATCCATTGATGATATCTTTAGACATTTGACAATAATCAATCCGTAAGTTTACCTGCAATATGAGTAATTGGTCTTTTGCTACAATAACTCACCGCATGTGTTAGCTGCTTGGTTATATGTGTGTGCTGGATTCTGACAAATACAGCCACAATTTGCATTCTGGTTGGCATTGCTGGGACAACTTCTCGGACATCCTGAACAATGGGCATTATAACTCTGTATTTTATGCAGCGACTTTAGTTTACCACGAAAAGAGCTACTTAAAGATCTCTGGCTAGGTGATAAATATTTTCATTGGAACTGCTGGAAATCTCAGTTTGATTTTTATACAGCTTACTTACAAACTAAAAAGCCAAACGTTTAGACATGAAAAGACTTAAATGGGACATTTTTAATGTGTAGAATCAATTGGTTTTTGTCTTATCCCCCTTTGCTGTTATATTCATAAAAAAGATTTAATTCCTTTCAAGTTCATCATCTAGCTCGATGGATTGCTTTGCTTTTTATTCTTCATAAATGCCTTTACTTTAAATCACTCACAGCAACAGAACTGGCACAAATATCCACCTTACAGATGACCCTCGGCTTTTAGAACGTTCATTTAATTGAGATGGCACCTGGCTTAACAATACATACTTCTTTGATGGAATGGAAAAGTGGCAAGAGCTTAGATCTTCAGGTCTGTAAAGACCACGGGCACTTAGAAAAGTAATAAATATTCAGTAGATCGCTATTTTTGATTTTTTTGACTTCTTCTCTCTTCTCAAAATGGTAATAACAAAACAAAAAAATAGTAAGCAATGACAGGATGATACATTATTGTCGATATTTTAGATAAACATAATGACTTTATCCAAAGTTGAACTGATTCACTAATGGGTTACTTAAAGTAATTGTGTACTTAATCTTGAATAAGATTTTCAGATTCTTGTCTAATTCATTAGTCCTTAAAGAAACTTCATCAATATATACAGTTAGACGTTAAATGTCTATTTTCCAATTATATTTTCTCATAAATATTGATTGATTGCACTCTGTACGTTGTAAAAGGTTCTATATAGACCATGAAGAGGTAGAAACCTAGCAAAACATTATGAATAACATTTTTAAAAATTGTTTTTCTAATCTGATTTTCTATATTACAAGAAGAACAGAACAAAAAAAAATCCAGTAAAAACTGACACAATACTGACGATCTTACTTAAACATAATACCCTTAACAAAAGTTGAACTGATCCACTTATGGGCCATCCAAAGAAAAACAGAATGAGCCGGCGTACAAAAAAATAAAATAACAGGTATATTATTTATGCATTTCTTCCTAATCAATCATAAAAATGACCCGTCGCTCATTAATTACTGCACAGATTTGTCGCACCACAGTATATCTACTTACTAGTCCAATACTTACTACTACACACAAAATGCAATAATGGCAGCTTTAGACATTTGTCAATAACCTTTAGACTTACCTACATTATGATTAATTGGTCTTGTTTATACTGACTTACCGCATCTGTTAGTTGCTTGGTTATATGTGTGTGCTGGGTTCTGACAAATGCAGCCACAATTTGCATTCTGGTTGGCATTGCTGGGACAACTTCTCCGACATTCTGAACAATGAACATTATAACTATGTATTTTATGCAGAGACGTTAGTTTCACGGAAAGAGCTACTTAAAGATCTTTGGCTAGGTAATAGATATTTTCATGAGAAGGGCTGGAGGTCTCAGGTTGGACTTTCATGCAGCTTACTTAACCCTAAGAAGCCAAACTGAAAGCAAGGAACAGCCTCAAATGGGACATTTTCAGTGTGTATAATCAACTTGTTTTTCTCTTATCCCCCTTTACCGCCATATTCATAAGGACGATTTTAGTCCTTTCAAGTTCGTCAACTAGCTAGATAGCCTTGCCTTTCATTCCGCATAAATGTACTTAGTCTTGATAACTCAACTATTCATTAGTACAGCAACAGAACTGGCACAAACAGCCACCTTACAGAGCACCTCTGGCTTTTTTAAAGTTCATTTAATTGAGATGGCACCAGTCCTAACAATAGATATTTCTTTGATGGAATGGAAAAGTGGCAAGAGCTCAGGTCCTCAGGTCGGTAAAGACCACGGACACGTAGGAAACTAATGATCATTAAGTATAACACTTTTTTTAAACTTCTTCTCTTTTTTCAAAATGGCAGAAACAAAAAACAAAACAAAAAAACAACAAATGGCAGACAGGATGATACATTACTGTCGATATTTTAGATAAATATAATGACCCTAACCAAAGTTGGACTGATTCGTTAATAGGTTACTCAAAGAGAGGCATGATCAGTTGGATTGGACAAGAGAAAATAACAAATACAATAATTATGTTGCTTGCACTTTTCATAATCAATCATCAAGGTTTTAAATCGCCCATTAATTAATTGCACTGATTTGACGCATTGTCGTACAACTGGTTACTATCAAATACTGACAACCATACACACCAGCAAGTCGACCATTGCTGGAACAGTTCTGAGGACAGGCTGTCAGGGCCAAGCCATAATCATTGCTAGTTTAGTAGTAATATCACCATCATCATTTGATCTTTAGTCTAATTCATAATATATATGTCACACAATACATGTTCATTCTCTTATTCCATTGACTTACCGCATAAGTTAGTGGCTGGGTTGTATGTCTGTGCTGGGTTGATACAAGTACAGCCACAGTTTGTGTTTTGATTGGCATTGCTGGGACAACTTGGACATCCTGAATAATTAACAAGGTGAATGTGTATTCTTTGCAGCAAATTTAGTTTAACATCAAGAGAACACCTCCAAGATCTTGAGGTACATAACAAATATTTCCAATTTAAATGCTCATCGTGTTTTTTTCCAAAGTCAATGAGCAACAGTGAAATGGGAGTGGCTCGAAATGGGAAATTCTTGATGGCCACGATCTAATTAATTTCTCTTCTCACAATTTACAGCTCATACATTATGCATTCATAAATAAGCTTTTGCCTCTTCCATCTCCTTGTTGCATGCCTCATTCTCTTATTCTTCATAAATGCACTTTCTCTAACTGAGTCACTTGCTGATTATGAAAGTAACAGACCTATCATAACAAGCACCTTCTAGTGGAACTACAATTTCCATTTAGAGGAGATAGCATCTAGACTGACAACAGAATGATGCCGGTTTGATGGCAAAGGAAAGCGTCAGAAGCTTAAATCAAAGGTTCTATACAGATCATGAAGAGGTAGAAACCTAATAAACATTATGAACAATTATTAATTTTTAACGTCTTTTTTTTCTTTTCTAATCTCAAATTAGCACTCCAAGACTGAAAAAAGAACAGAAGAAAAAAAAAAACGTCTCTCACGACATACATTACTGACAGTCTTAGACAGACATAATATCCTTAACAAAAACTGAACTGATTCAAAAATGCGGTACTCCAGGTAAAATATAACAAGGCTGGCGTAGAAAAAAAACAACAAATTAACACATACATTATGCATTCATTTCTTCCTAATCAATCATAAAAATTGTCCGTTGCTTATTACTTACTGCACAGGTTTGACTCACCGCTGTATATCTAGTTAGGATTCAAACACTCACAACTATACACACCATCCATTGATTCCAATTTTAGGTATTTGTCAATAACCTTTAAGTTTACCAACAGTATGAATAATTGGTCTTTTGTTACACTGACTTACCGCATGTGTTAGTTGCTTGGTTATATGTGTGTGCTGCATTCTGACAAATGCAGTCACAATTTGCATTCTGGTTGGCATTGCTGGGACAAGTTCTCCGACATCCTGAACAATGAAAATTATAACTCTGTATTTTATGCAGCGACTTTAGTTTACCACGAAAAGAGCTACTTAAATATCTTTGGCTAGGTAATAACACTCACAACTATACACCATCCATTGATGGCAATATTAAGTATTTGTCAATAACCTTTAAGTTTACCAACAGTATGAATGATTGGCCCTACAATACATACTTCTCTGATGAAATGGAAAAGTGGCAATAGCTCAGGTCCTCACGTCGGTAAAGACCGCGGACACGAAGAAAACAAATAAACATTCAGCAGTTCGCTTTTTTTTTTTTTAAAACTTCTTCTCTCTTCTCAAAATGGCAGTGACAAAAAAAGGTAAAAAATAAGAGACAGGATGATACATTATTGTCGATATTTTAGATAAACATAATGACTTTAACCAAATTCGAACTGATTCACTAATGGCTTACTTAACGTGATTGTGTACTTTATCTTTAATAAGGTTTTCAGATTCTTTTCTAATTCATTTCTCCTAAAAGAAACATCATCTATATCTACAATTATACGTTAAATGTCTATTTCCCATTATATTTTCTCATAAATATTGAGTGATTGCACTTTTAAATATTCTTCTGTACGTTGTAAAAAGGTTCTATATAGACCATGAAGAGGTAGAAACCTAGCAAAACATTATGAATAACATTTTTTTTAATTGTTTTTCTAATCTCAAATTAGCAATTCTATATTACAAAAGCAACAGAACAAACAACAAATTAAGTAAAAACTGACTCAATACTGACGATCTTAGTTAAACACAATATCCTTAACAAAAGTTGAACTAATTCACTTATGGACCACTCAAAGAAAAACAGAATGAGCTGGCGTACAAAAAAAAAAAAATAACAGATACATTATGTATGCATTTCTTCCTAATCAATCATAAAAATGACCCGTCGCTCATTAATTACTGCACAGATTTGACGCACCACCATATAACTACTTACTATTCCAATACTTACAACTACACACAAAATGCAATAATGGCAGCTTCAGATATTTGTCAATAACCTTTAGACTTACCGACATTATGATTAATTGGTCTTGTTTATACTGACTTACCGCATCTGTTAGTTGCTTGGTTATATGTGTATGCTGGGTTCTGACAAATGCAGCCACAATTTGCATTCTGGTTGGCATTGCTGGGACAACTTCTCCGACATTCTGAACAATGAACATTATAACTATGTATTTTATGCAGAGACGTTAGTTTCACGGAAAGAGCTACTTAAAGATCTTTGGCTAGGTAATAGATATTTTCATGAGAAGGGCTGGAGGTCTCAGGTTGGACTTTCATGCAGCTTACTTAACCCTAAGAAGCCAAACGGAAAGCAAGGAACAGCCTCAAATGGAACATTTTCAGTGTGTATAATCAATTTGTTTTTCTCTTATCCCCTTTTACTGCCATATTCATAAGAAAGATTTTATTCTTTTCAAGTTCATCATCTAGCTCGAAAGACTTTCCTTTTATTCTTCATAAAGGCCCTTACTATGAGTCACTCAACTGTTCATTAGTACAGCAACAGAACTGGCACAATTAGCCACCATACTGAGGACCTTTGAATTTTAGAACGTTTATTTAACTGAGATGGCACTTGGCCTAACAACAGATACTTCTTTGATGGAATGGAAAAGTGGGGAGAGCTCAGATCCTCAGGTCGGTAAAGACAACGGCCAGGCAGAAAATTAATAAATATTCAGTGTAACATTTTTTTTAAAAACTTCTTCTCTGTTCTCAAAATCCAAGGGAAAAAAAAAAGAGCAAGAAATTACTGACACCATGATACGTTGTCGATATTTTAGATAAACGTAATAATCTTAACCAAAGTTGAACTGACTCACTAATGGGTTACTTCAAGAGACGCGTGATCAATTGGAGTGGACAAGACAAATTAATAATAAATATAAGAATTATTTTGCATGCATTTTTCTAATCAATCATGAAGGTTTATGAAACACCCATTAATCAATTGCGGTGGTTTGACTTATTGCCGTATATCTGGTTACTATTCAAATATCTGCTTGTTCGAAACCCCTTCCTCTTAATCTTCATAAATGCACTTTCTCTAACTCAGTCAGTTGCTGATTAGGAAAGCAACAGACCTATTATAAATAGCCACCTTCCAAAGAAACTAAAGCTTTTATTTAATGGAGATGGCATCTGGACTAACAACAGAATGATCCTTCTATAATGACCCGGGAAAGTAGTAAGAGCTCAAATCCGAGGTTCTATATAGATTTAGAATAGGTAGAAACAAAAAAAAAACTTTATGAATAATATTTTTTAAAACTTTTTTTTCTAATCTCAAATTAGCAATTCCTGCCTGAAAAAAGAGAACGGACAAAAAAAATATCACAGGATATTCAAAACTAAGGATTTTAGTTAAACATAATATCCTGAAAAAAAAACGTTTAGCAGATTCACTAAGTATTCCAAGAAAAGTAGAATAGGCTGGCGTCGAAAAACCAAAATAAAAAATACATGATGCATGCATTTCTTCCTAATTAATCATAAACATTATGTGTCACTCATTACTTACTGCACAAGGATGATGCATCGTTGTAAATCTACTTACTATTCAAACACCGACAACTACACACGTCATCCATTGATGATATCTTTAGACATTTGACAATAATCAATCCGTAAGTTTACCTGCAATATGAGTAATTGGTCTTTTGCTACAATAACTCACCGCATGTGTTAGCTGCTTGGTTATATGTGTGTGCTGGATTCTGACAAATACAGCCACAATTTGCATTCTGGTTGGCATTGCTGGGACAACTTCTCGGACATCCTGAACAATGGGCATTATAACTCTGTATTTTATGCAGCGACTTTAGTTTACCACGAAAAGAGCTACTTAAAGATCTCTGGCTAGGTGATAAATATTTTCATTGGAACTGCTGGAAATCTCAGTTTGATTTTTATACAGCTTACTTACAAACTAAAAAGCCAAACGTTTAGACATGAAAAGACTTAAATGGGACATTTTTAATGTGTAGAATCAATTGGTTTTTGTCTTATCCCCCTTTGCTGTTATATTCATAAAAAAGATTTAATTCCTTTCAAGTTCATCATCTAGCTCGATGGATTGCTTTGCTTTTTATTCTTCATAAATGCCTTTACTTTAAATCACTCACAGCAACAGAACTGGCACAAATATCCACCTTACAGATGACCCTCGGCTTTTAGAACGTTCATTTAATTGAGATGGCACCTGGCTTAACAATACATACTTCTTTGATGGAATGGAAAAGTGGCAAGAGCTTAGATCTTCAGGTCTGTAAAGACCACGGGCACTTAGAAAAGTAATAAATATTCAGTAGATCGCTATTTTTGATTTTTTTGACTTCTTCTCTCTTCTCAAAATGGTAATAACAAAACAAAAAAATAGTAAGCAATGACAGGATGATACATTATTGTCGATATTTTAGATAAACATAATGACTTTATCCAAAGTTGAACTGATTCACTAATGGGTTACTTAAAGTAATTGTGTACTTAATCTTGAATAAGATTTTCAGATTCTTGTCTAATTCATTAGTCCTTAAAGAAACTTCATCAATATATACAGTTAGACGTTAAATGTCTATTTTCCAATTATATTTTCTCATAAATATTGATTGATTGCACTCTGTACGTTGTAAAAGGTTCTATATAGACCATGAAGAGGTAGAAACCTAGCAAAACATTATGAATAACATTTTTAAAAATTGTTTTTCTAATCTGATTTTCTATATTACAAGAAGAACAGAACAAAAAAAAATCCAGTAAAAACTGACACAATACTGACGATCTTACTTAAACATAATACCCTTAACAAAAGTTGAACTGATCCACTTATGGGCCATCCAAAGAAAAACAGAATGAGCCGGCGTACAAAAAAATAAAATAACAGGTATATTATTTATGCATTTCTTCCTAATCAATCATAAAAATGACCCGTCGCTCATTAATTACTGCACAGATTTGTCGCACCACAGTATATCTACTTACTAGTCCAATACTTACTACTACACACAAAATGCAATAATGGCAGCTTTAGACATTTGTCAATAACCTTTAGACTTACCTACATTATGATTAATTGGTCTTGTTTATACTGACTTACCGCATCTGTTAGTTGCTTGGTTATATGTGTGTGCTGGGTTCTGACAAATGCAGCCACAATTTGCATTCTGGTTGGCATTGCTGGGACAACTTCTCCGACATTCTGAACAATGAACATTATAACTATGTATTTTATGCAGAGACGTTAGTTTCACGGAAAGAGCTACTTAAAGATCTTTGGCTAGGTAATAGATATTTTCATGAGAAGGGCTGGAGGTCTCAGGTTGGACTTTCATGCAGCTTACTTAACCCTAAGAAGCCAAACTGAAAGCAAGGAACAGCCTCAAATGGGACATTTTCAGTGTGTATAATCAACTTGTTTTTCTCTTATCCCCCTTTACCGCCATATTCATAAGGACGATTTTAGTCCTTTCAAGTTCGTCAACTAGCTAGATAGCCTTGCCTTTCATTCCGCATAAATGTACTTAGTCTTGATAACTCAACTATTCATTAGTACAGCAACAGAACTGGCACAAACAGCCACCTTACAGAGCACCTCTGGCTTTTTTAAAGTTCATTTAATTGAGATGGCACCAGTCCTAACAATAGATATTTCTTTGATGGAATGGAAAAGTGGCAAGAGCTCAGGTCCTCAGGTCGGTAAAGACCACGGACACGTAGGAAACTAATGATCATTAAGTATAACACTTTTTTTAAACTTCTTCTCTTTTTTCAAAATGGCAGAAACAAAAAACAAAACAAAAAAACAACAAATGGCAGACAGGATGATACATTACTGTCGATATTTTAGATAAATATAATGACCCTAACCAAAGTTGGACTGATTCGTTAATAGGTTACTCAAAGAGAGGCATGATCAGTTGGATTGGACAAGAGAAAATAACAAATACAATAATTATGTTGCTTGCACTTTTCATAATCAATCATCAAGGTTTTAAATCGCCCATTAATTAATTGCACTGATTTGACGCATTGTCGTACAACTGGTTACTATCAAATACTGACAACCATACACACCAGCACGTCGACCATTGCTGGAACAGTTCTGAGGACAGGCTGTCAGGGCCAAGCCATAATCATTGCTAGTTTAGTAGTAATATCACCATCATCATTTGATCTTTAGTCTAATTCATAATATATATGTCACACAATACATGTTCATTCTCTTATTCCATTGACTTACCGCATAAGTTAGTGGCTGGGTTGTATGTCTGTGCTGGGTTGATACAAGTACAGCCACAGTTTGTGTTTTGATTGGCATTGCTGGGACAACTTGGACATCCTGAATAATTAACAAGGTGAATGTGTATTCTTTGCAGCAAATTTAGTTTAACATCAAGAGAACACCTCCAAGATCTTGAGGTACATAACAAATATTTCCAATTTAAATGCTCATCGTGTTTTTTTCCAAAGTCAATGAGCAACAGTGAAATGGGAGTGGCTCGAAATGGGAAATTCTTGATGGCCACGATCTAATTAATTTCTCTTCTCACAATTTACAGCTCATACATTATGCATTCATAAATAAGCTTTTGCCTCTTCCATCTCCTTGTTGCATGCCTCATTCTCTTATTCTTCATAAATGCACTTTCTCTAACTGAGTCACTTGCTGATTATGAAAGTAACAGACCTATCATAACAAGCACCTTCTAGTGGAACTACAATTTCCATTTAGAGGAGATAGCATCTAGACTGACAACAGAATGATGCCGGTTTGATGGCAAAGGAAAGCGTCAGAAGCTTAAATCAAAGGTTCTATACAGATCATGAAGAGGTAGAAACCTAATAAACATTATGAACAATTATTAATTTTTAACGTCTTTTTTTTCTTTTCTAATCTCAAATTAGCACTCCAAGACTGAAAAAAGAACAGAAGAAAAAAAAAAACGTCTCTCACGACATACATTACTGACAGTCTTAGACAGACATAATATCCTTAACAAAAACTGAACTGATTCAAAAATGCGGTACTCCAGGTAAAATATAACAAGGCTGGCGTAGAAAAAAAACAACAAATTAACACATACATTATGCATTCATTTCTTCCTAATCAATCATAAAAATTGTCCGTTGCTTATTACTTACTGCACAGGTTTGACTCACCGCTGTATATCTAGTTAGGATTCAAACACTCACAACTATACACACCATCCATTGATTCCAATTTTAGGTATTTGTCAATAACCTTTAAGTTTACCAACAGTATGAATAATTGGTCTTTTGTTACACTGACTTACCGCATGTGTTAGTTGCTTGGTTATATGTGTGTGCTGCATTCTGACAAATGCAGTCACAATTTGCATTCTGGTTGGCATTGCTGGGACAAGTTCTCCGACATCCTGAACAATGAAAATTATAACTCTGTATTTTATGCAGCGACTTTAGTTTACCACGAAAAGAGCTACTTAAATATCTTTGGCTAGGTAATAACACTCACAACTATACACCATCCATTGATGGCAATATTAAGTATTTGTCAATAACCTTTAAGTTTACCAACAGTATGAATGATTGGCCCTACAATACATACTTCTCTGATGAAATGGAAAAGTGGCAATAGCTCAGGTCCTCACGTCGGTAAAGACCGCGGACACGAAGAAAACAAATAAACATTCAGCAGTTCGCTTTTTTTTTTTTTAAAACTTCTTCTCTCTTCTCAAAATGGCAGTGACAAAAAAAGGTAAAAAATAAGAGACAGGATGATACATTATTGTCGATATTTTAGATAAACATAATGACTTTAACCAAATTCGAACTGATTCACTAATGGCTTACTTAACGTGATTGTGTACTTTATCTTTAATAAGGTTTTCAGATTCTTTTCTAATTCATTTCTCCTAAAAGAAACATCATCTATATCTACAATTATACGTTAAATGTCTATTTCCCATTATATTTTCTCATAAATATTGAGTGATTGCACTTTTAAATATTCTTCTGTACGTTGTAAAAAGGTTCTATATAGACCATGAAGAGGTAGAAACCTAGCAAAACATTATGAATAACATTTTTTTTAATTGTTTTTCTAATCTCAAATTAGCAATTCTATATTACAAAAGCAACAGAACAAACAACAAATTAAGTAAAAACTGACTCAATACTGACGATCTTAGTTAAACACAATATCCTTAACAAAAGTTGAACTGATTCACTTATGGACCACTCAAAGAAAAACAGAATGAGCTGGCGTACAAAAAAAAAAAAATAACAGATACATTATGTATGCATTTCTTCCTAATCAATCATAAAAATGACCCGTCGCTCATTAATTACTGCACAGATTTGACGCACCACCATATAACTACTTACTATTCCAATACTTACAACTACACACAAAATGCAATAATGGCAGCTTCAGATATTTGTCAATAACCTTTAGACTTACCGACATTATGATTAATTGGTCTTGTTTATACTGACTTACCGCATCTGTTAGTTGCTTGGTTATATGTGTATGCTGGGTTCTGACAAATGCAGCCACAATTTGCATTCTGGTTGGCATTGCTGGGACAACTTCTCCGACATTCTGAACAATGAACATTATAACTATGTATTTTATGCAGAGACGTTAGTTTCACGGAAAGAGCTACTTAAAGATCTTTGGCTAGGTAATAGATATTTTCATGAGAAGGGCTGGAGGTCTCAGGTTGGACTTTCATGCAACTTACTTAACCCTAAGAAGCCAAAGGGAAAGCAAGGAACAGCCTCAAATGGAACATTTTCAGTGTGTATAATCAATTTGTTTTTCTCTTATCCCCTTTTACTGCCATATTCATAAGAAAGATTTTATTCTTTTCAAGTTCATCATCTAGCTCGAAAGACTTTCCTTTTATTCTTCATAAAGGCCCTTACTATGAGTCACTCAACTGTTCATTAGTACAGCAACAGAACTGGCACAATTAGCCACCATACTGAGGACCTTTGAATTTTAGAACGTTTATTTAACTGAGATGGCACTTGGCCTAACAACAGATACTTCTTTGATGGAATGGAAAAGTGGGGAGAGCTCAGATCCTCAGGTCGGTAAAGACAACGGCCAGGCAGAAAATTAATAAATATTCAGTGTAACATTTTTTTTAAAAACTTCTTCTCTGTTCTCAAAATCCAAGGGAAAAAAAAAAGAGCAAGAAATTACTGACACCATGATACGTTGTCGATATTTTAGATGAACGTAATAATCTTAACCAAAGTTGAACTGACTCACTAATGGGTTACTTCAAGAGACGCGTGATCAATTGGAGTGGCCAAGACAAATTAATAACAAATATAAGAATTATTTTGCATGCATTTTTTCTAATCAATCATGAAGGTTTATGAAACACCCATTAATCAATTGCGGTGGTTTGACTTATTGCCGTATATCTGGTTACTATTCAAATATCTGCTTGTTCGATACCCCTTCCTCTTAATCTTCATAAATGCACTTTCTCTAACTCAGTCAGTTGCTGATTAGGAAAGCAACGGACCTATTATAAATAGCCATCTTTTATGGATTTTTATGCAGCTTACTTACAAACTAAGAAGCCAAACGGTTAGGCATGAAAAGACCCAAATGGGACATCTTCAATGTGTACAATCAAGTCTTTTTTCTTTTATCCCCTTTTACTGTTATATTCATAAGAAAGATTTTATTCCTTTCAAGTTCATCATCTAGCTCGATTGCCTTGCCTTTTATTCTTCATAAATGCCTTTACTTTGAATTACTCAACTGTTCATTAGTACAGCAACAGAGCTGACACAAATAGCCACCTTACAGAGGATCTCTGGCTTTTAAAACGTTCATTTAATTGAGATGGCACCAGGCCTAACAGTAGATACTTCTTTGATGGAATGGAAAAGTGGCTAGAGTTCAGATCTTCATGTCGGTAAATACCACGGACACATTGAAAACTAATAAACATTAAGCATAACACTTTTTTTCTAACTTTTTGTCTCTTGAATGATACATTATTATCGATATTTTAGATAAAGACAATGACTTTATCTAAAGTTGAACTGATTCACTAATGGCTTACTTAACGTGAGTGTGTACTTCATCTTAATAAGGTTTTCAGATTCTTTTCTAATTCATTTCTCCTAAAAGAAACGTCATCTATGTCTACAATTATACGCTAAATGTCTATTTCCCATTATATTTTCTCATAAATATTGAGTGAGTGCACTTTTAAATATTCTTCTGTACGTTGTAAAAGGTTCTATATAGACCATGAAGAGGTAGAAACCTAGCAAAACATTATGAATAACATTTTTAAAAATTGTTTTTCTAATCTGATTTTCTATATTACAAGAAGAACAGAACAAAAAAAAAATCCAGTAAAAACTGACACAATACTGACGATCTTACTTAAACATAATACCCTTAACAAAAGTTGAACGGATTCACTTATGGGCCATTCAATGAAAAACAGAATGAGCCGGCGTACAAAAAAATAAAATAACAGATACATTATTTATGCATTTCTTCCTAATCAATCATAAAAATGACCCGTCGCTCATTAATTACTGCACAGATTTGACGCACCACAGTATATCTACTTACTATTCCAATACTTACAACTACACACAAAATGCAATAATGGCAGCTTTAGATATTTGTCAATAACCTTTAGACCTACCTACATTATGATTAATTGGTCTTGTTTATATTGACTTACCGCATCTGTTAGTTGCTTGGTTATATGTGTATGCTGGGTTCTGACAAATGCAGCCACAATTTGCATTCTGGTTGGCATTGCTGGGACAACTTCTCCGACATTCTGAACAATGAACATTATAACTATGTATTTTATGCAGCGACTTTAGTTTACCACTTAAATAGCTACATAAAGATCTTTGGCTAGGTAATAAATATTTTCATGAGAAGGGCTGGAGGTCTCAGGCTGGATGTTTATGCAGCTTACTTAACCTTGAGAAGACAAACTGAAAGGAGGGACTAGCCTCAAATGGGACATATTCAGTGATTATAATGAACTTGTTTTTTTTTTATCCCCATTTACCGCCATATTCATAAGGACGATTTTACTCCTTTCAAGTTCGTCAACTAGCTAGATAGTCTTGCCTTTCATTCCGCATAAATGTACTTAGTCTTGATAACTCAACTATTCATTAGTACAGCAACAGAACTGGCACAAACAGCCACCTTACAGAGCACCTCTGGCTTTTTTAAAGTTCATTTAATTGAGATGGCACCAGTCCTAACAATAGATATTTCTTTGATGGAATGGAAAAGTGGCAAGAGCTCAGGTCCTCAGGTCGGTAAAGACCACGGACACGTAGGAAACTAATGATCATTAAGTATAACACTTTTTTTAAACTTCTTCTCTTTTTTCAAAATGGCAGAAACAAAAAACAAAACAAAAAAACAACAAATGGCAGACAGGATGATACATTACTGTCGATATTTTAGATAAATATAATGACCCTAACCAAAGTTGGACTGATTCGTTAATAGGTTACTCAAAGAGAGGCATGATCAGTTGGATTGGACAAGAGAAAATAACAAATACAATAATTATGTTGCTTGCACTTTTCATAATCAATCATCAAGGTTTTAAATCGCCCATTAATTAATTGCACTGATTTGACGCATTGTCGTACAACTGGTTACTATCAAATACTGACAACCACACACACCAGCACGTCGACCATTGCTGGAACAGTTCTGAGGACAGGCTGTCAGGGCCAAGCCATAATCATTGCTAGTTTAGTAGTAATATCACCATCATCATTTGATCTTTAGTCTAATTCATAATATATATGTCACACAATACATGTTCATTCTCTTATTCCATTGACTTACCGCATAAGTTAGTGGCTGGGTTGTATGTCTGTGCTGGGTTGATACAAGTACAGCCACAGTTTGTGTTTTGATTGGCATTGCTGGGACAACTTGGACATCCTGAATAATTAACAAGGTGAATGTGTATTCTTTGCAGCAAATTTAGTTTAACATCAAGAGAACACCTCCAAGATCTTGAGGTACATAACAAATATTTCCAATTTAAATGCTCATTGTGTTTTTTTCCAAAGTCAATGAGCAACAGTGAAATGGGAGTGGCTCGAAATGGGAAATTCTTGATGGCCACGATCTAATTAATTTCTCTTCTCACAATTTACAGCTCATACATTATGCATTCATAAATAAGCTTTTGCCTCTTTCATCTCCTTGTTGCATGCCTCATTCTCTTATTCTTCATAAATGCACTTTCTCTAACTGAGTCACTTGCTGATTATGAAAGTAACAGACCTATCATAACAAGCCACCTTCTAGTGGAACTACAATTTCCATTTAGAGGAGATAGCATCTAGACTGACAACAGAATGATGCCGGTTTGATGGCAAAGGAAAGCGTCAGAAGCTTAAATCAAAGGTTCTATACAGATCATGAAGAGGTAGAAACATAATAAACATTATGAATAATTATCAATTTTAACGTTTTTTTTTTTTTTCTTTTCTAATCTCAAATTAGCACTCCAAGACTGAAAAAGGAACAGAAAAAAAAAAAAATCTCTCACGACATACATTACTGACAGTCTTAGACAGACATAATATCCTTAACAAAAATTGAACTGATTCACCAATGCGGTACTCCAGATAAAATATAATAAGGCTGGCGTAGAAAAAAAACAACAAATTAACACATATATTATGCATTCATTTCTTCCCAATCAATCATAAAAATTGTCCGTTGCTTATTACTTACTGCACAGGTTTGACTCACCGCTGTATATCTAGTTAGGATTCAAATACTCACAACTATACACACCACCCAGTGATTCCAACTTTAGGTATTTGTCAATAACCTTTAAGGTTATCAACAGTATGAATAATTTGTCTTTTACACTGACTTACCGCATGTGTTAGTTGTTTGGTTATATATGTGTGCTGGGTTCTGACAAATGCAGCCACAATTTGCATTCTGGTTGGCATTGCTGGGACAAGTTCTCCAACATCCTGAACAATGAAAATTATAACTTAGTATTTTATGCAGCGACTTCAGTTTACCACGAAAAGAGCTACTTAAAGATCTTTGGCTAGGTAATAACACTCACAACTATACACCATCCAGTGATGGCAAAAATAATTATTTGTCAATAACCTTTAAGTTTACCAACATTATGAATGATTGGCCCTACACTACATACTTCTCTGATGAAATGGAAAAGTGGCAATAGCTCAGGTCCTCACGTCGGTAAAGACCGCGGACACGAAGAAAGCAGATAAACATTCAGCAGATCGCTTTTTTTTTTTTTGAAACTTCTTCTCTCTTCTCAAAATGGCAGTGACAAAAAAAAAGTAAGAAATGATTGACAGAATGATACATTATTGTCGATATTTTAGATAAACATAATGACTTTAACCAAAGTTGAACTGATTCACGAATGGCTTACTTAACGTGATTGTGTACTTAATCGTGAATAAGGTTTTCATATTCATTCCTAATTCATTTGTCCTAAAAGAAAAGTCATCTATATCTATAATTATACGTTAAATGTCTATTTCCCATTATATTTTCTCATAAATATTGAGTGATTGCACTTTTAAATATTCTTCTGTACGTTGTAAAAGGTTCCATATAGACTATGAAGAGGTAGAAACTTTGCAAAACATTATGAATAACATTTTTAAAAATTGTTTTTCTAATCTCAAAGTAGCAATTCTATATTACAAAATGAACAGAACAAAAAAAATCAATTAAAAACTGACACAAAAACTGACGATTTTACTTAAACATAATATCCTTAACAAAAGTTAAACTGATTCACTTATGGACCAATCAAAGAAAAACAGAATGAGCTGGCGTAAAAAAAATAAAATAACAAATACATTATGTA
The DNA here is from genome assembly GCA_963931925.1 of Onchidella celtica. Lineage (NCBI taxonomy): Eukaryota > Metazoa > Mollusca > Gastropoda > Systellommatophora > Onchidiidae > Onchidella > Onchidella celtica. The sequence goes on along the minus strand of OZ007576.1, from coordinate 10,204,574 downwards.
TGCATTTCTTCCTAATCAATCATAAAAATGACCCGTCGCTCATTAATTACTGCACACATTTGAGGCACAACCATATATCTACTTACTATTCCAATACTTACAACTACACACAAAATGCAATAATGGCAGCTTTAGACATTTGTCAATAACCTTTAGACTTACCGACATTATGATTAATTGGTCTTTTTTATACTGACTTACCGCATCTGTTAGTTGCTTGGTTATATGTGTGTGCTGGGTTCTGACAAATGCAGCCACAATTTGCATTCTGGTTGGCATTGCTGGGACAACTTCTCCGACATTCTGAACAATGAACATTGTAATGATGTATTTTATGCAGAGACTTTAGTTTCACGGAAATAGCTACTTAAAGGTCTTTGGCTAGGTAATAGATATTTTCATGAGACGGGCTGGAGGCCTCAGGTTGGATTTTTATGCAGTTTACTTAACCCTAAGAAGCCAAACGGAAAGGAAGGAACAGCCTCAAATGGGACATTTTCAGTGTGTATAGTCAACTTGTTTTTCTCTTATCCCCTTTTACCGCCATATTCATAAGAAAGGTTTTATTCCTTTCAAGTTCATCATCTAGCTCGAAAGCCTTTCCTTTTATTCTTCATAAATGCCCTTACCCTAAATCACTCAACTGTTCACTGCTACAGGAACAGAACAGGCACAAACAGCCACCATACTGAGGACCTTTGGATTTTAGAACGTTTATTTAACTGAGATGGCACTTGGCCTAACAACATTTACTTCTTTGATGGAATGGAAAAGTGGGGAGAGCTCAGATCCTCAGGTCGATAAATACAACAGCCATGCAGAAAATTAATAAATATTCAGTGTAACACTTTTTTTAAAAACTTCTTCTCTGTTCTCAAAATCCAAGGGAAAAAAAGAGCGAGAAATTAATGACACCATGATACGTTATTGTCGATATTTTAGAGAAACGTAATAATCTTAATCAAAGTTGAACTGACTCACTAATGGGTTACTTCAAGAGACGCGTGATTAGCTGGAGTGGACAAGACAAATTAATAACAAATATAAGAATTATTTTGCATGCATTTTTTCTAATCAATCATGAAGGTTTATGAAACACCCATTAATCAATGGCGGTGGTTTGACTTATTGCCGTATATCTGGTTACTATTCAAATATCTGCTTGTTCGATACCCCTTCCTCTTAATCTTCATAAATGCACTTTCTCTAACTCAGTCAGTTGCTGATTAGGAAAGCAACAGACCTATTATAAATAGCCACCTTCCAATGAAACTAGAGCTTTTATCTAATGGAGATGGCATCTGGACTAACAACAGAATGATCCTTCTGTAATGACCCGGGAAAGTAGTAAGAGCTCAAATCTGAGGTTCTATATATAGATTTAGAATAGGTAGAAACAAAAAAAAAAAAACTTTATGAATATCATTTTTTTAAACTTTTTTTTCTAATATCAAATTAGCAATTCCTGCCTGAAAAAAAAAGAACAGACAAAAAAAAATATCACAGGATATTCAAAACTAAGGATCTTAGTTAAACATAATATCCTGAAAAAAAAGTTTAGCAGATTCACTAATGGGGTATTCCAAGAAAAGTAGAATAGGCTGGCGTCGAAAAACCAAAATTAAAAAATACATGATGCATGCATTTCTTCCTAATTAATCATAAACATTATGTGTCACTCATTACTTACTGTACAGGGATGATGCACCGTTGTATATCTACTTACTATTCAAACACCGACAACTACACACTTCATCCATTGATGGTATCTTTAGACATTTGACAATAATCAATCTGTAAGTTTACCTGCAATATGAGTAATTGGTCTTTTGCTACAACAACTCACCGCATGTGTTAGTTGCTTGGTTATATGTGTGTGCTGAGTTCTGACAAATACAGCCACAATTTGCATTCTGGTTGGCATTGCTGGGACAACTTCTCGGACATCCTGAACAATTGACATTATAACTCTGTATTTTATGCAGCGACTTTAGTTTACCACGAAAAGAGCTACTTAAAGATCTCTGGCTAGGTGATAAAGATTTTCATTGGAACTGCTGGAAGTCTTAGTTTGCTTTTTATACAGCTTACTTACAAACTAAAAAGCCAAACGTTTAGACATGAAAAGACTTAAATGGGACATTTTCAATGTGTAGAATCAATTGATTTTTGTCTTATCCCCCTTTGCTGTTATATTCATTAAAAAGTTTTATTCCTTTCAAGTTCATCATCTAGCTCGATGGATTGCTTTGCTTTTTATTCTTCATAAATGCTTTTACTTTAAATCACTCACAGCAACAGAACTGGCACAAATAGCCACCTTACAGATGACCCTGGGCTTTTAGAACGTTCATTTAACTGAGATGGCACCTGGCTTAACAATACGTTACTTCTTTGATGGAATGGAAAAGTGGCAAGAGCTTAGATCTTCAGGTCTGTAAAGACCACGGGCACTTAGAAAAGTAATAAATATTCAGTAGATCGCTTTTCTTCTTTTTTTTGACTTCTTCTCTCTTCTCAAAATAGTAATAACAAAAAAAAACATATTAAGAAGTGATTGACAGAATGATACATTATTGTCGATATTTTAGATAAACATAATGACTTTATCCAAAGTTAAACTGATTCACTAATGGGTTACTTAAAGTAATTGTGTACTTAATCTTGAATAAGATTTTCAGATTCTTGTCTAATTCATTTGTCCCTAAAGAAAGGTCATCAATATCTACATTTAGACGTTAAATGTCTATTTCCAATTATATTCTCTCATAAATATTGAGTGATTGAACTTTTAAATATTCTTCTGTACGTTGTAAAAGGTTCTATATAGACCATGAAGAGGGAGAAACCTAGCAAAACATTATGAATAACAATTTTTTTAATGGTTTTTCTAATCTCAAATTAGCATTTCAATATTAGGCCTACAAGAATAACAGAACAAAACAAAAACCAACTAAAGACTCATATATTATAAAATACTGACGATCTTACTTAAACATAATATCCTTAATAAAAGTTAAACTGATTCACTTACGGGCCGCTCAAAGAAAAACAGAATAAGCCGGCGTACAAAAAAATAAAATAACAAATACATTATGTATGCATTTCTTCCTAATCAGTCAGAAAAATGACCCGTCGCTCATTACTTAATGCACACATTTGACGCACCACCGTATATCTACTTACTATTTCAATACTTACAACTATAAACATTATGCAATGATGGCAGCTTTAGACATTTGTCAATAACCTTTAGACTTACCTACATTATGATTAATTGGTCTTTTTTATACTGACTTACCGCATCTGTTAGTTACTTGGTTGTATGTGTGTGTTGGGTTCTGACAAATGCAGCCACAATTTGCATTCTGGTTGGCATTGTTGGGACAACTTCTCCGACATTCTGAACAACGAACATTATAACTATGTATTTTATGCAGTGACTTTAGTTTACCACATAAATAGCTGCATAAAGATTTCTGGCTAGGTAATAGATATTTTCATGAGAAGGGCTGGAGGTCTCAGGTTGGATTTTTATGCAGTTTACTTAACCCTAAGAAGCCAACTTTAAATGAGGGACTAGCCTCAAATGGGACATTTTCAGTGTTTATAATGAACTTATTTTCTTCTTAACCCCTTTTACCGCCATATTCATGAGGAAGATTTTAATCCCTTAAAGTTCATCATCTAGGTCGATAGTATTTCTTTTTACTCATCATAAATGTACTAACTCTTGACCACTCAACTATTCATTAGTACAGCAACAGAACTGGCACAAAAAGCCACCTTAAAGAGGACCTCTGGCTTCTTTAACGTTCATTTAATTGAGATGGCACCAGAACTAACAATAGATACTTCTTTGATGGAATGGAAAAGTGGGAAGACCTTAGGTCCTCAGGTCTGTAAAGACCGCGGACACATAGAAAACTAACAAACATTAAGTATTACACTTTTTTTTAACTTCTTCTCTTTTTCCCAAAATGACAATAACAAAAAACGACAAAAAAAAAAAAAACAACAGACAAGATGATACATTACTGTCGATATTTTAGATAAACATAATGACCTTAACCAAAGTTGAACTGGTTCATTAATGGGTTACTCCAAGAGAGGCATTATCAGTTGCAGTGGATAAGAGAAAATAACAAATACAATAATTAGGTTGCTTGAACTTTTCATAATCATTCATCAAGATTTGACGCATTGTCGTATATCTGGTTACTATTCAAACACTGATCACCACACACACCAGCATGTCGAGCAATGCTGGAACAGTTCTGAGGACAGCATGTCAAGGGCAAGCCATAATTATTACTAGTATAGTAGTAATATCACCATTATCATTTGATCTTTAGTCTAATTCATAATATATATGTCACACAATACATGTTCATTCTCTTATTCCATTGACCTACCGCATAAGTTAGTGGCTGGGTTGTATGTCTGTGCTGGGTTGATACAAGTACAGCCACAGTTTGTATTTTGATTGGCATTGCTGGGACAACTTCGACATCCTGAATAATTAACAAGGTGAATGTGTATTCTTTGCAGCAAATTTAGTTTAACATCAAGAGAACACCTCTAAGATCTTGAGGTACGTAACAAATATTTCCAATGTAAGTACTCATTGTGTTTTTTTCCAAAGTCAATGAGCAACAGTGAAATGGGAGTGGCTTGGGAATTTTTTGATGACCACGATCAAATTAATTTCTCTACTCACAATTTACAGCTAATACATAAATAAGGTTTTGCCTCTCTCATCTCCTTGTTCCATGCCTCATCCTCTTATTCTTCATAAATGCACTTTCTCTAACTGAGTCACTTGCTGATTATGAAAGTAACAGACCTATCATAAAAAGCTACCTTCCAGTGGAACTATAATTTCCATGTAAAGGACATAGCATTTAGAGTAACAATAGAATGATGCCTGTTTGGTGGCACAGGAGAGTGGCAAAAGCTCAAATCCAAGGTTCTATATAGATCATATAGAGGTAGAAACCTAATAAACATTATGAATATCATTTTTTAATGGGTTTTTTTTTTCTAATCTCAAATTAGCACTCCAAGACTGAAAAAAGAACAGAAGACAAAAACCGTCTCGCGGGGATATACGTGACTGACAATCTTAGACAGACATAATATCCTTAACAAAAATTGAACTGATTCACCAATGAGGTACTCCAGGTAAAATATAATAAGGCTGGCGTAGAAAAAAAACAAAAACAAATTAACACATACATTATGCATTCCTTTCTTCCTAATCAGTCATACAAATTGTCCGTTGCTTATTACTTACTGCACTGGTTTGACTCATCGCTATATATCTGGTTAGGATTCAAACACTCACAACTATACACACCATCCAGTGATGGCAATTTTAAGTATTTGTCAATAACCTTTAAGGTTACCAACAGTATGAATAATTGGTCTTTTGTTATACTGACTTACCGCATGTGTTAGTTGCTTGGTTATATGTGTGTGCTGGGTTCTGACAAATGCAGCCACAATTTGCATTCTGGTTGGCATTGCTGGGACAAGTTCTCCGACATCCTAAACAATGAACATTATAACTATGTATTTTATGCAGCGACTTTAGTTTACCACGAAAAGAGCTACTTAAAGATCTTAGGCTAGGTAATAACACTCATAACTATATGCCATCCAGTGATGGCAACATTAGGTATTTGTCAATAACCTTTACGTTTACCAACAGTATGAATGAGTGGCCCTACAATACATACTTCTCTGATGGAATGGAAAAGTGGCAATAGCTCAGGTCCTCACGTCGGTAAAGACCACGGACACGAAGAAAACAAATAAGCATTCAGCAGATCGCTGCTTTTTTTTTTTTAACTTCTTCTCTCTTCTCAAAATGGCAGTGACAAAAAAAAAGTAAGAAATGATTGACAGAATGATAAATTATTGTCGATATTTTAGATAAACATAATGACTTTAACCAAAGTTGAACTGATTCACGAATGGCTTACTTAACGTGATTGTGTACTTAGTCTTTAATAAGGTTTTCAGATTCATTTCTAATTCATTTGTCCTAAAAGAAACATCATCTATATCTACAATTATACGTTAAATGTCTATTTCCAATTATATTTTCTCATAAATATTGAGTGATTGCACTTATAAATATTCTTCTGTACGTTGTAAAAGGTTCTATATAGACCATAAAGAGGTAGAAACCTAGTAAAACATTATGAATAACATTTTTTTAAATTGTTTTTCTAATCTGATTTTCTACATTATAAGAAGAACAGAACAAAAAAAAATCAAGTAAAAACTGACACAATACTGACGACCTTAATTAAACATAATGTCCTTAACAAAATTGAACTGATTCACTTATGGGCCATTCAAAGAAAAACAGAATGAGCTGGCGTAAAAAAAAAAAAGAAATAACAGATACATTATGTATGCATTTCTTCCTAATCAATCATAAAAATGACCCGTCACTCATTAATTACTGCACACATTTGACGCACCACAGTATATCTACTTACTATTCCAATACTTACAACTACACACAAAATGCAATAATGGCAGCTTTAGACATTTGTCAATAACCTTTAAACTTACCTACATTATGATTAATTGGTCTTTTTTATACTGACTTACCGCATCTGTTAGTTGCTTGGTTATATGTTTGTGCTGGGTTCTGACAAATGCAGCCACAATTTGCATTCTGGTTGGCATTGCTGGGACAACTTCTCCGACATTCTGAACAATGAACATTGTAATGATGTATTTTATGCAGAGACTTTAGTTTCACGGAAATAGCTACTTAAAGATCTTTGGCTAGGTAATAGATATTTTCATGAGAAGGGCTGGAGGTCTCAGGTTGGATTTTTATGCAGTTTACTTAACCCTAAGAAGCCAAACGGAAAGGAAGGAACAGCCTCAAATGGGACATTTTCAGTGTGTATAATCAACTTGTTTTTCTCTTATCCCCTTTTACCGCCATATTCATAAGAAAGGTTTTATTCCTTTCAAGTTCATCATCTAGCTCGAAAGCCTTTCCTTTTATTCTTCATAAATGCCCTTACCCTAAATCACTCAACTGTTCACTGCTACAGGAACAGAACAGGCACAAACAGCCACCATACTGAGGACCTTTGGATTTTAGAACGTTTATTTAACTGAGATGGCACTTGGCCTAACAACATTTACTTCTTTGATGGAATGGAAAAGTGGGGAGAGCTCAGATCCTCAGGTCGGTAAAGACAACGGCCATGCAGAAAATTAATAAATATTCAGTGTAACACTTTTTTAAAAAACGTCTTCTCTGTTCTCAAAATCCAAGGGAAAAAAAAAGAATAAGAAATTACCGACACAATGATACATTATTGTCGATATTTTAGAGAAACGTAATAATCTTAATCAAAGTTGAACTGACTCACTAATGGGTTACTTCAAGAGACGCCTGATTAGCTGGAGTGGACAAGACAAATTAATAACAAATACAAGAATTATTTTGCATGCATTTTTCCTAATCAATCATGAAGGCTAGTCAAACACTCATTAATCAATTGCGGTGGTTTGACTTATTGCCGTATATCTGGTTTGAATAAACATCTGCTTGTTCGATACCCCTTCCTCTTAATCTTCATAAATGCACTTTCTCTAACTCAGTCAGTTGCTGATTAGGAAAGCAACAGACCTATTATAAATAGCCACCGTCCAATGAAACTAGAGCTTTTATTTAATGAAGATGGCATCTGGGCTAACAACAGAATGATCCTTCTTTAACGACCCGGGAAAGTAGTAAGAGCTCAAATCGGAGGTTCTATATGGATTTAGAATAGGCAGAAACCTAAAAAACTTTATGAATAACATTTTTTGAAACTTTTTTTTCTAATATCAAATTAGCCATTCTTTACTGAAAAAAGAACAGAAGAAAAAAAAAGAAAGTAACGACTCACAGGATATTCAAAACTGAGGATCTTAGTTAATCATAATATCCTGAAAAAAAAGTTTAGCAGTCACTAATGGGGTATTCCAAGAAAAGTAGAATAGGCTGGCGTCGAAAAACTGAAATAAAAAATACATGATGCATGCATTTCTTCCTAATTAATCATAAACATTATGTGTCACTCATTACTTACTGTACAGGGATGATGCACCGTTGTATATCTACTTACTATTCAAACACCGACAACTACACATGTCATCCAGTGATGACATCTTTAGACATTTGACAATAATCAATCTGTAAGTTTACCTGCAGTATGAGTAATTGGTCTTTTGCTACAATAACTCACCGCATGTGTTAGTTGCTTGGTTATATGTGTGTGCTTGGTTCCGGCAAATACAGCCACAATTTGCATTCTGGTTGGCATTGCTGGGACAACTTCTCGGACATCCTGAACAATGAACATTGTAACTATGTATTTTATGCAGCGACTTTAGTTTACCACGAAGAGAGCTACTAAAAGCTCTTTGGCTGGCTAAAAATATTTTCCTTGGAACTCCCGGAGGTCTCGAGTTTGGTTTTTATGCAGCTTATTTACACCCTAAGATGCTAAACAGTTAGGCGGGAACAGCCTCACATGTGACATTTTCAATGTGTATAATCAACTATTTTGTCTCTTATCCCTTCCTACCGCCATATTCATAAGAAAGGCTTCACTGCTTTCAAGTTCACCACCTTGCTCGATAGCCTTTCCTTTTATTCTTCATAAGTGCCCTTACTCTGCGTCAGCCAGCTGTTTATCAGGACAGCCAAAGAACTGCAACGAACAGCCATCCTACAGAGTACCTCTGGATTTTAGAAGTTTCAGTTAATTGAAATGGCATCAGGCTTAACATCAGGATGGTACTTCTTTCATGGAATGGGAACGTGGCAGGAACAAAGATCCTCGGGTCTGTAAAGACCACGGCCAAGTAGGTAGCTAATGAATATTCATAATAATACTTTTTTTTTTTTTAATGTCTTCTCTCTTCTCAAAATGGCAGTGACAAAATAAGCAGGAAATAATTAATAGGGTGATGCACTATTGAAGATGTTAGCTCAACATAATGACCATAACCAAACTTGAAGTGACAAACTAATGAGTTAATCTAAGAAAGGTATAAGGAGTTGGAGTCTAAAAAAAACAAAATAACAAATACAGTAATTATGTTGCATGCATTTCTTTCCTAATCAGCCATCAGGATTTTGAATCGCTCATTAAGTAATTGCACTGGTCTGGCGCTTTGCCGTATATCTGGTTACTATTCAAAAACTTGGTTGTATGTGTTTGCTGGGTTCTGACAAATACATCCACAACTTGTATTCTGGTTAACATTGCGGGGACAACTTCTCGGACATCCTGAACAATTAACATACTAAATAATTATGTATTTTATGCAGCAACAATAGTTTACCACGGAGAGAGCTATTAAACAATTTTCAGCTTGTCCTCATATGACACTTTCTCAATCTGCATGACTGATAAACTTCGGTACTTTATTCGGATTTCTGACTTTTAAATAAAAGCTTTTAATTTTCTCAATCTTTTTCCCGAAATGATTTTGTTCAGGCCTTACCTCTAAAAAAAAAAAAAAAAGAGAGAGAAATGTCTGACAGGATGGTATAATTAGGACGATTTCAGAAAAATATAGCTTAATGATCTTACCAAAAGTTGACATGATACACCAATGCGGTACCTAACGTATGAGTCAATATTCTTTTGTTATATTAACTTAATACATGTGTTAATTGTTTGGTTGGATATGTGTACTGGGTTGACATATTTTCAACCACATTTTTCATTCTGATTGGCTTTACTGGGACAACCTCTTGGACATCCTGGGCAAATAACACTATGTATTTTATGTAGGGAATTTAGTTCACCACGAAGAAGGCAACAAAATGATCTTTAATTACATGGTAAATTTTTCCATTGTCACTGTTGGAGACCACAGAGTGGTTTTTATATAGGTTTTTGTTATACCCTAAAGTGCCAAATAGATAGGTTGGAACAGCTTGGCCTAGGACTTTCTTAAGGTGCATGATCAAAATAATGGTTTTTCTCCTGTAGATCACCTTTTACCGCCAAATTCAATTCATAAGAAATGTTTTTCTCTGTTCGGGTTCATCAACTTTCTCGATACCATTTCCTCTTATTCTTCATAACTGCTCTTATTGTAAGTGATAGAGTTCAGATGCTCAGGGATGTGAAGACGAGGGCCGTGTACAAAACTAACAAATATTCAGAAGAACACTTTTTTAAAACTCCTTCTCTATTCTAAACATGGAAATTAAACACACACAGACACACCCTAAAAATGAAAATAGCCAGAAACGTCCAACACAGTGATATAATTATGACGATTTTAGATAAATACAGCCTAATGATCTTAACAAAAGTTGACATGATGCACCATATAACATATAACAATCGTTAAAGTTGTGTTATCACATTACTAACTTGGGACCTAGGAACGTTCGATAATACCCAGTAAATCTACATACAGTATGAATATTAAGACTTTGCTTACAATGACTTACCACAGGTGTTACGGACAGAGTCATATGTAAATGCCGGATTAACACAAGTACAGCCACAGTTTGCATTCTGATTGGCATTGCTGGGACAATTTCTTCGACATCCTGAACGATTAATAAGATTTAGTAGTAAGAAACTTAAGATGAACTCATAAAAGACTGGCGTCGGATTCTACTTGCAGAGAGTTATTGAAAAATGTGGCCAGTATATTTTTATTCTTTCTTTCTCTGTTCATTCTGTACATGAAGATAACAAGAATCATTTCAATGTCAATTCAATATACACAGTTTATAATTTTGTTTATAAAAATTATTGACAATTTTCAGCCCCTTTTCTAATTTATTTGTCCTGAAAAAAACCTCATCTCTATCTACAGTTAGATGCTAAATGTCTACTTCGAATCTATTTCCCCATAAATTACTTTTCGAAGTTCTATTCAAGTCGTTACTTATTGAGTGATGGCCGTTTTAAATATTCTTCTGCATTGTGTAAAGTTACCTACGGTATGAATCAATATTCTTTTGTTATATTAACTTAATGCATGTGTTAATTGTTTGGGTGGATATGTGTACTGGGTTGACACATATATACAACCACAATTTTCATTCTGATTGGCTTTACTGGGACAACCTCATGGACATCCTGAGCAATTAACATTATTACTATGTATTTTATGTAGGGAATTTAGTTTACCACGAAGACGGCAACAAAGTGATCTTTAATTACATAGTAAATATTTCCAATGTCATTATTGGAGATCACAGGGTGGTTTTTATGTAGGTTTTTGTTATACCCTAAAGTGCCAAATAGATAGGTTGAAACAGCGTGGCCTGGGACTTTTTTAATGTGAACTATCAAATGCTTTTCCTCCTATAGATGGCATTTTTACCGCCAAATTCATAAGAAATGTTTTTCTCCGTTCAGGTTCATCACCTTTCTCGATACCATTTCCTCTTAATATTCTTCATAACTGCTCTTACTGTAAGTGATAGAGTTCAGATGCTCAGGGCTGTGAAGACGAGGGCCATGTACAAAACTAATAAATGTTCAGAAGAACGGTTTTTTTAAAACTCCTTCTCTATTCTAAACATGGAAATTAAACACACACAGACACACCCTAAAAATGAAAACAGCAAGAAAAGTCCAGCACAGTGATATAATTATGACGATTTTAGATAAATACAGCCTAATGATCTTAACAAAAGTTGACATGATGCACCAATGCGGTACTCCGAGAAACGTGCACCGAGCTCGCGTCGATAAAACAAAATAACAGATACAGTATTTATAATGCATGCATTTCTTACAAATCAATTACAAATGTTCTGTATCGCCCATTACTTACTGCACTGGTTTGACGAACTGTCGTATATCTGATTACTGTTCACACATTGACAATCACACACACCAACACGTTGGGCATTGCTGGGACAGTTCTGAGCACATCCTGCGTGGGGCAAATCATAATTATTAGTGGTAGGAATGTCACTATGGTCAGGTTACTTTTTTTATTCAAACCAATATTTATAGTGTATAAATCACTCGATGCTTCTTTGGGATTAATGATTTTTCAATAAAAGTTTTTCTACTTCTTAATCTCTTTCCTGAAAGGGATTTTCTTCAGGCCTTACCTCTTTCATATAAAAAAGCCAAAGCTAGTTGCAGGAATACACAATATGGGGGAAAGTTTTCCACACAAATTTTCATCAAAAAGATTTCATGGTACAAATAATTTCAATGCTGGCGCTTTAAGTACCTTCATAAGTACACTTGCAGTCCAGACTTGGTTAGTTGAGACACCTGAACAATTAACTAAATAATCTATTATTACCTTACTGGTTAGTCGTGTTTTCTCTTTTTTTGTTTCTGTATTCATTTTGCACATAAATATAATCATCTGATTTTGAAAAAGAAAAAATAGCACGATTTGTATTCAGAGATCAGAGACATTCAGACATTATTATGTTCCTTCTCCAACGTTCCATCTCGTATTTTTCAAGTTTCAACAACAAATTCTCGGGGAAATGAACTTTCTCACATAACAATCCTTGAAGTTTGTGTTATCACATTATATATTAACTTGGGGCCATGGAACGTTCGGTAATACCCAGTAAATCTACATACAATAAGAATATTAAGTCTTTGCTTACAATGACTTACCACAGGTATTACGGGCAGGGTTGTATGTCAATGCCGAATTAACACAAGTACAGCCACAGTTTGCATTCTGATTGGCATTGCTGGGACAACTTTTTCCACATCCTGAACGATTAATAAGATTTAGTAGTAAGCAACTTAAGATGAACTCATAAAAGACTGGCGTCGGATTCTAGTTGCAGAGAGTTATAGAAATATGTGGCCTGTGTATTTTTTATCTTTCTTTCTTTGTTCATTCTGTGCATGAAGATAACAAGAATCATTTCAATGTCAATTCAATATACACAGTTTATAATTTTGTTTATAAAAATTATTGACAATTTTCAACACCCTTTCTAATTCATTTGTCCTGAAAGAAACCTCATCTCTATCTACAATTAGATGCTAAATGTCTAGTTCGAATCTATTTCCCCATAAATTACTTTTCGAAATTCTATTCAAGTCGTTACTTATTGAGTGATGGCCGTTTTAAATATTCTTCCGCATTGTGTAAAGTTACCTAACGTATGAGTCAATGATCGATTGTTATATTAACTTACTGCATGTGTTAATTGTTTGGTTGGATATGTGTACTGGGTTGATACATATTCAAGCACAATTTTCATTCTGATTGGCTTCACTGGAACAACTTTTTTGACATCCTGAGCAATTAACATTATTACTATGTATTTTATGTAGTGAATTTAGTTTACCATGAAGAAGGCCACAAAGTGATCTTTAATTACATAGTAAATATTTCCATTCTCACTGTTGAAGGTTACAGGGTGGTTTTTATGTAGGTTTTTGTTATACCCTAAAGTGCCAAATAGATAGGTTGGAACGGCTTGGCCTAAGACTTTCTTAATGTGCATGATCAAATGGTTTTTTTCTTACAGATCGCCTTTTACCGTCAAATTCATAAGAAATGTTTTTCTCTGTTCATGTTCATCAACTTTCTCGATATCATTTCCTGTTATTCTTCATAACTGCTCTTATTGTAAGTGATAGAGTTCAGATGCTCAGGGCTGTGAAGACGAGGGCCGTGTACAAAACTAACAAATATTCAGTAGAACAGTTTTTAAAAAAAAAATTCTTCTCTCTTCTAAACATGGCAAGTAAACACACGCACATTAAAAAAAAACAGCAAGAAAAGTCTAACAGGGTGTTATAATTATGACGATTTTAGGTAAATAAGATAATGATCTTAACAGAAGTTGACATGATGCACCAATTGGGGTAGTCCGAGAAACTTGCACCGAGCTCGTGTCGATAAAACAAAATAACAGATACAGTATTTATAATGCATGTATTTCTTACAAATCAATTACAATTGTTCTGTATCGCCCATTACTTACTGCACTGGTTTGACGAACTGTCGTATATCTGATTACTGTTCACACATTGACAATCACACACACCAACACGTTGGGCATTGCTGGGACAGTTCTGAGGACATCCTGCGTGGGGCAAATCATAATTATTAGTGGTAGGAATGTCACTATGGTCAGGTTACTTTTTTTATTCAAACCAATATTTATAGTGTATAAATCACTCGATGCTTCTTTGGGATTAATGATTTTTCAATAAAAGTTTTTCTACTTCTTAATCTCTTTCCTGAAAGGGATTTTCTTCAGGCCTTACCTCTTTCATATAAAAAAGCCAAAGCTAGTTGCAGGAATACACAATATGGGGGAAAGTTTTCCACACAAATTTTCATCAAAAAGATTTCATGGTACAAATAATTTCAATGCTGGCGCTTTAAGTACCTTCATAAGTACACTTGCAGTCCAGACTTGGTTAGTTGAGACACCTGAACAATTAACTAAATAATCTATTATTACCTTACTGGTTAGTCGTGTTTTCTCTTTTTTTGTTTCTGTATTCATTTTGCACATAAATATAATCATCTGATTTTGAAAAAGAAAAAATAGCACGATTTGTATTCAGAGATCAGAGACATTCAGACATTATTATGTTCCTTCTCCAACGTTCCATCTCGTATTTTTCAAGTTTCAACAACAAATTCTCGGGGAAATGAACTTTCTCACATAACAATCCTTGAAGTTTGTGTTATCACATTATATATTAACTTGGGGCCATGGAACGTTCGGTAATACCCAGTAAATCTACATACAATAAGAATATTAAGTCTTTGCTTACAATGACTTACCACAGGTATTACGGGCAGGGTTGTATGTCAATGCCGAATTAACACAAGTACAGCCACAGTTTGCATCCTGATTGGCATTGCTGGGACAACTTTTTCCACATCCTGAACGATTAATAAGATTTAGTAGTAAGCAACTTAAGATGAACTCATAAAAGACTGGCGTCGGATTCTAGTTGCAGAGAGTTATAGAAATATGTGGCCTGTGTATTTTTTATCTTTCTTTCTTTGTTCATTCTGTGCATGAAGATAACAAGAATCATTTCAATGTCAATTCAATATACACAGTTTATAATTTTGTTTATAAAAATTATTGACAATTTTCAACACCCTTTCTAATTCATTTGTCCTGAAAGAAACCTCATCTCTATCTACAATTAGATGCTAAATGTCTAGTTCGAATCTATTTCCCCATAAATTACTTTTCGAAATTCTATTCAAGTCGTTACTTATTGAGTGATGGCCGTTTTAAATATTCTTCCGCATTGTGTAAAGTTACCTAACGTATGAGTCAATGATCGATTGTTATATTAACTTACTGCATGTGTTAATTGTTTGGTTGGATATGTGTACTGGGTTGATACATATTCAAGCACAATTTTCATTCTGATTGGCTTCACTGGAACAACTTTTTTGACATCCTGAGCAATTAACATTATTACTATGTATTTTATGTAGTGAATTTAGTTTACCATGAAGAAGGCCACAAAGTGATCTTTAATTACATAGTAAATATTTCCATTCTCACTGTTGAAGGTTACAGGGTGGTTTTTATGTAGGTTTTTGTTATACCCTAAAGTGCCAAATAGATAGGTTGGAACGGCTTGGCCTAAGACTTTCTTAATGTGCATGATCAAATGGTTTTTTTCTTACAGATCGCCTTTTACCGTCAAATTCATAAGAAATGTTTTTCTCTGTTCATGTTCATCAACTTTCTCGATATCATTTCCTGTTATTCTTCATAACTGCTCTTATTGTAAGTGATAGAGTTCAGATGCTCAGGGCTGTGAAGACGAGGGCCGTGTACAAAACTAACAAATATTCAGTAGAACAGTTTTTAAAAAAAAAATTCTTCTCTCTTCTAAACATGGCAAGTAAACACACGCACATTAAAAAAAAACAGCAAGAAAAGTCTAACAGGGTGTTATAATTATGACGATTTTAGGTAAATAAGATAATGATCTTAACAGAAGTTGACATGATGCACCAATTGGGGTAGTCCGAGAAACTTGCACCGAGCTCGTGTCGATAAAACAAAATAACAGATACAGTATTTATAATGCATGTATTTCTTACAAATCAATTACAATTGTTCTGTATCGCCCATTACTTACTGCACTGGTTTGACGAACTGTCGTATATCTGATTACTGTTCACACATTGACAATCACACACACCAACACGTTGGGCATTGCTGGGACAGTTCTGAGGACATCCTGCGTGGGGCAAATCATAATTATTAGTGGTAGGAATGTCACTATGGTCAGGTTACTTTTTTTATTCAAACCAATATTTATAGTGTATAAATCACTCGATGCTTCTTTGGGATTAATGATTTTTCAATAAAAGTTTTTCTACTTCTTAATCTCTTTCCTGAAAGGGATTTTCTTCAGGCCTTACCTCTTTCATATAAAAAAGCCAAAGCTAGTTGCAGGAATACACAATATGGGGGAAAGTTTTCCACACAAATTTTCATCAAAAAGATTTCATGGTACAAATAATTTCAATGCTGGCGCTTTAAGTACCTTCATAAGTACACTTGCAGTCCAGACTTGGTTAGTTGAGACACCTGAACAATTAACTAAATAATCTATTATTACCTTACTGGTTAGTCGTGTTTTCTCTTTTTTTGTTTCTGTATTCATTTTGCACATAAATATAATCATCTGATTTTGAAAAAGAAAAAATAGCACGATTTGTATTCAGAGATCAGAGACATTCAGACATTATTATGTTCCTTCTCCAACGTTCCATCTCGTATTTTTCAAGTTTCAACAACAAATTCTCGGGGAAATGAACTTTCTCACATAACAATCCTTGAAGTTTGTGTTATCACATTATATATTAACTTGGGGCCATGGAACGTTCGGTAATACCCAGTAAATCTACATACAATAAGAATATTAAGTCTTTGCTTACAATGACTTACCACAGGTATTACGGGCAGGGTTGTATGTCAATGCCGAATTAACACAAGTACAGCCACAGTTTGCATCCTGATTGGCATTGCTGGGACAACTTTTTCCACATCCTGAACGATTAATAAGATTTAGTAGTAAGCAACTTAAGATGAACTCATAAAAGACTGGCGTCGGATTCTAGTTGCAGAGAGTTATAGAAATATGTGGCCTGTGTATTTTTTATCTTTCTTTCTTTGTTCATTCTGTGCATGAAGATAACAAGAATCATTTCAATGTCAATTCAATATACACAGTTTATAATTTTGTTTATAAAAATTATTGACAATTTTCAACACCCTTTCTAATTCATTTGTCCTGAAAGAAACCTCATCTCTATCTACAATTAGATGCTAAATGTCTAGTTCGAATCTATTTCCCCATAAATTACTTTTCGAAATTCTATTCAAGTCGTTACTTATTGAGTGATGGCCGTTTTAAATATTCTTCCGCATTGTGTAAAGTTACCTAACGTATGAGTCAATGATCGATTGTTATATTAACTTACTGCATGTGTTAATTGTTTGGTTGGATATGTGTACTGGGTTGATACATATTCAAGCACAATTTTCATTCTGATTGGCTTCACTGGAACAACTTTTTTGACATCCTGAGCAATTAACATTATTACTATGTATTTTATGTAGTGAATTTAGTTTACCATGAAGAAGGCCACAAAGTGATCTTTAATTACATAGTAAATATTTCCATTCTCACTGTTGAAGGTTACAGGGTGGTTTTTATGTAGGTTTTTGTTATACCCTAAAGTGCCAAATAGATAGGTTGGAACGGCTTGGCCTAAGACTTTCTTAATGTGCATGATCAAATGGTTTTTTTCTTACAGATCGCCTTTTACCGTCAAATTCATAAGAAATGTTTTTCTCTGTTCATGTTCATCAACTTTCTCGATATCATTTCCTGTTATTCTTCATAACTGCTCTTATTGTAAGTGATAGAGTTCAGATGCTCAGGGCTGTGAAGACGAGGGCCGTGTACAAAACTAACAAATATTCAGTAGAACAGTTTTTAAAAAAAAAATTCTTCTCTCTTCTAAACATGGCAAGTAAACACACGCACATTAAAAAAAAACAGCAAGAAAAGTCTAACAGGGTGTTATAATTATGACGATTTTAGGTAAATAAGATAATGATCTTAACAGAAGTTGACATGATGCACCAATTGGGGTAGTCCGAGAAACTTGCACCGAGCTCGTGTCGATAAAACAAAATAACAGATACAGTATTTATAATGCATGTATTTCTTACAAATCAATTACAATTGTTCTGTATCGCCCATTACTTACTGCACTGGTTTGACGAACTGTCGTATATCTGATTACTGTTCACACATTGACAATCACACACACCAACACGTTGGGCATTGCTGGGACAGTTCTGAGAACATTCTGCCATGGGGAAATCATACTTATTAGTGGTGGAAATGTCACTATTGTCATGTTATTTTTTATTCAAAGCCTATGGAATTTCTTTCGGATGACTGATTGTTCAAAAAAAGGTTTTCTACTTCTTAATCTCTTTCCTGAGAGGGATTTTTTTCAGGCCTTACCTCTTTCAAATAAAAAAGCCAAAGCTAGTTGCAGGAATGCACAATATGGGGGAAAGTTTTCCACACAAATTTTCATCAAAAAGATTTCAAGGTACCAGTAATTTCAATGCTGGCTCTTTCAGCACCTTCACCCAACAAAACAATCTAACAATGCATTCATTATAAATGACTGCAGGCTCAACATGACTACACTAGCAGTCCAAACCTGGATGTCTGGGATATCCTGAACAAATAACTAGATCTGCTATTATGTTACTGGTTAATCGAATTTTTGTTTGTTTCTGTATTCATTCTTTACATAAATCATCTGATTTTGAGAAAGAAAAAATAGCACTATTTACATTTAGAGATCAGAGATATAAAAATATTATTTTCCTTCTCAAATGGTTCATGTTGTAGATTCAAATTTCGACAACAAATGTCTCATATAACAATCGTTAGTACTAACGTAGTCCCTTGGAATTTTCAGTAATATTCAGTAAATCTAAATACAATACGATTATCACGTTTTTGATTAAATTGACCTACCACAGGTGTTAGAATCAGGGTTGTATCTGAGTGCCGAATCAACACAAGTACAGCCACAGTTTGCATTCTGATTGGCATTCCTGGGACAATTTCTTTGACATCCTGAAGAATTGATAAGATTCAGAATTAGGCAGCTTTAGACGAATTCATAAAAGACTGGAATCGGGTTCTGTTTACAAAAGATTGTGAAAAATGTGGCCTAGGTATTGTAACCTTAAATATTCGTAACTATCCTGTAATGTTATTGGCATTATGAGTCATTAGTCCTTTATTACATTGACTTTCTGCATGTGTTAATTACTAAGTTGTGTATGTGTTGGATTGACAAAGTAAATACAGAGATAACAGCATACATTATTAAATTATTTCTCTAATTCTTCCATCCTGATAGAAATATCTTGAACATCTCAAGTTCCATAATAAATATTATTGCGAAATATACTTTTTCATATAACATATAACAATCGTTAAAGTTGTTTTATCACATTACTAACTTGGGACCTAGGAACGTTCGGTAATACCCAGTAAATCTACATACAATAAGAATATTAAGTCTTTGGTTACAATGACTTACCACAGGTATTACGGGCAGGGTCGTATGTAAATGCCGGATTAAAACAAGTACAGCCACAGTTTGCATTCCGATTGGCATTGCTGGGACAATTTCTTCGACATCCTGAACGATTAATAAGATATAGTAGTAAGAAACTTAAGATGAACTCATAAAAGACTGGCGTCGGATTCTATTTGCAAAGAGTTATTGAAAAATGTGGCCAGTATATTTTTATTCTTTCTTTCTCTGTTCATTCCGTACATGAAGATAACAAGAATCATTTCAATATCAATTCAATATAGACAGTTTATGATTGTGTTTATAAAAATTATTGACAATTTTCAGCCCCTTTTCTAATTCATTTGTCCTGAAAAAAACAACATCTCTATCTACAGTTAGACATTAAATGTCTAGTTCGAATCTATTTCCTCATAAAATTATTAATTTTCGAAATTCTGTTCAAGTCGTTACTTATTGAGTGAGTGCAGTGTTAAAATATTCTTCCGCATCCTGTAAAGTTACCTACCGTATGAATCAATATTCTTTTGTTATATTAACTTACTGCATGTGTTAATTGTTTGGGTGGATATTTGCACTGGGTTGACACATATATACAACCACAATTTTCATTCTGATTGGCTTTACTGGGACAACCTCATGGACATCCTGAGCAATTTAACATTATTACTATGTATTTTATGTAGGGAATTTAGTTTACCACGAAGACGGCAACAAAGTGATCTTTAATTACATAGTAAATATTTCCAATGTCATTATTGGAGATCACAGGGTGGTTTTTATGTAGGTTTTTGTTATACCCTAAAGTGCCAAATAGATAGGTTGAAACGGCCTGGCCTAGGACTTTTTTAATGTGAACTATCAAATGCTTTTCCTCCTATAGATGGCCTCTTTACCGCCAAATTCATAAGAAATGTTTTTCTCCGTTCAGGTTCATCACCTTTCTCGATACCATTTCCTCTTAATATTCTTCATAACTGCTCTTACTGTAAGTGATAGAGTTCAGATGCTCAGGGCTGTGAAGACGAGGGCCATGTACAAAACTAATAAATGTTCAGAAGAACGGTTTTTTTTAAACTCCTTCTCTATTCTAAACATGGAAATTAAACACACACAGACACACCCTAAAAATGAAAACAGCAAGAAAAGTCCAACACAGTGATATAATTATGACGATTTTAGATAAATACAGCCTAATGATCTTAACAAAAGTTGACATGATGCACCAATGCGGTACTCCGAGAAACGTGCACCGAGCTCGCGTCGATAAAACAAGATAACAAATACAGTATTTATAATGAGTGCATTTCTTACAAATCAATTACAAATGTTCTGTATCGCCCATTACTTACTGCACTGGTTTGACGGACTGTCGTATATCTGATTACTGTTCACACATTGACAATCACACACACCAACACGTTGGGCATTGCTGGGACAGTTCTGAGGACATCCTGCATGGGGCAAATCATACTTATTAGTGGTAGGAATGTCACTATTGTCATGTTATTTTTTTTTATTCAAACCAATATTTATAGTGTATAAATCACTCGATGCTTCTTTGGGATTAATGATTTTTCAATAAAAGTTTTTCTACTTCTTAATCTCTTTCCTGAAAGGGATTTTCTTCAGGCCTTACCTCTTTCATATAAAAAAGCCAAAGCTAGTTGCAGGAATACACTAAATGGGGGAAAGTTTTCCACACAAATTTTCATCAGAAAGATTTCATGGTACAAATAATTTCAATGCTGACGCTTTAAGTACCTTCATCTAATGAAACAATCTAACAATGCATTATAAGTTATTGCAAACTCAACATAAGTACACTTCCAGTCCAGACTTGGTTAGTTGAGACACCTGAACAATTAACTAGATCTATTATTACCTTACTGGTTAATCGTATTTTCTCTTTTTTTGTTTCCGTATTCATTTTGTACATAAATATAATCATCTGATTTTGAAAAAGAAAATATAGCACGATTTGTATTCAGAGATCAGAGATATACATACATTATTATGTTCCTTCTCCAACGTTCCATCTTGTATTTTTCAAGTTTCAACAACAAATTCTCGGGGAAATGAACTTTCTCACATAACAATCCTTGAAGTTTGTGTTATCACATTATATATTAACTTGGGGCCATGGAACATTCGGTAATACCCAGTAAATCTACATACAATAAGAATATTAAGTCTTTGCTTACAATGACTTACCACAGGTATTACGGACAGGGTCGTATGTAAATGCGGAATTAACACAAATACAATCACAGTTTGCATTCTTATTGGCATTGCTGGGACAATTTCTTCGACATCCTGAACGATTAATAAGATTTAGTAGTAAGCAACTTAAGATGAACTCATAAAAGACTGGCGTCGGATTCTAGTTGCAAAGAGTTATAGAAATATGTGGCCTGTGTATTTTTTATCTTTCTTTCTTTGTTCATTCTGTACATGAAGATAACAAGAATCATTTCAATGTCAATTCAATATACACAGTTTATAATTTTGCTTATAAAAAGTATTGACAATTTTCAACACCTTTTCTAATTTATTTGTCCTGAAAGAAACCTCATCTCTATCTACAGTTAGACGCTAAATGTCTAGTTCGAATCTATTTCCTCATAAATTACTTTTCGAAATTCTATTCAAGTCGTTACTTATTGAGTGATGGCCGTTTTAAATATTCTTTCGCATTGTGTAAAGTTACCTAACGTATGAGTCAATGATCGATTGTTATATTAACTTACTGCATGTGTTAATTGTTTGGTTGGATATGTGTACTGGGTTGATACATATTCAAGCACAATTTTCATTCTGATTGGCTTTACTGGAACAACCTTTTGGACATCCTGAGCAATTAACATTATTACTATGTATTTTATGTAGTGAATTTAGTTTACCATGAAGAAGGCAACAAAGTGATCTTTAATTACATAGTAAATATTTCCATTGTCACTGTTGAAGATCACGGGGTGGTTTTTATGTAGGTTTTTGTTATACCCTAAAGTGCCAAATAGATAGGTTGGAACGGCTTGGCCTAGGACTTTCTTAATGTGCATGATCAAATGGTTTTTTTCTTACAGATCGCCTTTTACCGTCAAATTCATAAGAAATGTTTTTCTCTGTTCATGTTCATCAACTTTCTCGATATCATTTCCTGTTATTCTTCATAACTGCTCTTATTGTAAGTGATAGAGTTCAGATGCTCAGGGCTGTGAAGACGAGGGCCGTGTACAAAACTAACAAATATTCAGAAGAACGGTTTAAAAAAAAAAATTCTTCTCTCTTCTAAACATGGCAAGTAAACACACGCACACTAAAAAAAAACAGCAAGAAAAGTCCAACAGGGTGTTATAATTATGACGATTTTGGGTAAATAAGATAATGATCTTAACAGAAGTTGACATGATGCACCAATGGGGTAGTCCGAGAAACTTGCACCGAGCTCGCGTCGATAAATCAAAATAACAAATACAGTATTTATAATGCATGCATTTCTTACAAATCAATTACAATATTGTTCTGTATCGCCCATTACTTACTGCACTGATTTGACGAACTGTCGTATATCTGATTACTGTTCACACATTGACAATCACACACACCAACACGTTGGGCATTCCTGGGACAGATCTGAGGACATCCTGCGTGGGGCAAATCATACTTATTAGTGGTAGGAATGTCACTATTGTCATGTTATTTTTTATTCAAACCCTCTGGAATTTCTTTCGGATGACTGATTCTTCAATAAAACTTTTTCTACTTCTTAATTTCTTTCCTGAGAGGGATTTTCTTCAGGCCTTACCTCTTTCAAATAAAAAAGCCAAAGCTAGTTGCAGGAATACACAATATGGGGGAAAGTTTTCCACATAAATTTTCATCAAAAAGATTTCAAGGTACAAATAATTTCAATGTTGGCTCTTTCAGCACTTTCATTCAACAAAACAATCTAACAATGCATTCATTACAAATGACTGCAGGCTCAACATGAGTACACCAGCAGTCCAAACCTGGATGTCTGGGATATCTTGAACAATTAACTAGATCTGCTATTATGTTACTGGTTAATCGATTTTTATTGTTTTTTGTTTCTGTATTCATTCTTTACATAAATCATCTGATTTTGAAAAAGAAAAAATAGCACTATTTACATTCAGAGATCAGAGATATAAAAACATTATTATGTTCCTTCTCTAATGGTTCATGTTGTAGATTCAAATTTCAACAACAAATGTCTCTGGGAAATGAACTTTCTCATATAACAATAGTTAGTACTAACTTAGGCCCTTGGAATTTTCAGTGATAACCAGTAAATGTACATACAATACGAATATTTCGTCTTTGGTTACATTGACCTACCACAGGTGTTAGAATCAGGGTTGTATCTGAGTGCCGGATCAACACAAGTACAGCTACAGTTTGCATTCTGATTGGCATTCCTGGGACAATTTCTTGCACATCCTGAAGAATTAATAAGATTCAGAATCAAGCAGTTGAAGACGAAGACATAAAAGACTGGAATCGGGTTCTGTTTCGGAAAGATTATGAAAAATGTGGCCCAGGTATTGTAACCTTTCAAATATTAGTAACTGTCCTGCAAAGTTATTAGCAGTATAAGTCATTAGTCCTTTAGTAATTGATTTCCTGCATGTGTTAGTTGCTAAGTTGTATATGTGTGTTGGGCTGACAAAGATACAGAGATAACAGGACACATTATTAAGTTATCTCTCTAATTATTTCATCCTGAAAGAAATATAAGAAAGATTTTTCTCCTTTCAAGTTCATCATGTACAAAACAAACAAACATTCAGAATAACACTTTTTTTTCAACTTCTTCTCTATTCTAGACATGGTAGTTGAAAAAACACGCACAGAGAGAGAGAGAGAGAGAGAGGCAGACAGACAGACAGACAGACAGACAAACAGACAGAGATTAAGAAACGTTTAACTATGTGTCATAATAGTGGCGATTTCACTATAATGATGTTAACAAAAGTTGTCATGCTTGCTTAACCAATGGGGTACTTCAAGAAAGGTGTACAAAGGTCGGATCGATAAAACAAAATAGCAAATACAGCAGTCATAATACATGTATTTCTTCCTAAATAATTACAAATGTTGTGCATCGCCCTTTACTTACTGCACTGGTTTGACGCCGTGTCGTATATCTGGCCACTATTTAAACACTGACAATTATCAAGATAAATGTCGTTTATAATGAAGTAACAAAGTAATATATTCAGATAAAATCAAGAGTAACAAAAATTAATGCTTTTTTTAACCTCTTAGTACATGTTTCTCTACAACAGGTGTAGGTCTAGAAAACAAATATCATATCAGTAAGGTAGAAAAGCTGAGGGTTTTTTATTTGGCATCAGAAAAAAATATGGAATTTTTTAACTATTTACTTTTCATAATTGTTTTCCTAAAAACGAAACACCTCTAAATCTTTCATTCTGATGTGACACAGTTTTGTGCTTTCTCAAATCTGACAGAAATTAGTAATCACTACTACGTAAGCCAGTTTATTCTTATTGAAATGAGGTGTTTTTTTTGGTATAATTTACTTGAGTCAAGGATCCAGAAACCTGAGAAGGCTAATTTAAAATACAAGTTCACTCAATGTCTTTTAACAGTTGCCACTCTTTTCTTCGGTTATTCTTTTTCTCTCATAATTATATATAGTAATTTTGTTTGGTTTGTATCATTCTATATTTCACTCATTGATGAACAATAATTACTTTGCATGAACTAAGATACTGTATTGCTATTAGAGTTACATGTCTATATAACATTACATGAAGCGCCATACTGTCAGCCTAGCGCCCATGTGAGCGGTAGATAATTAAGAGAACAACTAGATGGCGATAGAATATCATTTATGTGGATTTACAATACTTTAATACTGTATATCTTCATCACTTCTCATGCATGTCTTTCGGCACTTTCGGTAATACCCAGTAAATCTACATCCAATATGAATATTAAGTCTTTGTTACAATGACTTACCACAAGTGTTGCTGACAGCGTCGTATATCAATGCCGAATTAACACAAGTACAGCCACAGTTTGCATTCTGAATGGCATTGCTGGGACAACTGCTTTGACACCCTGAGGAATTCATAAGAGTTAGAATTAAGCAGCGTAAGACGAAGTCATGAAAGACTGGAATCGGGTTCTGTTTCCGAAAGATTGTGAAAAATGTGGCCTAGCTATTGTAACCTTATATATTCGTCACTATCCTGTAATGTTATTTGCAGTATTAGTCATTAGTCCTTTATTACATTGACTTCCTACATGTGTTAATTGCTATGCTGTATGTGTGTGTTGGGTTGACAAAATAAATAGAAAGATAACAGCACAAATTATTCAGTTATTTCTCTAATTCTTTCATCCTGATAGAAACATCTTGCACATATCAACTTCGATAATAAATATTCCTGAGAAATCAACTTTCCCATATAACAATCCTTGAAGTTGTGTTATGACATTACTAACTTGGGACCTTAGAATTTTCGATAAGACCCAGTAAATCTACATACAACATGAATATCCAGTCTTTGGGTATTACGGACAGGGTCGTATGTGAAGGCCGAATTAAAACAAGTACAGCAACAGTTTGCATTCTGATTGGCATTGCTGGCACAATTTCTTTGAAATCCCGAAAGATTAATAAGATTAACCAATGTGCCTGATCAAATGAATTTCTTCTATAGATCGCCTTTTACGGCCAAAACCATAAGAAAGATTTTTCTCCTTTCAAGTTCATCACCTTTCTCGATACCCATCCTTCTTATTCTTCATAAATGCGTTTACTATAATTGATAGAGCTCAGGTGCTCATGGATGTGAACACGAGGGCCGCGTACAAAAGTAACAAACATTCAGAATAACACTTTTTTTTTTAACTTCTTCTCTATTTTAAAAGTGGTAGTTGAAAAAACACGCACACACATAGATAGAGAGAAACTGACAGACAGACAAACAGACGGAAAGAGAGAGCAAGAAATGTTTAACTGGGTGACATAATCATGACGATTTCAATATAATGATCTTAACAAAAGTTGTTATGATTCACCAATGGGGTACTTCAAGAAAGGTGTACAAAGCTCGAATCGATCAAACAAAATAGCAAATACAGTATTTATAATACATGTATTTCTTCCCAAATAATTACAAATGTTGTGTATCGCCCTTTACTTACTGCACCGGTTTGACGAACTGTCGTATATCTGGCCACTATTCAAACACTGACAACCACACACACCGACCGGTTGAGCATTGCTGGGACAGTTCTGAGGACATCCTGCCAGGGCCAGATCATACTTATTAGTAGTAGGAATGTCACCATTATCATTTTATCTTTATTCAAATCCATATTACAAAATTTATAGTAAATAATTCACTTGGCACTTCTATTTGATCACCGATTTTTCAGTAACACTATCTGTATTTCTCAATTTTTTATTTTTTTTTCGGAAAGTGATTTTTTTTTTCAGCTATTACCTCTTTGAAGCAACCACAGCTATTGGCAGGAACATGCAATATCTCAGGGTGCTATCTAGTATAATTTTCATTAGAAACATGTCAACGTACAAGACATAAATTTTTAAATGCTGGTTCTGTCATTATATTCAACCAACATCATAATCTGAGTACTAACAGTGGTTAGTAAGTGAATGCAGGTTCAACAGTGCACTTGTAATCCTCAAAATGAGGGAGTGAATGGGAATGTCGTGTCAAGAATCAGTAAACATAAACAGTGTCATGTTAAAGTGTCTAAAAGTTTCTTATTTCCATCAAAGCGGCTGAAAATTCTTATGACTCAGAAATAAAAATCAATGGAATGTTTCATATTTCTCTACCGCATGTTTACAGCCGCAATATATTGATGGCAGTAGTCTTCTCAGCCAAGTGGAAGTATTTTTGACGAAGGAAACAAATCGCACGACTTTTATACAGAGATCAGAGATACACATGCACTATATGGTTCTTTCTCCGATTCTTTTATTCTGAAGAAACATAAATCTCAACTTAGTTAATAAATATTTCTTGGAATTGCATTTTCTCGTCAAAAAATCGTATAAGTTGTCTTTAATTCTTTACATTCTGGCCTAAAGAAACTATAAATATTAACAAAAGTGTAATTATTTTCTAATTAATCTTCTTATAAAATATGAGTATTAAATTTAGTTGTTTTATTGCTTTATTTTTTTATTTTTTTTTGTTACACTGACTTACTGCATGTGTCAGATACTGGGTCGTATGTCAGCGCTGGGTTGACACAATCACAGCCACAGTTTGAATTCTGATTGGCATTGAGGGGACAGCTCCTTGGACAAACTGAACAATGAGCATGATACATTATTATGTAGCTAATGATCAAAGAATAAAACACTGAGATATCAAATTCAATTTGACAGAGCTGATGAAAATAGTTTTTCTATTTAATTTTGAAAAAAAAATTTAATCATTATTTTTTGGTATAAAGTAGAAATTTGCACAACTTGTATTCAAAGATATACACAATATAAAATATAGTTCCTCCTCGAAATGTTTAACTCTGAAAGACAAATTTTCTGAATCTTAACTGGGATAGAAAATATCTTTTTAAAGTACATCTTCTCATAAAACGACCTCTAAACCTTTTTTTTAATTCATCACTTCACAGGTCATGGGAACATTTGAAAAAAAAAGTACTTGGTGAAGAATGTGCATAAAATATGATTATTCAGTCTTTGATTCCACTGACTTACCGCATGTGTTTGTCGCTGAGTTGTATGTCAGATTTGGGTTATTACAAGTACAGCCACAGTTGGCATTTTGTCTGGCATTACTGGGACAACTTCTTTGACATCCTGAAAAATTAACAAAACTTACTCTCACTCATTTTATGATGCAAGAAATTGAATTTGAAAGAGCTCATGAAAATGTTGCCTAACTGTATTTTCTTTCTCTATTTCTCTATTCAAGATAAAAGTTGTCCATAATGAAGTAACAAAGTAACAAATTCAGATAAAATCAAGAGTAACAAAAATTAATGCTTTTTTTTTAACCTCTTAGTACATGTTTCTCTACAACAGGTGTAGGTCTAGAAAACAGATATCTTATCAGTAAGGTAGAAAAGCTCGGGGGGGGGGGGTTATTTGGGATCAGAAAAAAATATGGAATTTTTAACTCTTTACTTTTCATAATTGTTTTCCTAACAACGAAACATCTCTAAATCTCACATTCTGATGTGACATAGTTTTGTGCTTTCTCAAATCTGACAGAAATTAGTAGTCACTACTACGTAAGCCAGTCTATTCTTATTGAAATGGAGGTTTTTTGTTGTTGTTTTTTTTGTATAATTTACTTGAGTCAAGGATCCAGAAACCTGAGAAGGCTAATTAAAATACAAGTTCACTCAATGTCTTTTAACAGTTGCCACTCTTTTCTTCGGTTATTCTTTTTCTCTCATAATTATTATAGTAATTTTTTTTGGTTTGTATCATTCTATATTTCACTCATTGATGAACAATAATTACTTTGCATGAACTAAGGTACTGTATTGCTATTAGAGTTACATGTCTATATAATATTACATGAAGCGCCATACTGTCAGCCTAGCGCCCATGTGAGCGGTAGATAATTCAGAGAACAACTAGGTGGCGATAGAATATCATTTATGTGGATTTACAATACTTTAATACTGTATATCTTCATCCCTTCTCATGCATGTCTTTCGGCACTTTCGGTAATACCCAGTCAATCTACATCCAATATGAATATTAAGACTTTGTTACAATGACTTACCACAAGTGCTGCTGACAGCGTCGTATATCAATGCCGAATTAACACAAGTACAGCCACAGTTTTCATTCTGAATGGCATTGCTGGGACAACTGCTTTGACACCCTAAGGAATTCATAAGAGTTAGAATTAAGCAGCGTAAGACGAAGTCATGAAAGACTGGAATCGGGTTCTGTTTCCGAAAGATTGTGAAAAATGTGGCTTAGCTATTGTAACCTTATATATTCGTCACTATCCTGTAATGTTATTTGCAGTATTAGTCATTAGTCCTTTATTACATTGACTTCCTACATGTGTTAATTGCTATGTTGTATGTGTGTGTTGGGTTGACAAAATAAATAGAAAGATAACAGCACAAATTATTCAGTTATTTCTCTAATTCTTTCATCCTGATAGAAACATCTTGCACATATCAACTTCGATAATAAATATTCCTGAGAAATCAACTTTCCCATATAACAATCCTCGAAGTTGTGTTATGACATTACTAACTTGGGGCCTTGGAATTTTCGATAAGACCCAGTAAATCTACATACAACATGAATATCCAGTCTTTGGTTACAATGACTCACCACAGGTATTACGGACAGGGTCGTATGTGAAGGCCGAATTAAAACAAGTACAGCAACAGTTTGCATTCTGATTGGCATTGCTGGCACAATTTCTTTGAAATCCCGAAAGATTAATAAGATTAACCAATGTGCATGATCAAATGAATTTCTTCTATAGATCGCCTTTTACGGCCAAAACCATAAGAAAGATTTTTCTCCTTTCAAGTTCATCACCTTTCTCGATACCCATCCTTCTTATTCTTCATAACTGCGTTTACCATAATTGATAGAGCTCAGGTGCTCAAGGATGTGAACACGAGGGCCGCGTACAAAAGTAACAAACATTCAGAATAACACTTTTTTTTTTAACTTCTTCTCTATTTTAAAAGTGGTAGTTGAAAAAACACGCACACACATAGATAGAGAGAAACTGACAGACAGACAGACAGACAAACAGACGGAAAGAGAGAGCAAGAAATGTTTAACTGGGTGACATAATCATGACGATTTCAATATAATGATCTTAACAAAAGTTGTCATGATTCACCAATGGGGTACTTCAAGAAAGGTGTACAAAGCTCGAATCGATTAAACAAAATAGCAAATACAGTATTTATAATACATGTATTTCTTCCCAAATAATTACAAATGTTGTGTATCGCCCTTTACTTACTGCACCGGTTTAACGAACTGTCGTATATCTGGCCACTATTCAAACACTGACAACCACACACACCGATCCGTTGAGCATTGCTGGGACAGTTCTGAGGACATCCTGCCAGGGCCAGATCATACTTATTAGTAGTAGGAATGTCACCATTATCATTTTATCTTTATTCAAATCCATATTACAAAATTTATAGTAAATAATTCACTTGGTACTTCTATTTGATCACTGATTTTTCAGTAACACTATATGTATTTCTCAATTTTTTTATTTTTTTTTCGGAAAGTGATTTTTTTTTTTCAGCTATTACCTCTTTGAAGCAACCACAGCTATTGGCAGGAACATGCAATATCTCAGGGTGCTATCTAGTATAATTTTCATTAGAAACATGACAACGTACAAGACATAAATTTTTAAATGCTGGTTCTGTCATTATATTCAACCAACATCATAATCTGAGTACTAACAGTGGTTAGTAAGTGAATGCAGGTTCAACAGTGCACTTGTAATCCTCAAAATGAGGGAGTGAATGGGAATGTCGTGTCAAGAATCAGTAAAGATAAACAGTGTCATAATAAAATGTCTAAAAGTTTCTTATTTCCATCAAAGCGGCTGAAAATTCTTATGACTCAGAAATAAAAATCAATGGTATGTTTCATATTTCTCTACCACATGTTTACAGCCGCAATATATTGATGGCAGTAGTCTTCTCAGCCAAGGTCAAGTATGCTTGACGAAGGAAACAAATCGCACGACTTTTATACAGAGATCAGAGATACACATGCACTATATGGTTCTTTCTCCGATTCTTTTATTCTGAAGAAACATAAATCTCAACTTAGTTAATAAATATTTCTTGGAATTGCATTTTCTCGTCAAAAAATCGTATAAGTTGTCTTTAATTCTTTACTTTCTGGCCTAAAGAAACTATAAATATTAACAAAAGTGTAATTATTTTCTAATTAATCTGCTTATAAAATATGAGTATTTAGTTGTTTTATTGCTTTATTTTTTTATTTTTTTTTGTTACACTGACTTACTGCATGTGTCAGATACTGGGTCGTATGTCAGCGCTGGGTTGACACAATCACAGCCACAGTTTGAATTCTGATTGGCATTGAGGGGACAGCTCCTTGGACAAACTGAACAATGAGCATGATACATTATTATGTAGCTAATGATCAAAGAATAAAACACTGAGATATCAAATTCAATTTGACAGAGCTGATGAAAATAGTTTTTCTATTTAATTTCGAAAAAAAAAACTTAATCATTATTTTTTGGTATAAAGTAGAAAATTGCACAACTTGTATTCAAAGATATACACAATATTAAATATAGTTCCTCCTCGAAATGTTTAACTCTGAAAAACAAATTTTCTGAATCTTAACCCAGACAGAAAATATCTTTTTAAAGTACATCTTCTCATAAAACGACCTCTAAACCTTTTTTTTAATTCATCACTTCACAGGTCATGGGAACATTTGAAAAAAAAAGTACTTGGTGAAGAATGTGCATAAAATATGATTATTCAGTCTTTGATTCCACTGACTTACCGCATGTGTTTGTCGCTGAGTTGTATGTCAGATTTGGGTTATTACAAGTACAGCCACAGTTGGCATTTTGTCTGGCATTACTGGGACAACTTCTTTGACATCCTGAAAAATTAACAAAACTTACTCTCACTCACTTTATGATGCAAGAAATTGAATTTGAAAGAGCTCATGAAAATGTTGCCTAACTGTATTTTCTTTCTCTATTTCTCTATTCAAGATAAAAGTTGTCCATAATGAAGTAACAAAGTAACAAATTCAGATAAAATCAGGAGTAACAAAAATTAATGCTTTTTTTTTAACCTCTTAGTACATGTTTCTCTACAACAGGTGTAGGTCTAGAAAACAGATATCTTATCAGTAAGGTAGAAAAGGTCGGGGGGGGGGGGTTATTTGGGATCAGAAAAAAATATGGAATTTTTAACTCTTTACTTTTCATAATTGTTTTCCTAACAACGAAACATCTCTAAATCTCACATTCTGATGTGACATAGTTTTGTGCTTTCTCAAATCTGACAGAAATTAGTAGTCACTACTACGTAAGCCAGTCTATTCTTATTGAAATGAAGGTTTTTTATTGTTGTTTTTTTTGTATAATTTACTTGAGTCAAGGATCCAGAAACCTGAGAAGGCTAATTTAAAATACAAGTTCACTCAATGCCTTTTAACAGTTGCCACTTTTTTCTTCAGTTATTCTTTTTCTCTCATATATATATAGTGGTATTTTGGGTTTGTATAATTTTATATTTCACTCATTGATGAACAATAATTACTTAGCACGAACTAAGATAATGTATTGCTATTAGAGTTATATGTCTATAAACATTATATGAAACGTCATACTGTCAGCCTAGCGCCCATATGAGCAGTAGAACATTAAGAGAACGACTAGATGACGATAGAATATCATTTATGTGGATTTACAATACCTAATACTGTATATCTTCATCATTTCCCATGCGTGTCTTTCGGCAACAAAACGTTGCGAACGAACATGTTAATGATGATGAAAACCTATCAAACTAAAAGTTAACATATATTTTGTCTAGCTTATAAATAGACACAAAACTAGGGTTGATGGGTCAAAAGAGGGGAAAATGCTGACCCTAAAAGTTGTTCAATAAAATTTTCTTTTGTAAAATGTCATTTTCTGTTGTTTAATGTTACCATTAGTTTGAGCAATACTTGTAAGAATATTTGGCTCAAATGTGGCGACCAGGGCATGAGTGTGCTGCACCTGCCCTGCCCTAGCTGCGCCACTGTTTGTAAAGACAACGTCATAATTTAGTACCCCTTTGTCTTGAACTTACCACAAGCGCACTGATCGTTGGGATTGGGTGTTTGGTTCGCAGGACAGTTATTGGTACAGGAACATTGGCAGTTGTTACTTGGGTCGGGGACAAGTCCCGCACCACATATGTTAGTGCAGATAGGGCCACAGACACAGTTTCTGGTTGGATCTCCAACCTGTCCAACTCGGCAAACGTTATTGCAAGTACACTGACAGCTGTTGCTCGGATCAGGGAACTGTCCAGCTGGACACTGATTAACACATTGACAATTACAACCTGCACTGAAAACTGGCTGCTGCCCTAGTGGGCAAGTGTTTGTGCAATCTTGTACTGAAATAGAAGGAAGAGATCGAGAACAAAAGTGTAGAGGACAGCTGCTAAAGAAGAATAAAAAGACGTTCAAAATTATGATGTATGCTTTAAAATTAACAAAGTTCAATTTACGCTGTAGCATTAACTTCTCTTTACGTACTTGCCAGATAACAGTATATTAAGATGAAAGTTGTTGTTTCGTTGCTATTTGTTCTGTACCCTGGCATTTCCTGGTCCACCATGTCTTACTTCCGTCCTGAATTTCTCACCATGATGTATGCCGTGTTTTGGCACGTCAGTCATGGCACATCTCTACATAATATTTCAAATGTGTGCATTGATGGTGAATCTGCTCTCTGAGAGTTCTGAATAGAACATTGTGGGATGACAACAAAACCTACAATATCATTATGTCAAAAGCTGTGGTGTACACATTTGAACTTTGTGTGGACGTTCATGGATTACAGCTGGGCTAAATAAGTCTTCGCAAATATGATTCAAAGTTACCTTGCCACATGGGTCAGTGTGTAAATTTCACTTTTAGTCTCAGTCGTGATACAGCATAATCAAGAATACCAATGAGCATGTTTATGTAAGTCTTACCACATGCGTTTATGGTTTGGTCAAAGACGAGCTGTGGATTTATACACTGGCAGGAACAATCGTCTAGCTGCCTTGCGTTGTTCGGACAGGCATCTGGACAATCTGCATGAGAGGAAAATCGTTCTACTGAAGATGGGTGCCGGTATTTATCTGATGGAGGTGGGGGCAAGCTGCAGGGGAGCTCGAAAACGATTGGACGAACAGATTTTCCCAGTTTATACATTTGTTTGCCTGGACTTTGGGTTATCGAGGAAATCTGGGACTGGTAGTAAATACTACTGTGATTCAGGGTGAACGGAATCATTGGCTGGACATCCAACATGGTTATGAGCTCAGTCTCAAAAAGTTAATTTCATCGAGACTTCATTCAAAAAATCTTGATAATTTGTCATCCAAATAAGTGCCAGTAAATATTGCCAGCATAAGCTTAATTGATCAAATGAAATCATGTGTCATGAGTCAGTTGTTTTTATTTTATTTTCTGACCTGTTGGGTTTGTGGCTGGCAAAATAATCATTATTACGCAAGTGATACCGTTGAAAAGGATGAGTTTGATTACTATACATGTATTTGATGTTGTTTAGGAAATGAGAGGTATCAGAAATGTTCTTGAGGACCCACCGCATCTACAAGGTGAGGCAGCTGAGTTGAGAATCCTCGGTGTGGGACAGGACGTGATATTGCAGACACCAACGCGATCTGCAAAGAAAGAGAACGGGAGAGAAGATAGTGGAAAATGGAGTAGTAAGGTGGGCAAATAAGTAATTGTCCAGTCTAGTGGGAGAGCACAATGGTTCCACGCCATATAAAAGGTCTTAATATTATCATTAGACTTACCCAGGCCACGCCGCATGTAGCATGTAGTAAATTAGTGTATAGTAAAGTAGAGATACGCCTTAAAAACCTAACATTCAGCATATACTAAAATAGCGCGGAATACAAGGGAAAGTACTAGATTTTAAGATCTCGAATCTAAATCAGCATCTATCACCTAACTTCAGAAATCGTTCAGGGTCAGACTTTTACTCACCATTTTTTACAGCTAAGTCAGTATCAAACATACGCGTTAATACCTCACCACTCTACCCCCCCCCCGTCCCCCCTGATCCAATCAGTTACGTCTTATTGTCTTTCCAAGCATCATACACATGTGTGCCTTGGTTATTGTGGGGGGGGGGTGTGGGGGTGTGGGGGGGGGGTGGGGGTGGGAGTGGAACCAAAGTTTCCTTTTCCTTTGAAGAAAGTGGGATTCTATATAATTACAAATAGCCCGAGGAGACACTCTACTATACCATAGAATGTTCTCGGAGCATTCTGGCACGGCAATTATTCTTTAAATTATGTCTCTGTAATACATGTACCAAATCATTTTTTTTTTTGTTTGCTTTATGACACGTCTGTTGGACGTAACACTTTCATATTGTGTGCACTGTTAATTTTGTTTACTTATGTGTGTGTGTATATACATATGTGTGTGTGTGCGTGTGCGCGCGCTATATATATCATAATTTCTGTAACTATATTGTTATGTATTCAATGATCAAAACAAATTTTCTTGTACAAGGACGAATAAAATTTATCTTATCTTATCTTATCAGTTTATGTGATGTTTCTGGACACGTTCTTGGTTGAGACTTTTCAGTTCAGAAGGAACAGTGCAATTACACTGATTATTATCCTTAAGTTTTAATTCCCACATTCTTATTATTATCATTCACAAGTGATAACAGCTGTAAACTGTCAATACAGAGTCTACTAGACAACAAAAGGGACCCGTACTTACCGCAGAGTCCATTAACAGGCAGGTTACCATTGGGACACACGCACTGACATCGGGCATTTCGAATCAGACCACTAGGACATGTGTTGGTGCAAACGCAAGCACATGTGCTGTCTTGAAACTGTAGAAAATGATTGTTTATTCGCACTCAACATCAACACATGTTCTTTGTTTGTTTGTTTTTCGATATGAATAACATGAACGAGAAAGTCAAGTTTCAAAAGCAAGATTGTTTCTTCACTAAGTCACAGACAGACAGACAGACAGACAGACTTGAATAGGCATTTCACCAGTGTATTGCATTTTATTTGTTGATAAGTTATATAATTGGCCATGGCTAACTGTATGTCTACAGGATCTGGCCTGACACACAGACAGAGGCTTGCGTTCAGAGCTGGGTACATTTAGAGGGTTTATATTACTCCTTTTCAGTTAGAACTCAGATTGATCACTCAGTGTGTGTGTGTGGGGGGGGGGGGGGTTCTATAAATAATTCATTGTAAACATTATTATTTAATTTGCCAAGATTTCCCACCTTGATAAAGTGCTGTAAATATGTAATCACAGTCGATATCTCTGAAGTTTTTACCGGCCAAAATTTCTGATTTTGATGGTTCCAAATTACTTTCTGGATCTACGATCATTATGCTAGCTATTGAAACAAACATTGATGAAAGCATTAAGGCTTAAATCCTTTTCCGGGGGAGGGGGGGGGGTAGGATGGCAGTTCATATTAGATAGGGACATTCTGTAATTTATCGTTAATTTCCCGAGGACTGGTGGGCGGCACTGTTCCCTACTCTTAGTCTGGATCAGTAACATCCACAGATTCATTGAGCAAATTTTTAATGGAGAAATTTGCAACGAAAAGGAAAGGGGATCATACCTGATAATGTGAAATTGAAGGGCGATCATTGAATAAACAAAAAGAAAACAATTTCTCGTTCATGTGGAAAAGGAAATATGCAGGTTAAATCGGCACTATATCTGAAACATAATGTCCCCTTATTTGCGCTGTAATTATCCTGGCGGCTAAATCAGCCCCAAAATAGTGAGGTTTGAATGATGAACAGCTAGTACAAATGTGGTATTTTGTTAGAGAGAACCCTGCATGCAGATATTTCTTTAGTTATATCCCCAGATGTCCACATCTCCATTCAAAAGAAACCAACAATACAAACATTTTTATTTTGTAAACATGTACTTGTTATAAAATACGTCTATGTATGAAAATGTTCTTCATTTTATTTCATATAATTTTATATTTTTATCTTATTAATTTTGCTTCAATGCCACTTCGACCACCGTCGCCATGATCACTGGACAGTAGATCACAAGTACTCTGGCACTTTCTAATCCTCTTATATAATCATAAAATTTGGGCGTCGGGGGAAGAAGGGGGGGGGGGGTCTGTCCCTAAATTTCAGCCCATGTAATCCGCCCAGACTGGACAAGAAATGGAAGTTTACGTTTACAATAGAAAGTCCTGATGCCCTAAATCTAAATAATTTTCTTTATTTAATTGTAACTTAATTAATTAAAAATAACCATATTATTGTCGATGCACATTCAAGTTGAGATCTTTGTTTCTCGAAGGCTTCAGCAAAATGGCGTAGGCTCTCGGATAATGTTAAAACGCTATATCTATTGGTCCATGAATGCATGCAGGAGAATGAATACTTACCTGTTGATTGGCGCAGGTGAATGGACATAATTGGCAACTACAGTCACCGATCTGTATGAACCCTGGCTCACAGGTGTTGTTGCAGAAACAATCACAGTTAGTTCCTTGTTGTTGTCCTGGTGGACACTGGTTGAT
Organism: Onchidella celtica; assembly: GCA_963931925.1. Lineage (NCBI taxonomy): Eukaryota > Metazoa > Mollusca > Gastropoda > Systellommatophora > Onchidiidae > Onchidella > Onchidella celtica. The sequence continues at coordinate 10,166,559 of OZ007576.1, read as the reverse complement.
GCACTGGCAATCACAGTTACTATCATGAGATCTGCGGTCGGGACAGCTGCCAGAACATTCTGAAATATCAAAGTTGTCCCAGGTTTAATCTCAGGTTTATCCTGCTTCTGTGCCGCGTCATGAAAAAAAAAAAGACCGTACATGTATACGCTAATCTTGTTAACATTAAAAGATTCGCTAGCTTGTTGGCATAATGAAAAGATTTTCTACAAGATACGGTTCTGGTTCTAGGCATATAATACTATATATAAACAAGAGTGTTAGGGATATTGGATCTACAGGTACTTCTTGTTAAAATAGGCTTATAAACGAAAACTTACCGCAAGCACATTTATTCTGGTTGAAGACCGTGGGAAGGCGACATAATCCTGGAGTTAGCCGACACACTGAGGAACCACACAAAACAATCATTTAATAAAGTTGTTTTTGTATTAGCTTTTGTTTCTGAACTGATTAGTTGAACTTCCTTTGGCTGTACTGGTATTGTTTTTTGTTGTTGTTGTTGTTGTTGTTTTTTTGTAGAATCTATGACGTCATTGTCATTGTCAGTAGCCAGGCCTGAGCATAGGTCTCGATAGCCTTGACTTACATAATTACGTAGAGGACACTTCAGTACTCATGATTACGGATAGCAGAATCAGAATAGATATACACAGAATTAAAGAGTCATATGTTTACTGTTTTGTCCATCTTTGGGCACGAGTGTTTGTTCCTCATATTTGATGACATTATACTGGCTAATTTGAAAGGGGAATAACTACTGTATAGACCTAGAACATATTAAACACTTGCTTTTTTTTGCGTGAAATGTTTTGCCGCGCGTCAAATGTGTAAGAAACACAAAGTTTATGACTCAAGCCTGTATTTTTCAGCCTCCGAAGACTGTCTTATGGGATGTTTGCAGTGTGGAGAAAATAATATTAGTCAGCAATCTGTGTTAGGCCTTTCTGAAAACTCTCTTTGACAGTATTTAGGATGTCCCGCCCAACACTCAAAACGTATGGAATGATAGGGTTTGGTTCACTTACCAGTATTACCACACAGAACTCCGGGAAGGTTGACACCGAAGAGCTGCGTGAAGTTGGCCACGCTGAAAACATTATCAAGACTTCCGCCAGCGATAAGCACCAGCTCCTCATCCGACAGAGCAGTCCCAACACGGATGATAATGACTAAATATCCACGGTTGCGTGCCATCTGGATAGCCTGGATAACAGAAAATAGATTATTTAAATCACATTGCGGAACTCACAAATTAACATTTTGTTACATTATCTGTCATGTTACGAGAAAAGGCTGTCTAGTAAAACAAACCCACAATTTTGCAGGTGATGCAAAAAACACTGGCAGTGCGTCCGCCCCGCTTCATTCGCTTTTAGTGTCCATCTTGTGATGACAAAAAGGAAACTATCAATCGTACGAAATGATAATCACATGGAAAGATTTCATTCTATAAAATGGGGTCAAAACGTGAACTTGACCAAGATTGGCGTATACGTTCTACTTGCGTAACACAACAGTCATCGTGACTTACAACTTTCTCAGTTGTGCTTTGAGAATTAAGAACATTGTTATTGATCGTATGATCATTACTCTTTGTCGAGCATTTTCGCTCGCAGTTTACCAGACAAAGCGTGGCATTGGTGTCTGATTATCTAAAAATGTTACTCTAAGGTCCAAAATGGACGTTGAGAGTCAAAGAAATAAACAAGCAGACAGATGAATTATAGTGACAAAAAAACAAAAACAACACCATCGATCATGAGATCGCTTTGAGAATTGTTTCACACATTATGTCATTTCACTCGTAACAATGTTAATTTCTAACACTCTGTCTTTCTTTGAAAGCCACATGGACTGTTACAAATCAGATTAAATTCAACCGAGGGTTTGGAGAGATGTTATTCGAATGCGAGTGTGTACGATGAACCTTTAATTATCTAGATTATGCGTTTCACTATAGTTACAGGTAAAAGGGCGTTTAAGACCTTAGGCAAAAGAAAACATTCTCGTATTCTCAGCGACACGCCGTTGCTGTTTTCATTTTCATTATAATGTTGAACACATTAAAAGCAGCAGTTAAAAACGAGACAATTGTTTTGGCAACGAATTGTTCCGTCGGTTTGGGGGGGGGGGGGGGGGGAGGGGGGGGATAATATGTGACCGAAACAGGAAGATCTTAGAGTAAGAAAGAAGAAGGAGTCTGCATTAATATCATCATCCATCACCTCCCATGTGTATATTACCATCATCATAAAATAAATATATGTGTATATATATATATATATATATAAGTTAATCAGAATCGCCAAGCTGATAAACTGTTCTTGAAGCTGTTTCTGCTTGTTGAAAAGGAATTGTCCTGTTGATCAGCTGCACTTGTGTTGCACACGAATACGAATTCGTAACATGGACCAAGCCTACTCACATCTCTTGCGGCCTCGGGGTCGCCAGCTGGTCCATCAGTGATGAGAACCAGAGCCGAAGGTCTGTCTCTCAAGTTGTCATTTAGCATTCCTACAGACTGAATCACGGCCTTATCTGTGCCGGTACCGCCTGACGTCGGGAACTTCAGGTCCAGCCGGATCGTATCCGCTAAATCGTATTTGTTTTCCTCTAGCTGTCAACATAATACGCATACACATGTAATGTTTGGTAAGAAAATGTTCATATGCGTACATAAAAGTAGAGAAGAAACCGTCGGTTCAATGGAAGATATTATTATCTCCATTTTTCTGAGAATGGAGATAACACATCTTGCACTGTGAAAATTACAAAAACGGATACACTGGATCCAGTGTATTGAAGTGGAACTACATTTGATTGCCATTAGAACATCCCTTGACACTTAACAAAGTTACCATAATACTTTTATTTTATGCTAATTCAGTGCTTCCCCCATCAACAGTAGTCATGCCTTCAGTTAACTTTATATTGTTAAAATTACATAACAGTGTTAGGAAAGTGTCATGACTATAATGCCAAAGTAAAACTTGCAGTGGAAGAAGGAACACATGAGTATTTTAAGCTGTGACTTCTTACCCTGATTCTGGTATCAGAGGCCTGGATTATAGGGTCAGTGCCGTAGATGTTGACTCCAATAGCGTTAGGCACTAGCCGGTATCGTAAGGCGGTGAAGGCCAGGTACTGACGGACTGTGTCCTTGTGCTTCATCACAGAGTCTGAGCCGTCCACCACTAGCAGGAAATCCCGACATGCTGGAGACAGAGTGGTAGAGACACAGTGTATCATGGCCTATGATTTTTATAGCATTCAAAACCTACATTGTGTGTTTGTTAAGTACTTCAACAATTGTTAAACGGGAAGTTAACACGCGAAGATTCGTCAAAGAAGCTTCTTGGCGCATATATATCTACGACTCTGTACTACTATGTTCAGGTCGCTATTCTCCATCCAGGATGCCGTCCACGACATAGCCTAGGGCTGATATGGCCTCCCTTACATTATCAACAAAAGTAACAAAATAGTGTATCTAATGCAACTTGGCACCATCTCCACAGCGGTCATTCATGCCAGCATTTGCACACACAGCGGAAATTATTCCATGAAACAATCGCATACTGGAAACAGCTTTGTGTTTAATTTATGTGATAAAAAAAAACAACCTAGCTGGCTATTTAACATGACTTACCGCCTCTCATATGGCTCGGATTTTAGTGAAATTTTGAAGGTGCCTTCCTTCCGCCCTACTGACGATTCTTTTTTTTACATTTGGAGATTCCAAATGGTGGGGGAGTAATTTTTTGAGTTTGCTTTGTGTCGCAGGCTGATCGCCTTTGATTTTTTTTTCTCTAGCACATGAGCCGTGACGTCAACACTTCTTGCCGGCTGATTTAAAGTATTCTAAAGTGGGTCTATGCAACGACGTTTCGTTTATTTTTTATTTTTTTGGAGAGGGGGGAATATGAAATGCGATCATTACAATAGTCCTTAGCTGCAGCTTTATAAGACACCACTAGTGATTGATTGAACTGTCAACTCAGCTATCAACTACAATAATCTTTAGTTGATTTCAGTCACGATGCACTCTCTCTTTTGTAAACACACATTTGCCGACTTACATGAATCCCTGTCTGTCTCCGGCACAATCTTAGCTGTAAAACAAGAGTTAAAATGAATTAGCAAATTAAAATATTAGAGACTCTGATTTGTTTGTCCTTGTATCTGGCTGGATGGCAGTCTGTGACCCCCCCCCCCCAAATCCCCTCCCCACACGCACAAAATCTGTCTATCTATCTGTCTGTCTATCTATTTTTCTCTCATTGTAAGTGTGTCTCTCTCTCTACCATTGGTCCACTCAGTTTCCCATCCTTTGGTCACGCACCTGGTTATATTATTAAGAGAAGTCCCCTTTAGTCCTAATCTCCAATATCCAGCCAATGCTAGAGCCTTCATTAAGTAACATTATTTCTACGTCCAGCTTTCGCTAACGCCCTTCCTTCGGTATGACGAATTATTTTATCTCCGGTCCACACATTACTCACCGGGACAAGCTACAAGTGCAGTCCAGTCAATTGCTGTTCTGCGTTCCGGAACTAAATGAGAGATTTCCCTCAGCAGCTCCAAATGCGCATCCTCTATAGAAAGACTGATGATGAGGATCTTGCGGTCTTTGGCAATCTTGGCTTCCTGTGAAGTGATGAGACAGTATGTACTACGGTTATCATTTTCAAACGGAAGATTAACATTAGGCCTGCTGGAATGACCAACCTGAATCCAAGATACAGACTCGTGGTTTACAGTGGACATCAGGTGGCGACAATACATCTAATTTTACCCAGCCTCAGAGATGTATCAGAGATCATTTTGTTAGTAAAGTCGACCCCATTCACTTCTGTGACCTTCCGACTGTGGATGCCACAGTGAAATTTTAGGTTACTACCATATCTTTTTAATTAATCTCTTTTAATACTAGGTTTGCTGTCCAGTCATGCTTTTTAATATACATAATTATATTACATTAGCACCTAATTAGTGTTGTTTAACGCTATACATTTCACCTTATTAATGCTGTTTACATACAATATAATAGTATCTTAATCTAAATAATACTGTTTGAAGCTAGATTTGCCATTGAAGTTTTCCTCCCTGGACAGCTGCTTTTCTGTTGTTGCTGTTTTGGTTTTTTAAATATCATTCTAAAGTGTTTTTCTTCTTTGCAACTAGTTTCATTGATATTATTCTAGATACGTTTCGATATTTTTGCCTGAATCTTTCACGAGCTACAGCCGAGACAAAATCAATTCTATGTGGGTTAATAAATTACTGGTATCTCGTTCCACATCACCCCGATGATACAAATGCATCTAAATTCTCCACAAGCACGGGTAAAAGCACTGACCTGCAATGTGGCCCTTTTGTTGTCGGGGTGACCGTCAGACAACAAGACAATGACGTTGCCAGCACGTTCGCCATCGAAAGCTCGAGATTCGATCACTGAATAGTCCAAGAGAAGTTGCCTGGGGATCGGCAAAGACTAGAACTATCAAAAGCTGTATGGTAGGTAATTCCATCCCATCTTGACTGGTATTTGACAGGTCACATGTGGACGATATCTATCTACCTATTTGTCTGTCTATTTGTCTGACTATCTGTCTGTCTGTCAGTTTGTCTGTCTATCTGTCTGTCTCTCTGTTTGTCTATCTGGGGCCTATCTGGTTTCCATCTATCGACCTACCTGTTTATCTGCCTTTCTGTATGAATTCTTCTTTGTGTGAAAAAGTAAATTATAGTGATATCTCCTATTATAGTTAATTCACAACAGATAAAAGTGAGAAAAGATGAGGGGCGGGGGGGGGGGGGGAGGATTGAAAAATGATGGATGTTGCAGGCAATTACAAGTTGTATTTTATTGTATACTATTGTAAGTAAGTGTATAAATTGTAGCAGCGGAGAGAGTGAATGACCGTGCGTTTCGTTTGTCTATTTCAAAGATTGTTTGCATGATTCTTCTGTGTATTTTGAATTGGCCGTCAGGCCTACCATAAACTTGAACTTCAACTTGAACTCGTCTACGTACCCCTAACCCCCCCCCCCCCCCCCGTCTGCTTTTCCAATAATTACATTTCAGAGTATGGTCAATTTGGGGGTTATGAATAGGGTTAGCTCGTCCGTAGCGCAGCAAAATTAAGCTTCCTCAAATCAATAATATTTCTTTTTAAAAGGTGTGCCATCAGTCTCCGATAATGAACTCAACAAGATAAGCCGTTTGGGATTGGATTGCCCACCCGGTTAGAGTGAAGGTTTTCCCTAAAAATCGTGTTATTGTTATTATAAATCTTCCCACCGTTAAAACTGATGTGTGAGTGAAGGCAAGTATAAAAACTGACCCATGCTATCAATAGTAATCATTACATGATCTAATGTCTGTCATAGAAAATTGCATCCTTGAAGTAGGAAAGCTGGGAAGGCGCGGGGGGTGGGGTGGGGGAGGGGCTTGCCCTTAGTATATGAAAAGCTTACCGGGAGGGTATGAAGCACGTCTTCCAGTTATTGAAATGAATTCAAAAATTGTTTTCTTTAATTTTCGTGGTGTTTTGCTTTGGTTTGGGTTTTTTTTTTATCGGCAGAGTGAGTAGTTGATTTATATAACACTCAAAACACTGAGTTACTACCGAAGAAATGGACAGTTCCAAGAATGTATCAAACGTAAAAGAATGTCACTCACCATGCACGGTTTTGTGTGTAGAGGCTCAATTGAAATTTATTTCAGCATTTAGATGTTCATTGTGTGCATAGCATCTCCAGACATCTTGCCTCATGCATTTACTCGATCTGACTGCCCAATGACAGGTGAACAAACAATGTAACCTATCGCCTTGTTGGCACGTTGCTAAACGCACGACGTTGCTTACAATTTATTGGAATCATGGCTAAAACTTCAATAGTTTCTCTACTTTCTAATATCGGGTATGGTGGTTGTCAATGTCCTGTAGTATTTTGGTTTAATAGCTTTTTGTCTATTTCTTTTTTAGAAAACGTGCATTATGTTCCTGTGGGAAAGCAGCCAGTCCACGAAAAACGCCATTTTAAGTTTTAGAACATCCAAGCCTTATTACTGACACTAGTCATTGTTATGGCCGTACCCTGATATGGGGGCAAGAAGGTGGAGCCAAGCTTATAAATAGTGTACATGAGGTTGGGGGGGGGGGCGGTGTCGGTGTCAAAACTTGCCAAAATTAAGTGTATGCACGGTACTTTACGAGTGGCCCGTAAAGACAGAAACATACATTGACTGTTGTTATCTAAGGTAAAAAAAAATAAAAAAATGCACATACCTCGCCCTCCTCAATGCCACTGGAAGAGAAGTCTTCCTTCGGGGTTGTACGAGATTGTTCACTTGTGTGATCAGAGTATCAATCTGCTGTTGGTTACGGGCCTGGATAGGGATTTCTTCAGTGACGTCACTACAAATATAAACGTTAACTGCATTCTCAACAGTTCATGCTGTGTGAACAAAAATTATTGACACCGCGTCCATAATCCAAAGGATTTCGATTATTCACCAGTTTCCTTTATATTTCCATTACTGCATAGGTACCCACTGCTTTCCAAAATTTACGAAACTGGTCATTTAAAGAAGAAATTTGGATGCTTCAAATATTTCCTTTCTTCACCACAATGAAAGTCTGTCTTCCTCTTGTTATATATAATCTGCAAAAATGTCACTTCTGTCAGCAGGAAAAATGCTTCGTCGGGGGCATAACATTAAATTCCACCATTTTCAATCTATATATCACACATAAATGAATGTGCCCACGACACACGCGTACATGCAAGACACATTTGCCTACCTGAATAGCACAACCCCCACGTGTGCTTCAGCGAAAGTTTGAGTAACCGCCCTGATTTCTCTGACCAGCGCCTGCTTGGCCAAGTCGAAACCATATGGCGAAACACTGTCAGAGCCGTCCAGGACAAACATGATGTTAGGGGGACAAGCCGTTACTGCAGAGGATATGGATTAGATTAGGGTTAAAGTGGAATCTGGTCATGGTGACATCATTTCAACTTGGTATACCTCTCGCACCACAGTGGCGAACTCTAACCACTGGGCCATGCGGTGGCTCATTTAGGGAGAGATGAGTATTCTGATATCGAAACAAAATGGTATATATCTCTCCCTATTCCCCCCCCCCCTCTCTCTCTCTCTCTCTCTTTCTCTATCTCTCTCTCTCTCTTTCTCTATCTCTCTCTCTCTCGTTCTCTCTCTCTCTCTGTATCTCTATCTATCTATCTATCTATCTATCTATCTATCTATCTATCTATCTATCTATCTATCTATCTATCTATCTATATCTATCATCACCCACCCCCCATCACCACCAACAGAACCAGTCCAAACGCGATGACCACCGCAGGCCAAGCTGACCCCATGTAATTCACTTACCAAGTCCTTTATTTGATTCAGGAGCAGACTGTTGTCCATTGTTTGATGAGCCCCCGCCGAACACGCCTTTCAACCACCCGAACAAATCAAAAGCAGTCTGCAGATCTTGAGGCTCATGAGACTGAACTCCTGCTCTACCCGTCCAGACAAGCGCGCACAGCACCAAGAGATGCAGTGCCGGTCTCATCATGGTTCTCACTGCAAAACATGGAATATCAACAGACATCAGATAAAGGGCCCAGATCTAGTTCTACATAGTGCCCAGTCAACCGAAGAAAAGCTAGAAAGTGAGATACTGGGCAGAAAACTTTACGTGGCTCTTTCAAAATGCTTCACTCTTAATAACAAGAGTCCTGGTTTAATGAGCTTTGCACAGAAGACGGTAAACTCGTTTATCTTTATTCATAACTCAAATGTTTGCTTTGGAGTCCAGGTGGACCTAAAACGTGGTAAGGAATCAACTCCTTCAACCAACTGAACCTATTTTTATTTAATAACAATGTCAGTCACGAAAAAAAAAAAAAAATACAAGGCGACAGCCTATAGAAAATTATAAATTATATTGTACATGACATAAATTTACATGAAAATCACAAAAGGAAAAAAAATTAAGAAAACGTCAGAAAAAAAAGGAGGGTTGTAGATATCTAAAACACAAACAAAAAAATTCTTATAGCCTAGTGATCTCCTCCCCCCGTGAGCAGTTCCAGAGGAAGCAAAGCGAGGTCATTCACTCAAACAAAAAAACGCTTATAGCCTAGTGATCTCCTCCCCCGTGAGCAGTTCCAGAGGAAGCAAAGCCAGGTAATTCACACAAACAAAAAAACTCTTATAGCCTAGTGATCTCCTCCCCCCGTGAGCAGTTCCAGAGGAAGCAAAGCCAGGTAATTCACTCAAACAAAAAAACTCTTATAGCCTAGTGATCTCCTCCCCCGTGAGCAGTTCCACAGGAAGCAAAGCGAGGTCATTCACTCAAACAAAAAAACTCTTATAGCCTAGTGATCTCCTCCCCCGTGAGCAGTTCCAGAGGAAGCAAAGCGAGGTCATTCACTCAAACAAAACCTGTTCACTTGTATCATTTCTTCTGCAGTCATGTGTATTGGACCTTTAATGCCCATTTCTAATTAACTAGTCATCTCCCTTGGTTCTTGCAAATGCATAATTTTTTTTTTTTTAATGTGAGCAGGAAATTGTGGTAATGTTCGTTTATAATTTTTGTAGCCGCTAAATAGCCGTTGTCATGGTGGTAGATAAGTTGACGGCGATAGATGTAGTGGATGCAGTGGTCACAGGCAACAATGAACGTCTTTGTTGTTGTTCTTATTACTGTTGCTATTGACAGTCTTAATGGGTGTTTTTCATGCAATCAGATTTACATTTTCTTGATTTGAAAATCGCCTTCTGAATTAAAACCGGAAAGTAGTGCTTCCAGTAATTGTTACAGACTAGAGTTTCTTACACTGTGGATCAATATTCGCCACAAATTTAATATATCGACGCCGATTAATGGATGAGCGTTATTCTTATTAACTGGTAATTCTAACTTGCATTTATTTTAATTTCTTGCTTTTTGAAAATTATTATTAGAACCCAATTCCAAAGAATCATTAGACAAAGTGAATGTTATCAAAAGTTTTGAACTAATGTTTACATGAAGGGAACTGATCGTCGTTACGTTTTGATTTCATCGGCGGAAAGCTGGACGAAAAACAACTTACTTTGGTGCATGCACTTTAGTCCTTATTCAGGACGTGGTTTGACATTGTCAGTCCTCGCGGGGTTAAAACTAGACATGGATATGCAAAAAGACTGGATAGCTCAATTTTTCATAAAGTGGTAAGTTGGACAATGTGAAATTACACATCAGCTGGGGAACTGATCTTCTACTGAGGTGTGGACAAGTTTGAGTGATCTATCAGAACAGAATCGCTTTTGCTGAGATTTACATAGCTATCCAGCTCAAAAAACGCTGTCATCTAAGAAACGAGGTTTGGGTATTTCCGAGTCTGGGATAAAAATCCCATGATCTCCCATGATTCTGTTGAGGGAGATATGAGTGGTGGTATACCCTTCAGCCATCGATACTTAATCGTACTGAAGTCAATTAAGCAATGACAGACATTTTCTGAACATTGTCTGACAGCAAATGTGAGAGTCAGAATAAATTATCCCAGTGTATTGCTCACAGCAAAAGCTTAACAAGTCTTTTCCGTTAGCTGCTGGAAATCAATGGTAGCACAAGCAAGAGAAACGATCCGTTTTTTGTTCACTTAATATGATAGTTGTAACACACTTTGTTCAAGTTTTCTTCGAAAGTTGTTTCTCTTTTCTACAAGTTTAGTATCATTCATCATTTAACACAAGTGGTTTTCACAGCCCGCACCACAGTTTGATTTTGAATATTTGCCGTTCTCGTTTTGGATAAAAATCCCATGATTTTGTGGGAAGGGGCGCGAATGGTGGTAAAAACTTCAAGAAATTTTTGCTGGCAAATGTAGGAAAATGACTGTGAGACTCTGCCAACTGTTAGGGTTTTGGCGTGCGAAACAGTAGGCCACAGGGTGCGTGTACATTTTTCTCTGCATTCAAGTTTTAGAAATGATTATTTTGGTCGACTGAATCGCCAACAGTTATAACAATGTCTCACTGCCAGTTTGTTTGGCGGATTGATGACTGGCAAGTATGCATTCAAAATCCTGGGCTTAGGTTTCAAGCTCTTGGCGAAAGCAGGAGAGAAACGTGGCCATCCATAGAGTAGATGTGCTCGATTTTTGACAAATTTTATCCCCCACCCCTTTGTACGTTTTCCAGGCACTTGGCGATAATAACCCCGTCTCCTCGAAAGAGCGTACGACCATTAAAATTTTGCATATCCACGTTGAAGCCTTGCTATTCCGAAACTTCAAATTGCATTTTGCATGTTTGACTGTTTCATCAGAAACATGGGCGATATTTGATTTTTAAACTTCACACTTTTTGATATTTTTGACAATTTATATTATTTCTATTTTACATCCTAATTTGTTGAAAAAAATATTTTTTAAAAATGAATTTTTATTTCATTACAGTAACTGAAAAGACCAAACTTCACATATCCTTGTCACGTTTGTCTGAAACACACTCAGGAAAGCGTAGCAGTTTAGGCAACTGCTCAACCTCAGACATTCTCATTTTCACATTTTGTACCCATTCACATTTTTTTTTTTTTTTTGCTTGATGTCATTGTGGATAAGGTAGCCTACACATTACGCTTCACTGTATTACATAGGTTTTGCCATGGGATGGATGGTACTTGTTGTAGGGGAGCTAGGGCACTTGCAACTTGGAAACAAAGCAGTACTGGGAGCACATTAAGTCCTGTTTGTTTGTTTTTTTAATCAGTGAAAGAAAATAGTAGAAACAGCACATTATATTACCCAATTCAATGTTTCTTAAGAAATGTCGACAAGTTCTCTTGACTGATGACTTATGAAGGAGAGCAAAGCAGTGGCCAACCCCCGTTTGAGTATAGCCAAATGTGATTTTTACTAACGAAGATGATCCGATGTTATCCAAAAAAAAATCCAGAAAATATCATTGACTACAGTCGTTTTAGCCACCATACCCATGTCTTATGAAATATTTACCAGGTCGTATGTGAGAATGTTCAGACGACTATAAATCAAATACTATGGTTTGACTTTAAAATCATGCGATATTTGTAAAAAGTTGAAAAACGTTAACATTTGAATGCTTTGTGAGACAAGACCAGGCTAGAAAAACGCAGGAGATGATAATAATAACATAATAATGATGATAATAACAATAAAGTCGATTTGTTTTCAAATTAGAATTTGGCTTTGTGAAATTATTGCTTAGACTACATCTTAAAACCCTCTTGGTCTATGAATAGAAACACTATCTGAATTGCATGATGGAGCAGGGCGAAATTTTGAACTGTGACATAAAACCATAATTTTATATTTTAGTCCAATTCCAACCGTAACCATTGCAGTTGTTTTAAAACAGGTGTTAATGTGGCTACATTTAGGGGCTATCGTAACAAGACGAGCTTCCTGATTTTCTTTGCATTGTAATTTGTTATATATTTTCTCATCTGAAAGACCTGCTAACAAAGAACTACAAAACTTCAATTTAGTTAAAATAAAAGGACATGCAAGTTTAACAGCAGCATCAGCCCTCAAGAATGATCTTACCTGTGATGATATTCTTAGTTCCAGGAAAGTAGTCCTGCAAATCGTGTTAATTTGATTTTCAATGGATAGTTTACGATCCAACAAAATACATTAGTTTCTAACTCTATGTGAAAATGCTATATCCTCTCCACTCATTTTCAGATCGTAAGAATTAAAAAAAATATTATTTTTAGCTGGTGTGGAGACTGGCAGTAATTCTGTTTTATCTTCATTCTTTTCCATTTATCTATTTTTATGGAAGTTGTGTATCATCGGCCAGAAAGATGGTAAGAACTACCATGTTGTTGAAAAATCTGCGCCACTGGCTGAATATAGAGAGTAAAGAGGACAGAACCTTGAGAGAATCCGAAAAATAGTGGACATTGTGAAGATGAAAAATCTGCGACAGTTCCTATCTGCTCGCGACCAATAAGATATGACTTAGAGCACGAAAGGGCAACAGCAGTTATATTATATGTATAAATTCCAATCTCTTGATTAATATGTCATGGTCTAATGTGTTGAAAGCAGCAGAGGGGTCTAACAGTGCCAATACTGAAACTATACCTGCACCACGTTAATTCAGAAGATCATTTAGAACTTGCAACAAAAATGCTTTTGGGCTCTGATTAGGGATGAACCAGACCGAGGCTGGTGTGGATGCCAGACTGGTGGCTCGCTACCTAATTATTATGTATCACGGCGGTGTCGGCAGTGCCAAGGGTTATAGTGTGATGCGTAATAATTAGATGGCAAGCTCCCAGTCTGGCGTCTACACCAGCCTTAGTCTGGTTCATCCCTAAGGGCGATAATAATTTTATGCAGATTGGAATGGTTTTAAAAGATTATTCCCGTATAATATTGTTGTAATGAGATAAAACAATCTCCTCAAATATCTTTGAGAAAAGCGGAGATTGGAGACTGGTCAATGTATTCTTATCCAGACCAGGCTTTTTCAACTGTGGTTTAACCACAACTTCTTTGAATGAATATGGAACAATACCACTTTCATGAGAGGAGTATTCAAACGAAAGATCCAAATCACTGTTCAATACCTGATCAACAATGTTTTCCTTTGCCTTTTGGTTTAATACAAATTCTGTCTGCCAGTCTTTGAGCTTTGAATCTAAATTAGATTGAAAGAAAATTTTAAGCTAGGCAAAACGACAGCAATATTCACACTGACTGACTGAACACTGCCACAGTGTAGAATACAATATGAAACACTATCCACCAGCAGCGATAACGCAGTCTCATTGGTTATACAACTCATCATGCTGACCGCGCCCCAATACACTATCAACTGTTGGTTTCCGTAACGTTTTAAGTGGACGTAAAATTTATTTTGAATTGAAAGATTTTTTTTTTAAAGTTGTCATATATAAATAATCTTCAGAGATAATACATGCAAGAATTTATTTTGTTTTTGTTTTTATGGGAAGGGGGGGGGGGTGTCAGTGACTAACAACATCCAAACTACGTAAAGTATGACCGCATTTGCTGACATTTCAAATCTGCAACTTTTCTTTGCCAAGAAATTTCACAGTATAATAGCAATGCGCTCATCACATGCTGTACACATGAGAATAAAACAGAGTCCACTCACGCAGATCTTAGAGCAATGAAATCAATCTCCAGTATCCCAACCGAAACAAACGAAAGGGGCCTGTCTTGGCCTTAGAAAATCTTGCTCTTTTTCACCTATTTATACCATCTGATACTGGGGACACTGTGACCCCCCACACATTCTCGCGTTAGCTGCGTCCCACACGATTTCTCCATTACCGCCCTCGTCAACCCCTAGCAAAGCACTCTCGCGCAGTTATTACGACGGATTTAGTGAATGTGTACAACGCCCTTCTCTCCTCGCGAGCCATTTCTTGGGACAAATTTTAATTTCAGAGGTGGGGGGTCTCGTGGACAAGATGGCATGCGGGCATTTCTCTATCAAACACTTGCTATGTTGTACAAGTGGACATTTCAATTACATGGAAGGCGTCTTGAAATACGCGTTTTGTTAGACTTGATGTCGTGAATGTCAGTCTGGTATCGGTGTCTATTGGCGGAGGAAGGAGACATTTTGCGATAATTACTGTCGGTGGCTTGGGGATGAAAGTGAATATTTTAAACAAGGAAATCAGATGGAGTAAGTCTGTGCCTGATGTTGGTAAGAGAGGAAACATTTTGGGTTTTTTTTATACCAAGGAGGTGTGTGGCCTGGGTTACTTAGAGTGTCTTTGCAAATTAGATTGCACCTCGAGCATTCGAGCGGGAATTTCACACTGAGAGATAAAGATTTGAAACTAGAGAATCTACAAGGTAGAAAGTGACATAGGAACTATTCTTATAAACTAGTTTTGTCTAAACTGCCTGCCTGCTTGCTTGCTTCCCCTTCTCTCAACAACTTAAATTGTTTTTCAAGGCTTAGATTGTTTCTTAATAAAAACTAACAGAATCAGAACTCTATAAAATGCCCTTGCTTCATTAACACGCTTGCTGACATTCATCATCATAAAGTGAGAGAAGAGAGGTGTAAATTAATGATGATAATGATGGTGATAATAACAGAAACGATAAATGAAAATATGTGAAAACAGGTAATGTGTGTAATGGTCATTTTCGTGAATTGGAGAAACCACTGTCGCTGAAACAAAATGTTTTATTTGTATTAAAAGGCTGTTTATATAAGGAATCTTCAAATGGACCGTTGCGTGGGTTTAATTGGGCTTTTTTATTTTAATGTCTCATGAACATTGGTTGGTCTGGGCATGTTCCAATGGTTGTTTTATGATTGTACAAAACGTCTTGGTTGGCTGACTGTCAAAAACCTGATGAAGAAAGATGTGAATTGGAAGGGCAGAGAAGATTTTGGCAACTACTGTTTAAGAACAATATTATTGCCTTCCCTGTCGCCATGTGGGATACAAGAATATAATAATTGTAAGTTCCTCCAGCAGGTATTCGGCCAGAACACCTGGATACCTACTGGCCAAACAGGTTCTGTCCTGATAAACAGTCATGGGTTGCTGTTAGAGTGGGAACATTTTTGTGAGATAATAGTCTGAAATGCGGGCATTTTTCAGTCAACTGTGAGTCACTGCTATCGGGATCAGCTCACAGTTTGATCTGAATGTGTAATTGAAACGGCCAAACAGACGTATCGAATCCAAATAATTCAACTGATCTTCGTAGTAGTGCAGGAGTTTGTATAATGTAAGTTTGCTCAAAGAGAATGTCCCAATGAGAAATAGACGCAAGCTGTTCGAGAGAAACATTGATTGATCGCATTGATGCGGGGGGAAAAGATGTTATATTCATTCAGCTCTGCATCTTAAATAATCCAGTTAAGTAATTTAAGATTGGTAAACAGTGTAATCGATCGTGAACTAAGATAAAATTGATCACTCCCACTTATGGCAGCAAAGCAAAGCTGAACATTATGATATGAAAGACGGTTTATCAACCAAGTTCCCGAATTTTCAAAGTTAGCTAAGATGAAAATCTTACTTCAAATACAGGTAACTCAGCAGTGAAAACAGTTGCATTGTGCTTATATATATTATAAGTACTTAGGATTATATCTCTTTGATGTTCATGCTTAATTCTCTTTTGGCCAGATATGGACTGCTCTGTCCAAAATGTGTTCATTTGCAAAACTGGTTTAAATTAATCAAATAAATCTTTCAAAAAACAAAGAAACGAATACTGGACATTAACGGATGTTTTAAATACACCGGGTGCTCAAGAACTTACTTTGTCTTCGATCCCTGCAGTAAAATAGAAAACAAAAAAGCCTCCCTTCCCTTGCTGTCCTGATACAGACATGTTAGCCTAGGGTCAAACGACAACAACATTATAAACACCGGAAGGTCCTTTGACGCTGTGGAGAAATTTCTGATCAGAAAATGGGTCCCTTTTCTGGCAGCTAGGAAAACTGAACATAAATAATACTGAAGAATGAATTTTGTCCAGAATGGATGTAGCCACGTAAATGATCGTCAATAATTGAGGCAGAGTGCAAAATTTTCGGCTTTTAGCCACGATGTCTTAGATGCATACATTTTCACCCTTTAGCTCTATTGTAGTGTGATGACGATGGTGATGAGTAGCTGCTTTTCACAAACGTGGCAAAGTCTGCATTTGCGAAAAATCGAAAAGTCATTCTTATAATGAAAGTCTCGCACCGCTTTCGCCAGAGCAATGCAAAGCCACTTTAATTTTGGATAAAAGAAAAGGATCAAGTAAAAACGAACGCAGACTTTTAGAAGCGATAGGATTTTTGCACTTTTAGTAGGATTTCGTGGATTAAGAAAAGAAAGAAAGACTTGAATAACTTCCCATCAAAGGCAAACCTTCATCTATGTTAATCCTCGTAATCGTGCGGAGCCCGCGCCAGGCTGAAAACTTTCATTACACCCCATTTAGGCAAGGCTGAGATTTAGTTCAGCGATGTTTGATTCTTTGGTTGACTGACTGTTTGCCTGACTGACTTACTGACTGACTGACTGTCTGTCTGACTAACAGATTGACTAACTGACTGACTGACTCAAGTTACTGATGGTTTGGGTGACAAACTGACTGACTGACTGACTGGTTGGTTCTAATTGATTGATTAATTGATTGATAACCTGGTCAGATCGAAACACATCACATTGAACAAAATGAGCTAAAACGACAAGCGTATGATTTGCCCGAAAAAATAATTAAGGCAACAACACCTCACTAAGTATAAAAGACACAAAATTTTCCAAAGATAAATCATCCCTGAGCGTAGTCGTGTAGTGTTAAATTATTATTTAGGCTTTACAAAGACATGAATGTCGGTCAGGGGCCATTAACCGTGTAATGCGCGACCATTTACCGGTACAGGTTTCGCGTTTACTTAAGATGCTTGTAAGAAGATGGAGCCCCCGCCTTTGAGAATCAACATTAAATGCATTTAGAACGAACTTTTATAGACTGACACCGTTTTCCTCTCTGGTTACATTTCATTATTGTACTATAGCAGGTTCTGTAAATAATCCAACGCAAAAGCGATCCTCCGAAACTGATTATTTTGTATTATGAAGAGTATTATATTAGAAAAGCAGAATAGATCAACTTTTTTCTCGGCAACTTGGTTGGCATTATTTTATGACACACGCACGCACGCACACACACACACTCAAGTGAGAGATTCTAGATCTGGTAACATCAAAGATGGTAAAATATTCGAACAAGTACATTTTCTAAAAAATCAACACCTTTGGAATGTCGAACTTCAGCTAGGTAAATTGGAATGTTCACGTCAGTTTCGAAAGCCACCAGGGCAGCAATTACTGGGAACACATGTTCATGTTCTTCTATGTCCCCAAATATGTACAATTCTATTAGGAGATATTGTATGAAAAGAGTGGCGGAAGAGGAAGGCATTTTGACATGTGGAGTTATTTGCTGTTTCAGCAACATTCCAATTCAGCATAATTTATAAAATCTTTAACGTCATGAATGAATTCATAAACAAAATGATTTCTTCTAGCTCCCGCTTTCCAAAAAAAATAATAAAAAAGGTTTCAGGGCTTCTATAAAAACAGAAAGGCAAACAGAACAGACCGACAGACAGACAGAGAGACAGACAGACAGACAGACGGATGGATGGATGGATGGATGGATAGATAGATAGATAGATAGATAGACAGATAGATAGGGGACAAGGTGGTCTAGAGGCAAGGTGCTCGCCTCTCATGCCAATGGTCCCGGGTTCTAAACCCGGGCAGTGCAGGCATGTTGGAAATGGGATTTTTCTCATATTTTCAAGTCCCTGGTCCTATTGGGGGGTAGGATCGAGTACCTAGTCTTCTCGGATAAGGACGAAAAAATTCGGAGGGCCCGTGTGCACGTTGCGCACGTTAAAGATACCTTGGCAGTTGGAAATCGTAAAGAGCAGGCCGAAAGGCCGCTGCCCGGGCAAAATTGAAAATTGAAATTAATAGATTAAAATGTATCCATATCATCCCCCCCCCCCCCGGTCAGAATTTATTATTCATTATTAAATATATATTGTTATTAATAAATATTCAAATATTATTTGAGTTGTGTGTTGTGTGAACTGATGTGAGTTGTGAACTGCTGTGAATTGTGAACTGTTGTGAGTTGTGAACTGCGCCTAACAGGCTGCGTTACAATTTGCTCTGAGATAGAGAGAGAGAGTGAGCGAGACAAGGAGAGAGAAAGAAGCAGTGCAGTGTATTGAGCGCTTCGCGCGTTTGTAAAGCGCTTTGAGGTCTAGGCATAAAGCGCTATATAAGTGTACTTATTATTATTATTATTATTATTATTATAGATAGATAGATAGATAGATAGATAGATAGATAGATAGATAGATAGATAGATAGATAGATAGATAGATAGATAGATAGATAGATAGATAGACGCACCGATGGACGGACGAACCGACAGACAGAGAGAGAGATAGATCGGCGGTAAAGCAGGTGCACAGGGACGCATATAAGCGGGTAACATGTGGATTCTATTGAGAGAAAGAGAAAAGTAAATACTGAAAAAGTAAGAAGTGTATTCTCCACTCATCACAATCATGACAGAGAGAGAGAGAGACATCCTGACCCAGCTTATGGCTGTATCAAGATATAAATATCTTCATACATATTAATGAAATGAAAACCAACAAAGACACTTGCAACTTTTTATTTGGAATGGCAACGTGAGGCGGTAGATCTATATCAATAAAGCGCAAGGTCTTCGGATAGGAGAGCGACATCTCGAGAGTCCTACTGTGTATGACAGACATTGAATAGAGGATCGTGTTCTAAACTATCGTAACTTGTTTTTTACAATTTTTTCAGTAGAAGCAAAAAAAGCGAACAACTTTGTCTATCAGTTTTAATAGTTATGATATTTTTAAAAGTTATTCAACTACAGTTTTCAGAATTGAACCCCTCAATTTATCTAGCACATAGTGGTTGTCAAGGCTACAAACATGCCAAATATCTCAATAATTTATGTATTTTTTAAAAGGTCGAGTTACGATAATTTACCATGTGGTTCTCGTCATTACGATATGCAAAGTTTGCATAGTGAACGAATGCAAAGTGTGCTAAACTGGAACGTACGGGACTGCGAAATAAACATAGTGTAAAATGTCTTCTATATCCATTTTTTTATTTTTCAGTTTTCTTCCTCCCCCTTCTCATTTCATCTCTCTGTCTCTCTCTCTCTTTCTCTTTCTCTCTCTCTCTTCTATATCCATTTTTTTATTTTTCAGTTTTCTTCCTCCCCCTTCTCATTTCATCTCTCTGTCTCTCTCTGTCTTTCTCTTCTCTCTCTCTCTCTCTCTCTCTCTCTCTCTCTCTCTCTCTCTCTCTCTCTCTCTCTCTCTCTCTCTCAAGAAGAAAACTACCCAAGCTTAATTTGATTATTAAGGGATGTTTTTGTCTTTTTGAAACAAGTCTAGAACTTTCTGAAAATCACCCGCTCTTCAGGGAAATTACTGTTATAATAAACTATTGCAACATTCCATTTGAATTCAAGGAAAGCTGGAAATCATTTGACAAAAAAAAAAAAAAAACCTGACCTGCCTATACAGCAGAGGCTCTGGAAAATACTGCATTCAATTTTCTATGTCTAAAACAAACTGAAAGTACCTGCCAAATCGTGAATACATAACTTTTGTTTAAACGACGAAGCGAAAGGTGTTGTTTACTTGTGTCAAGTTAGCATCAGCACAATGATACTACGTGTGTAGAACCTCAGGAAAAGAACAAGTTAGGCAACCTGGAGAACATATAAAATTCACTGTCCCAGGAATGTAAAATCCTAACCTCCCGTATTTCAGTTAAAGTGAAAACTGGTTATGAAGTGTACTTTCTTGTAATATCTTAAAGTCAAACTTGAGAGCGAAATAACAATGGTTATTTTCTCGTGCGCGCGGGCGTGTATATGGGTGGTGTGTGTGTGTTTGTGTGCGTGTGTGTGTTAGATCAAATTGAATGTCATTGTTCTCCCCGCGTCCGTCATGTATTTGAACACGAGGAGAAATCTGGTTCGAGAAACTATCCGTTCTGAAACAATTATATTCTTCTACCCCCAACAGGAATGGCTTAGGCCAGCTCAGACCAGCTGGGGGAAGATCTATACATTTTCATAATTTTTTACTTCTGGCAAAGAGTTCCGTGATTCCTGATCGCTCCGAATTCTTGTAATTGGGTTTAGGGATAAATACAAGGCTGGGAATCGGTTTCGGATTAGGAATAGGGTAAGGATTAGGAAAAGTTTAGGATTAGGGATAGGGATAGAGTCAGGTACCAAAAAATCCCGTCTTTTAGTATCTTGACTGAGTGGTCGGGATCCATGGAACTCCTCCTTACTTCTGTTTTCTAGAACAAGCTTTTGTTGTTGTTGCTTTGGTGTAGTTGTTTAATGTTTCCAGCTAAAGCCACGATTGCCCTGTCCAAAAAAGCTGACTGGTCATATTGTTGTAATTGTTGTTGTTGTTTTGTCTTTCTTGATCACATTCATTAGAGTTTCTGAAACTCAAAACTAAAAGTAGTAGTCTTGGTTAAAAGTCTTGATTTTAGAATACAGACCATGACATCTAATGCTCCAAACACCTATCACACTGGGGAATGAGCCTCGTGACTCCCAACCCTCTGGTCCACAATTTTTCCCTTGCAGCAGTTGTTCATGCGTGTAGGGCAGCGTTACAAATTTCTTCTTTGGTCTCACTTGTATTCACCATCTGTTAGACCTACGAACTGCTGCACTCTTACACCTAAAAATAGGCACAATTGTCAGCCTTAGATTGGTTTTAACAAAGGATTATTTACTCTGCTTGCCTGGCCCAGTTTTCCTCACGGCGCTCCCATCCGCATGCTTCAGGGATCCTGGCTTAACGCACTCAGCGTACGCCTTTAATAGTATATGGATTATTCCTTAAACGGACGCCATGTACTGTCTGTGATCGTGTGCACGCATACATAAACATACATAATAATAGAAGTGCTCCGCAGTTATAAAGTTCCTCCGAATGTCAAAATAGCAAGAGCAGAACATGCCAACGAACTTTTAATCTCGTCAGTAGACAAGTTCCTAAAATAGTTGAATAGCCCTCATTACAAGACAGTTCTTTGTGTCTAACATTAAAAATCAGTCTTGCACCATTAACTTGCACCAACGTATAGGTTCGGTGGATGACTGAACATGCTTCAATTTTACTATAATCTCTCTAAATACTGGATTTAATCTCAGAGCGTAGGGGAGATTATGCAAGCTTTGAAGCGCCCACGCTGAAAAACAGGTCTATCCCATAATGGTGTTCATGAACTATTTTTTATTTGAAGCAGGTGTAATACGGGACTACGACGATGTAAATTTCGATCCACCCAACTTCCAGAGTCTGCCCTGTACAACATGGTGGAAGGAGGGGGAGGGGGGAGGGGGGAGGAGTGACAGAGAATAAGGTGGGTAGCATAATCATGTATTTGTGGAGGATGTTTTTCTCTGTCAGCCGTAGACGCAACACTTGTTCTTCCTCCGTTGTCTTCTAGGTCCTCCCAGTGTCCATAGTGACAGGAGTTTTTTTTTGTTGACTTTACAGAGGATTAAAACTGTCTTCCTCTACCCATACTTGCATTTTACCGTCGGCATTGACGGGGTGGAGGGGGGGGGGCACTATTGCGTTAATGTACAAATGCTGAGTTATTTAACGTGTGGCTGCCTGGATTTTCAGAGTCATTGCATTCGATCTATTTTGCTCTCTGTCTCGGATCTTCGAGGTGAAGAAAAGAAAAAAAATGGAATTTGATTTCCTCGAAAATTGAAACTCCTTGAACAACAGAGAAGTGTGAGGCTCCACCCACCTCCACCCCAACCCCTTTTCATTAGATTACCTGATATTTCTGAACTATAAGATATTGCCAACAGAATCAATAATGGGTCATTATTTCGGCAATGCACTAAGGAGAGCCCAGTGGAGCAAGACAAATAAACGGACAGGTGGGCCAAAAATGCATGGCTAATTCAAGGATGAGAGTTGTTGACAAAAGAATTGGGAAATAAAAAGAGAGCAGTAAATGTGTGCAAGCTGTAAGTGGACTGTAAGACTGTGTCGTTCTAGTCTTTACTTTACATTTTGTCCTCTCACGAAGTCTCCCTTCCTAAGAACAAGTCCCATCTTCGCCTCCTTACCACCATCTATGGCAGGCCTGTTCAAATACGGTATTAGTCCAACATTTTGCGCTCAGGTATCACAGCTCTTCGTATATCATCGTCTACGGGCATTCGTCGCTAACTCCCTCCGCACAAATGTTACCTAGCGAGCAAACATGACCGTACGAATCTTCAACTATAACAATTTCTTGCGGAAATCTAAGATCTGACCCGGTATGCACATGCACATAGGTGTGACTGGTGTGAGATGTAACACCCACATAGAAAATTTAGTCACATTAAAGATCAGTGAGTCACTCCGGTTGGGGCAAAGTTTCAAAACTCGTGTGGTAAAGACGTACCTGGTTAAATAAAAGCTTCTGTAACGAGGGCCTGGTGCCCAAAAGTGGAAGTTAAACACATTAACATATGCAAACAATTAAATGTAGTACATTTTATGGAAACCAAGTCACTGGATAGTGTGAAGGCATAACTTAAAAAATACGTACTGAAATTATTCTGAGAGCGAGACTACAGGAGGTCGTCAGAGGAGGAGAATCCCCCGTCAAAAAAATATATCGGTCCTTGACTTCCTCATTTTCTGTGGGGACAGGGGCACAAAATAGTTCCTTTTCGTATCTCCATTACCTGAATGATGTATCTGATTGAAAGTATAGGGAGTAATACTGGTATTGGAGTGTTGGTGGATGTGGTTATGGTCATCTTACATTAGCCTGAAGAGACAATGATAACAGTTTCAAATGCTTAGTTTAGTCATGGAATTAAAGAGAAGAGGCTGCAGACAGTGGGTGTTCTATTTTTATCACTGGTGTTACTCTTGACGTTGTCGTTAAGGTGACGATGCTAGTAATGGTGACTGCAGCTACTGGTTGTTGCTATCAACAAGGATTGTTTATTGTAACAGTGTACCAGATGGTGCATCTAGAAACACATCCAAATTCAATAATTATATCCTTTCTTAATGAGTGTAAGAGACAGAGGAATCTGAAGTGAGATAATTTAACAGGCTGAGTCGTCTAGGTCCTAATTAGCAGTGAAACTGCGCCTAATTCTCTACACCTTTGGTCGGAAAACCACAACCACAGAAATGATGGAATGTGGCTAGGTCAAGACATCGAAGACGAACTCTCTCTCTCTCTCTCTCTCTCTCTCTCTCTCTCTGTCTCTCTCTCTCTCTCTCTCTCTCTCTCTCTCCCTCCCTCTCTCTCTCTCTCTCACACACATACACACATATACACACACACACCCAAACACACACATTCACCCACACAGTCATTGTCTCGCTCTTTCAACCTTGATAGAACAAGGAAGCTGGTAGTGCCAACCTCAATAGAGACATCCGGAGTTAAGTCCTTAGCTAAACTGACCTTCGTTACAGAAAACAACAAACTACCTCCCGACCCAAAGGCTAATAATGGCACGAAGTTTCCTCCTTCTGTCTCAGGAAAAACTTAGCCGAGGCACCTTAGATTCTTGGAATATAAAATTTAGTGATTTGATTTCTCAGTAACTGGTGTGACATTGACCACACAATAAAAATTGAAGATGTAACTTTCCACCTTTACACTGGCAACGTATTTCGGCCTGCTCTAATACTACGATTGCATGAGATACAAACTAAAAATATTGATTCATCCCACTTTCATGAAGGAACACATAAACTGAGAGGAATTTATAATTTATCAGTATAAATAAGAGCGAGTTGTGAAATTATGCCAAGAGCTCCGAAACAACCGCAGAACCTAGGACATGCGATTTCCAAGTGCGTCCCAAAATGAAATTTCTTTACGCATCCCATAGGGTAAATCAAAGAACTGTTTATATGTGTTGATTATCATCACATTAAACGAAAAACAGTATGTTGGCATTAGTAAATGTGCACATTTCTTGTAAAATACGTTTTTTGGTGTGTTTTTTTCTTTAGGATATTTTATTATATGCAGCAAACCAAGGTTTCGTTCTTCTAAGAGGATTTTGTTGTTGTTGTTGTTGTTTTCCGTAAGATTTAAACACAATTTACACAAAAATGTACATTTGAAACGTCAGTATTGGTTATTAGCGATTGAAATCGATATCAAAACTTGCATGAAAAAAAAAAAAAAAAAACAGATTTTCCCTTATGGATGCGTAACGGAATTACAAGATACAGCTTTCCCCCTACGGCCTGAATGGTAAGTTAAGCCAAACTGCAATTCATAATACGGCAAATACTCTATTCTGTGCCGTGTTTTGTTTACTATTGTGTACATGTAGGTACACAGGAGACAGTGGCCTACGGTTCAGTGCAGTTTCCGTGAATGCACTCCCACAAACTGGGGTAAACCTTGCCAGGAGGTTGGGGGGCCAGTTCGTGACTGTCACAGTACATGGAGAAAAAAAGATACAAAAGGAGAACATCACAGGTTGATTCACTCTGGTCTTGTCCCTGTCTGCACCGTTTCTTCGCTTGAATTTCATTGTTCTTTCCAAATGTTTAAAGATAAAGAACACTTTTTAGAAATTTGAAGATATCTGACCCTCTCCGTCCATCTCTCTCTCCAGTTCCCTGCGGTATGTAGCTGTATTGTTAACTGCCCTGTTTCAAAAACTGAAACTAAGTATATTTTAAAACTATTCAAAAGCAATAGCCTAAAAAAAGACACGCCTTTCTGTGCCCCGAACTCTGTTTGTTTTATTGCTTCATATTGCTACAGTTTGACCGAAGTGCTGCTATAGTTATCTCATACAATCCCATTGTGTCAGTCACGTAGGCTTCGTTGACTCGGAGCTGAGTAAATTTAGTTAAGCTTTGGTCAGAACATCTCGTTACGTATTAGTGACCCTGCCCTATTGCTCCAGAAACGCTGAATGCAGGAGAGAGTGGGTGGCATTTTATTTCATCAGCTGTAGCTAAGAAAGATGGTTCGGTGACTTTGTCCTCAGTAACACTCACTGCAGATTTGGACTTTCCAAAAAGTACATTATATGCTTCATTTTTGGTGCTTTTTTGGTCCCCTTCCCCTTCCTTTCCCCTTTCTATGCCGTCTATGCACGTCATTCATACATTTGGCGTGGAGATCCCCCCCCCCCTCTCCTCTTTTTTTTCCTCTTGCATCTATCATTTCATCGCTGTTTCGATTCTACTTCGCTGGATGCTTCACAATTCTACAATCAAGAAGAGTTTATATCGTGACAATTTCGTTTTTAAAGAGTTCTAAGATGAAATCTTATGTTATGGATTAGAAGCATGTTTCCCAGAAATGAAGGCAGATCCGATGTTTGGCATTAGTAAGTCCGCAAAGGTATTATCTTAAAGTATCGTTAACGCAGAATTAGGGGCCGCTCTGACCAGAGACGGCAGATTCTTAGGTGATGACTCAACCCCCCCCCCTCCCCCCATTCCTTGGAATATAACCCCCTTGTTTATTTATTTGTTTGTTTGTTTGTTGTTCCACTTCTTTTTCTTAAGAAGCTCGCTGTCATCCTCAAGGTCAGGGATAATATGCACAGTCTAAATCTGTTGGGGCAGTTGGCAACATGACCAACACAGACACCATCGTCAATCACTACCTATTTTCGGCTCCTTGCCTACCGATAGAGGAAAGCTGTGGTAACACTAGCGAGAACATCCATCCTTTGTGTCAGCCCAAAGCTCTGGACTTTGGAAACGAGGATGATCTGTGCTGCGCTTTAAGATTTGGTGCGTTCGTTTCTCGCCCTGAAATTGCCTTTAAAAAAAAAAATCAGTAAATACATTCTGTTGACAGTGCAAGTTCTAATGAAGCAGAGCAAACAGTCAGGGGCAAAACTGACCCAACCATAGCCCTGAGGGGGTGTTAGGGTTGATTCCTCTTTTATTTTCGTCTGGATTTGGGACGAAATTCACACAATTGTCCCATTCAAAAAGCCGCTGGCGATCACTGTGACACAGAACAGAGACTCTCAAACTTTGGACTGTGAAAAATGTCACAAGTGGGTGATGGACGTGCCCTTTTATTATTATTATTATTATTATTATTATTATTATTATTATTATCATTATTATTATTATTATTATTATTTTCTTAATCTAAAGTGCATTTGTTTTCATTTCCTGACCTTAGTTCTTGTTTGTTCGACGTTAAACGCTTGCATCTTTAGTATTATGATAGGGAGTTAGAATAAATCGGAGCTGTGACACAGCTTGATAAATGCCACGACTCATTCTAAACAAGTGTCAAAGTGTCCATTTGTTATACCTCTTCTATATACTAAAAGATCTCGGGTTTTCAGAAAATGGGGATAAAACAAACAAAAACTCAGCTTGAGATTTGGAGATCTTATAAAAAAGCATTGTAAGGATCGTAAACATTTTTAATTCACATGTTCATGTTGGCTCTAATTAGTCGTAATAAAGAAATATAAAAGGAGTGTTAAGGCATTATTTGAGCTTGCTCTTCCTTTGATTTATTGAACCCTACAAAACAGCCATTGCACACTATAAAGAGTACACTTCTACCCGACATGCAGATATGGATTTGGCTGATTGACTGACTCGCTAACTTCATTTAAGTATTATGTTTCTTGACACAATTCGACTGTTTCAATTTCGTTCAAATAAATCGATATTGGCTGCTTTCTAAAACGTTGATGGACAGGTGGGTGGCGACTGATAGATACCACCAGGGTGGTTAGCCCACACGGGTCACCGAAATAAAGTTTTCAGAAACACTGACGAGGAGGATGGTCTGAAGCGAAAGTTCAGAAGATGCAAGGTCGCCAGACCTGAGCTTTGACCAAACAGCAAAAAGATTTTTTTTTTAATCCTGGGGGGGGGGGGGGGGTGGAGAGGCGATGAAATCTTATCGTTTTGAACTTGAACAAAAATATTAGCTGGAAAGTTCTAAAGTGTCTTATCCGCCGAGAGGACATCTGAACTTTCAGAAATACACCTACCAGAAATGAGAGCCAGCGTCCTCGTCATCTTTTCTTTTCTGTTTTTAAATTTTGTTTCAAGGACAAAAAATACTGAACTACAATACAGTCAGACTTATTATTTTCTCTGGCAAAAGAAGAAACTATAAAAATATAATAATAAAATGGTTTTCATTTGATTTTTTTTCTTTTTGACCGGTCACTAGTACAATAACTTGTAAATCAACGTTCTATTAGACAGTTGGATATGCTTGCTTATTTGTCGGTCATTGTGATCTCCACTATGTGCCGCCGCTTAACAGGACTCTAAACAGATTATGTGACTGAGTAGTGCAAGGTGGATAAAAAAAAAAAAAAGACAGCTTTCCCTTTGTTTTGTTTTTTTTTGTTCAAACTAAACACAGAATAATTTGATTATGTAGAATCATTATTACAAGAACGTGTACTAATGACACTCCTTTGGTATCATTACATATTAATGGCATCAAAACTTTATTTAATCTACACCGTTACTACTTAGGTATCACTTTTCAAACAGATATTATCGCCTCTGTTATCATCAACATCATAAGGCGAATCTACGTCTGTATATCCACCCCATTATCAGAAAATTTCAGAGGAGTAACCATGTTTACGATTAGATTCAAGTGATTGTCAGTTGCCAGAAAATTAATACCAGAAAGCAATGGGTTGTGAGCGAAAGAAAATGGGGACGAAGAAAGGTTTACCCAAACTAATCATAAATCGTGAGACAAAATGTCAAACTTGACCACGCCATAGTGGAAAATAATGCATTATGCTGTGTTGGGCAAGCGAGGGAAAAACGAACAAACCGTGTACAATTATTTCAGGAATTTTACCTGTTACTTTGTTAGCAATATGTTAGTGGGGTGCAATTTCCCGACAACTGAGATTTGAATGTCCACAGTTCATGAGTGCAGTCAAACAAAAACAACTCACTCTATGCTTTTGTCAATACAGGATTTTAAATCGATCTTCGAGCAGTGCAACAGGTAGACAATAAAACAACATTGACTCATCGCCCGTTGAGCAAGTTCTGTAAGGGAGTATAGACAATGGACGAGCTTAAGATAGCAGGTTCTCTGATTGAGGATTGTTAAAGAGGTTTAGGTTACTTTTATTTCACAATGAAGCCATGAGAATGGCAGTGTTATTGAACAAACTAGTATGTTAGATTTGTTTGCTCTGTCCTGACCTGCATTTGTCCTCATGTGAACAGCAAGTGCAGGTTGTGACACATTCAATTTAAAAATTACTTCCGTGTGACCTTATTAACAAAAATTATATTAGGTCTGTCTGCTTACTCGAGTTGCCAGGGTTGCCAGAGAGGGCCTTCTGAGGGCCACATTTCAGAAAAGTGGCTTCCTGGGAAAATCGGCGGCATCCAAAAATTTCATTTGGCCTCCTGGCCTCCGATTGCTTTTGATTTGGCCTCCTTCGCTCTTTCGTGGTCCCCTTGCCTTCGTCAGTAATAATTAACTAAATTTATTGTCTGTATAGCTAAACTTTTCACCTCTTCTGTGCTACCCTAAATGAAATTTGCCATTTCCCGTGACTGCTATTCGGGTAACTAATAATAGGTCTAAGTCTAGTGCACTGCAATCTCGGTGTCACACCTGTCAGCCAGCTGTCAGGTGTTTTCAACAAGCACATCAGTAATCGCTGATAAGTAACTTGCTGTTATTCAGTAAATATCCATCTACTTACTGACTTGCTCACTGAATGGGCTAGCGAAGCAGAAGTATGGATATATTGTGTAATTAGTTTCTTATATGTATATAGATCTATTTGTTAAATTTACAGGTGTCTGTTATGCCATCTAAATTCCTAATTTTTAGAATAAAATGTTAACGACAAATATTAAAATACAAAAATAAAAATTTGGCCTCCAATTGAGGTTGTTTGGCCTCCAAGCGCGATACAGTTGGCCTCCAAGAGCTTTAGACATTTTTCTGGCAACCTTGTCGGTTACAGTGAAGTTCAGTGAACGTTTACAGGCGACTCTAGGATTACAAAAAAAGTAACAGTTCGGTGGATGCCACAATAAAAGAGCACATCTTTTTAATGTCAAATTTCTGGCTAACTTTTACACATGAACGTTGATCTTTGACACCTTGGTTTGATCCATCAACTTTCAAAAAAGTCCATGACCGGCTATCTATGGAAGGGAGGAGTAGAGGGGGGGGGGCAATGACAAAATTCTTAACGATAACATATCGGGACATTTTCTCTGTCCCGCATGAAGTCTCAGTGAAGTAGGACTGATTGTTGATAACGGCCCTTAGATATAATGACTTTACCTCCTTACGCTTTGAAATTAATAAAGATTAGATAAATAACTAGAAGTGGCGAGCAAGGATTTCTGCAGAGACAATGATTTGGAGCTGTATGAATGAGTCTTGAAATGTACTGGGGATGACAATCCAAGGCAGACGACGTTACATGTGTTTTAACATGTGTTAATTCATTTACTTACATCACAATAATGCAGGCACTGAAACTGATGTAACAGGAGATAACTTAAAGAATAGAATGTTAGAGGTCGCAATTAATTATTAATATTGTTTCCTTCTGCTAGGTTACTGGCAGCACTCACTCTGAAGTAGTATGAAGACATAATTATGGTAATAATGTCAAATCAAGAGGGAGTAGTCGCAGTCAAAGAAGTGACAAACTGGGTTTGTTTGACCTATTCTATATCTGACTAAATCGTTTGACCCTCAAAGCATGGCCACACACAAAACAAGTAATTATTGCAATAAAAAAAATATGGAAACGTAATAATATACGTGCATAAACACGAACATACATACTCACAAACACACATAAAATACAGGAAGGCCGAGAAAATCAGAAGACTCACCTTGCTTTCAGACCAGAAATAGTTTCCTCTCCT
The DNA here is from genome assembly GCA_963931925.1 of Onchidella celtica. Taxonomy (NCBI): domain Eukaryota; kingdom Metazoa; phylum Mollusca; class Gastropoda; order Systellommatophora; family Onchidiidae; genus Onchidella; species Onchidella celtica. The sequence goes on along the minus strand of OZ007576.1, from coordinate 10,136,000 downwards.
CTCCTCACGATAAAAGAGCTTGGCGACTGTGTTGGATGCTTCAAGCTTTGCGAAAGGCTTCTGAAATCATCCGTAAGCACATAAAGTCGGGATGTGATGTCTCTGTCGATCTTGGCCACAACTCACTGGCCTGGTCGCACAGTTTTCTTTAACCCCGTCCTTTTCTGTCTATCTTCTCTGGATCGTTCACTTTCCTCTTGTCACTCTCCTGTTAGTTATCTTTTTTAATGGTCGTAATTTAAACTTCCATACAATCGTCTCTGATCCACCGTTTGGTCCAAATTTTTGTTGGCCTTATCGGGATACGAAACTGGATAAAGATGAAAAGACGTGTAGTTAATATGTCAATCTTATGTTTAATTTTCAGCTCGTATGGCTCTCAAATGAAGACAGTGATCAGTACTTCTAAGCACTTCATTACTTTTTTGTTTCGAAAACGAAAAATTGAGTAACAGCGCACTTTGCCACTTTTTGAGGAGAGTCGTTTTATTTGTCTATCGCGTGTTTGACCCTGTCTGATTTTTACCTCTTTTTCTCTTGCCCGTGTGCTTCTGCCTAAACCTTGCCAGCGACCTGAGTGTTTGCACACATCTTTATACTTTTATACCAAAAGAGGTTGGGCCCACGTGAGCAACCTGGATTTGCTCCTCTTCATTCTGGTGACAAGTATTCTTTCTTAAACGGGCGAATTCCGAATTAACCGTTACCGATTGACACGGATGCGCAGTGTCTCGAAATATCCACTAATTTAGTTCAGCCAGAGCACCAGTTGACTCCAATAGATGGGAGTAAGATGGTTACCTTTATTGATCTATAGTTATATCACAGCTAATCGATCGACTTACTGACATCACACTTGTGTTTCAGGTAAGTAGTGTGGCACTGATCTGCCGCTCTTCAGCACACAATTCCCTGCCAAAACACCGAGATATGTGGCCGCAAGTCTGAACTTAAAGATTTCATAACCACAGCGTCGGGAGTGGTTCTGGTTATAGGAATATTGATGCTCAAAAGAGATGAGGCATGACTACCTGGGCTTGGGTATCTCCTTATTTTCCCTCCTCTCACATAAATTTGCTAAGTTTCATAAATTCTGGGACTTTCTCCTCTGAAGCTATAACTTTTACATACTGTCGCTTTGAGGCTGGACACTGCGGTTTTAAGATCACTCTCCTAATTAATTGTAGGTGTAAAGTGTCAAATGTATTTTGCTGGTAAGATCATTTTCATGGACCAGTGCACGTGAAGATACCAGTAGTTCTCGCAGCTGTGGGGCTGAAACAATCATTTCTCAGATAGATCGACTAAGAATCATGCCTTGGTGTTGACAAATTAACATAGATTAGTTACATTTATTTGAATGGTGTGAGTAATAAATCATCTAGATTATTTTGTTTAGTAATCTGCAAGCTTCCTGCAGTAGTCGATTCTGCGGATACGTTTGGTCCACCTGTGTGTGTCACTTGTACCTTTACCAGCATCCACCCAAGCGAGAAAACACTGCAGTGCTTGTTTGCTCTTCTGTATTTGTTCAACACCGCACCGGGCAAAGAAACGTCCCCGTCGTCCTTTCAACCTGATACATTTGCCACCCCCTTTCTCCTGCACTTTATCAAATGAGGAAGAATTGACATTGTAACAGCTCATCTGTGACAGAAATTATTTATTTGAAAGCCTTTCATCTTCCTTTTAGACAAAACAGTCACTTTCAAAAACAGTTTCTCTTCTCCTCACGATTACATGTAAACATACAAAACCATGTTCACACAGAATGTGAGGGGTGACCTATGGCTCTTAGAGTTTTTCATTAGGCAGAAATTATTAAATCGAATTTGGGAGACAAAATAACTATGTTCTTTGTTGTTAGTCAACGTAGACAGTTCAATGAACTTGACTATACCATGAGCATGTCACGTTTGACTGTCACTCGATCAGTCGTTAGACAATATTCTTATACAAGTTAAAACGTCAAAGGAACTCATAAAATCTGACACCATTAGATATTTAGATTTCGCAATTTTCACACCTCGGTGCACAGGACAAAAGCATCTGTTTGTAGATAAGTGTCACTGTTATCGGGGAAAGGTATGTGAATTCTCTGTTAAATCAGTGGGAGAGAATTTATTTATTACCGCACATATTTTGTCTTCTCAGTTACTGTGTGTATCAACAACTTGACACATCAATCACCAGAGGATGTTGGTTTAATTGTAGTCTTGCCTATATGGCAACGCTATGAATGGTGTATCTGAGAAATGAAGAATGCGGAACTAGGGCGACCGTTATGCCAAATATTAACAAATTTCGTGTCATTCCGGGTCAACAAAGTTTAATGAGATGTCTCATTGGTCTATTCAGTCGCAGCAGGCTACTAAATGCGTAAAATTGAAGGGTGGGGTTGGGTGAACCGTCTCTGGGGGGAAATATGTATGAAAAATAATGACCAATTCGGCATTAGTGCAATGTTTGGGTGTGAAATTGTTTTGTTTACAATTATTTATTTTTTTCATTTTTATTCCTTCCCAATTTGTCAGTCGAACAATCGGCAGAGGAAGTCACACATAAAGCTTCGAAAACGTCGTTTTTTTGTTTTTTTTTGTCATAACATGTGTAAAGTAATATAATATAATATAATGTAATATAATATAATATAATATGATATAATATAATATAATGTGATATAATATAATAATATAATATAATATAATATAATATAATATAATATAATATAATATAATATAATATAATATAATATAATATAATATAATATAATATAATATAATACAATAACTCTTTACTCTTTAGCCCCAGTGTTCTACACAAGGAAAATAATACGTTACCAGGTATCCTATGCCCTATTTTTCTTTAATGGGGGAGGGGGGGGGGAGGAAGGGTGTCCAACCTGTCAACAGATAACATTTTATTTGCATTAAACTGACTATTTTAGACCAGCTTGGGTTGTTTCAGAAGTGTTGGATGTGTCACTCTGTGCTTTGCGAATGGGAAGATAATGTTTAATCATTTTGTTTCGGTGGTGGGAAATAAATCCTATTATTCACCCGCTAAATTAAACATTGACATCACGATGTTACTACGTCGTTACTTATGTTGGCAGTGGAGGCAGCAATAAAGGATGGTCCTCTCGTCAAGCCTAACTAAGTCATGAAATACATAAATTAAGGGTAGACCTTCTGTCAGCAAACAAATTGTGGGCAAGAATGTGTGTATTTTTTTAGTATTTCTGGTGTATTTCAAACAAACTAGTTGATGAGGTAAGGCACAGCAGCTAATAACCCTTGTGGATTTTTAAAATTGATTTTGAATTGCTCGACTTTTGGCTTTAAGGGCGCGTCCGCACAATAACGGCCACTTTGTGCCAGCCACATTTTTTTTTAATGTGGCAAAACACACACACACACTCAATTACATACACACAATGAAAGCTGTACATTAATAACAAATAACAAGTAAACATAATGATTTAAGCGACCAAATGAAGTAAAAACATTGGGCTGTTTCAATATCTGTCGTTATCCTGTTACATTCACGCAGTTGCATCCCCTACTTATGGCAAAAGTTGACAGCGGACGCCCATTGGTTACACACTGCACGAGTTCAGAGCCAAAACGAGACAGCAAAGAACATAAAGGCTAGGTTGCTCCTGACGTTTCCTTTCTGAAGGAAAAGGGGGCGATGTTGTATTACTAGACATGCTTTCATCCAGCTTTATTGACACAAGAGTGCAAGATCTGAAAGAAGGAATGCGGTCTATTCGCTGCGTGGCGGAAAGAAAAGGTTTAAAATAAAGACCTTTCACGGTGGAAAGTTCCGCGACATGAATAATGAACTTTTGTCTAATTCAACAAACCCCACCGCATTTTGACTTATTTACGGCATTCTTACAATTCAAACAATCCTCTGTCATTAAATTCGTTGGTTCCCGCCAAGGGGACTAAGAAAATCAACTCAAAAGCTAATAATAGACACTTAAGAACTGCCATGACAATCCTCTGATTTTCAAAGGTTTGCACACCTTGTGAAACTGAGAGGTTGGTCTTTTACGAGGCGGATTCTTGAGCAAGTTTATATTGTTTCTGGGTGGCATTCTTTTTTTTTAACCCATTTGCGGCTATAATTATTTAGAATGTCATCTAAGCGGAGTGCATCTTTTCGTACGTTTTTTGTAGCTTAAAGTTACGCCTTAGGTTATGTAATAATTCCTTGACTAAATTTATGCTGCTTGTGTTTAAACATTTTTTTTGTAGCCATTCACACATATTTATATAATTTTATTCAAAGAGAGAGAATCTGCTCTGGGAGACGTTTTTTCGGCGCTCATTTAATATACTGCAAAATCTGAGCTACTTGACAGTTTTTTTAACAAAGTTCATATTGATCTTCTTTAGCAATTTTCAATTTTTGTGCGTGCGTACGCTTGTGAATCACAATCACATAGAATATGTTTGTGGAAATATTTTCCTTTCTTTTTAATTATTTTTTTTTACGATATAACAATGCATTAAAAAAATTATCTGCACCTTGTCCCAGGCTTTTCCAGGATGTTGGATAAGATAGTTCTGCTCCATCGTCCTCAGTTGATACAACCACAATCTCTTCTTACTGCCAGGTTGAAATGTGGCAACAAAGAGTAATAAAACTGTCTTTCGGAAAAGTCCGACTCAGAAATACACAAAAAGGAAACTACAAGAGAAAATTCTACAAAGGTAAAAATAAAAGAAACATCAATGGTTATTTCATCAAGCTACCAAAAAAAAAAAAAATTGAAACAACTTTTTCATTTTTTTATGAAGAATTTATTAAAACGAAAAATGAATATATTTTTCCAAGCAAATAAAAAAAAAAACAGTAGAAAAACTTGGAACAAATTTAAAGAGTCTGTTAAAAGGAATAATGCTCGTTGTTTCTGGGAGTGTGTGTGTGTGTGTGTGCGCGCGAGTGTGTCTGATTTCTTGCTTCTGCTTGCATCCCTTTAACCAGGATCAAGATGGCAATGAACAGGTGGCATTGACCAAAATGATTATGTTGTGGTGTTTCTTAAGAAAATTTAATGATGTAAATACAACTCTGTACATGAAAACCATTTCCTCCAAGGCGTTTTTGCTTGTCATCCATACTTTATTGCCGATGCTTGGCACAAGTTACTGACTAAACCGCACACAAAATATGCTTCAAAATTTTCAAACAGCTTACAATTGATACTCAGATCATAAGGCGACCATTGACACCAAGGCTTCAATTTCTTTAAAAAGATATAATTATGTTTTTGATTCATTTTGTCCTCACATGATGTCCTCCTTCAGCTTTTTAGTTTTATGGTTTTTATTAGACTGCCTTTTAAGAGCGTTCAATTAAGTCCACTTCGCCCCAATATGAACAGCGTCCGTGGCACACTAATACACTGATGCATGGCAGACGAAATTTGAGAGAGAGATAGACAGAAGGGCAGACAGACAGACAGTCAGACAGACAGATTGACAGAGAAAGAGAGAGGCACGCGGAGAGGAGTTTGGGCGGAAGCAGGTTTGTCCAGAGCAACCCCGGGGAAGCCTCAGCTAGCATCTTATAATCTCCTTCCCCTTCTAACAGATACTCCTGCTTCTCAACTCGTTCTACAGGCTCTGACATAATTATTTAACACGTTCCTTGCAAGGAACAGGAGGAAAAAGGAATATTACTGGAGACTTTTAGTAATTTGGTCATGCTAGGAGCTGGCTTTATGCCACGTCTAACAATATAAATATTTAATATCTCAAAAAATTCTAATTTTAATGTGAAAAAAAACAAAAAACTTAAATCCTCTATAAACAATGTCTATAGCTGGCACACCTTTAGCAAATCATATATTCTCTATTTATATATCAACAAAAGCAAGTTGATAGAATTTGAAGTGCTGAGTTCTGCATCATGCCCGAGTCATTAAAAGCTAAACTTGAGATACTGAGCAAAAAGCAATCTTCGTGCACTCATTGACTCTGAAGTCTCCGGCCCGTTGAACATGTCTCACTCTAGTAATGACGGTCCTGTAAGTAATCGTGCTTTGCACAGAAGACGGCATACTCGCCGATCTTTATGCGTTGTCTTTGGAGTCCCGGTGTACTGAGGCAAGGTGACATTCTTTACATCAAGGGCAGATGTAAATTGACAGACATCGTATGAATGCTTTAAACATGCATAGCCGCTAGATCCGTACGGTTTATGTCGTTTTATGGTTGTTGTTTTTTTGTTTTGATATATGACCGGCATTCATTCACAAAGGCATAGTGACCCAGCAAGCATACACAGTGTACACAGTTCATGTACATGAGTGTGATACCTTTGTTGCTTATAAGTACAGACATTAGGGTCTTTTGTCTCGAAGCTGACAGCATTCTTGACAGCCAGAGTTCATGTCAAAATGATTAGGGTTAATAAATATCATGCCTTGCAATCCGTGGTGCAAGTTGCTAAGTGGACTACTGTGGCCGTATTGCATTAACTAGGTGGAAATCCGCCCGTTTTGCACCTTGGCGCAGGCTTAGTGGAGCATACGGCCACCTAGGTGTAAACTCAAATTTAGTGGGTATGCATGAACAAAAGTTACCACAACCTCTTCCCACGCATCTATTGCCGCTAACAGCTGTCACAAAAATTGACATTGCGCATGCACAAAATAATTTTTATCGGCCAATCCCTGAGAAATTCAACAGTTTTACAGTCAGAAAGTCACCATTTCCATTCAAAACGTGCACGCACACTTCTGTTCGTGGACATATTAAATCAACTCTTGAACTGGAAATTCTGTTGTTGTTTTTCAAAACACAATAATTGACGCTCTCAGCATGAATCTGCAATATTGAATGCGGCAATGCTTGAATCGGCAAAGGGGCGTATACCGTAAAACTGAATGTAAAATGCGCATTTTTTCAAAAATTTTCGAAAAAGATCAAACAGATTCCTCGATTTGAGAGTACAAAATGATAAGGAAAGTCTAAGCTTGCATGCAAAAAAAAAAAAAAGAAGAAAAAGTTTATATACATAAAAAATACACCAATACTACAATTAGTTTTGGAGGAATTGCGAGAGTCTGACGGCATGGATTTGTAAACACACTCTAGGAAAACAATGGAAATTACAAATGATTCATTTTGTCTAAGATGCAGTCAGAAATGGTGTATGAATTATTATCTTTGCTTTAAGTCACCAAAACTGAGATGTGGATCTTCATGCATTGCTCAGCAGCTATTTTGGGTAAAGTAGTTATAAAATTCGGAGAAGTGCACGTTCTGGGGCGTCAGTTGAAAGCAACTTACTGTCTAATCCAGGAAATCCCTGTGGCCCCAAATTTTCTCCAATCGACCCCCGTCCCACCTCCCCAACCTCTTCCCCACCAATTCCCACCTCTCCCCAACCTGCACCCACAAATACATAGATTACATAAAAACTATATTGATTTTTTCAAAGCTTTTATCGTTACTATTGCATTCAGGTATGCTGGTCAGTCAGACTACTGGGATTTAATTACCAAGGTTAATAACCTATATAATAAAGCTACAACAAAACCCCTAATAGTCCTATGAACTCGGAAATTACACAACGCACCGACCTGAAATTTGGCACAAAGAATTATGAGATAGCGAACAAAACCGTTTGTTATTTCTGAGTTAATCGGTAAATGCGGTTATAATGAAAGACTAAATTCAAGAGAGCGTTTGATCCGAAATTTACGATCAATAAGATATTGATGTATGTTTTAATAGCCCACTTCCGCCTACACATGACGTTTTCACTTCCTGCGATTTTTTCACTAACAAACAAACTAACCCGTGCGCAAATCATTGCCATTTGACGGATGCTGACGGGGTGCGCAGGATGTCAAAGCGCAAAGGGAGAGCAATAAAACTTATCTAAAAACAAACATACAAACAAAAATAAAATAAAGCTAAAGGAACAGGCAAAATGAAGCAGGTCCATAATAATCACCCAGAACTGAAACTAATAAATCGATTTATCCCGGGCAGGGTCGGGCAACTCAGCTAGTAATATAAAAAAAATAAAGGATTACAGGTATGTAGGACTTATCCCGGGAAAAAAATGTTCACGCTGTTCAGTCCTTTCTTTAAAGACTTGTATGAATTATTCATTTCGTCCATTGGCATCTGTTTGGCTACAAAGTTGCCACGGGAGTTGTCGGTTTTTTTTTAAAGATTTATTTTAGGATTCATGTCGAGGTGTTTGGGTACGACAACCAGCTAAAATCCGGCTTTTTTTTTTTTTTTACTTTAAACATGGGAGGAATCTCCATCTTTTATACAACACTTGGACGTCGTCTTTAGCGACTGTGGGTGAACTTGCCACTTTGAGGTAGATTCGTGTGCAGGGTCCGGTTCATAGGAAGGGCAAAGGGGGCAATTGCCCAGGGCACCCCGCCAGAGCCCCCCCCCCCCTCAAGTAATAATAAGTAATAATGGCCTTTATTGTGTTGTGTAAATTTTTGAGCCAGCCATTGTTGTCTATGGGAACTTAAAAGTACATAGCGGCCCAGCTGCGACTATTGCTATGTTCTTTATACACGTAATTTGTCTTACGTAGAAATCTATTTGCAGTTTTACTGGCACATATTTTCATGTATGCATGCATTTACCTCAGATATATTATATATAAATCATTCAACCTTTCTATATATTATACGTTGTCAATCTCAGTTAATACAATAAACGGATTCCGGTGCGTAGATTTGGAGATTTGCCATGTGTCTTAAATTCTGTCTATGAAGAGCTCACCGAAACTGGAGTGCTCCGGGCCCACTAAGATCTGTATCCGGCCCTCTTCGAGTGCAATATTTTTATCTTCTACTCACGTATTTGCTTTTCTCTGATCCCATCGTGAGTTCTCAAGTTGACAAAGTGGGTGGAAAATGCAGTTTTTTTGTTCTACCAGGAAGATGAAGTTCCGTTTTCTAAGGAGGTGGGAGTGTTCAGATCTGAAGTCAGGTCATGATGAACATCATTAGCAATTCTGTTACAGATTTCTTCGGCCTTTACTGACGTCAATACCGTTGTTTGACCTCTCTCTCTCTGAGAAAGAGAGAGAGACAGGCAGACAGACAGACAGACAGACAGAGACACACAGACACACAAACAGACAGAGAGAGATATATTTCCCAAAACCCTACGTTAGAGTTTAAATCAAACAACAGGAAAAATACGCAACGGATTTCTAAAAAGACAAAATTGTTAACTGGCCGAAATCAGGCAAGCAAGAGAAGAGGATAAAAAACTTAAAAGAATTTGCCAAACTGAATATTGATTACGAATTGGCTACCAAATAAAAACAATTACGATGATCACAGCTTCTCAGTTTGTTGTTTTTTGTTTTTTTGTTTGTTTGTTTGGTGGGGTTTTTTTTTGGGGGGGGGGGGGTGTTACGGTTTAGGATTTCATATTTGTGCTAGGCTGAGCTGCTATAGTTCCTTTTCCCTGTGCATATTTGGACTCTTTGTGCGCAGATCGTTACTTTTTCACAGTTCTGTACCATGTGACTCAGCTGATGGTTTGGGTCACTTAGTTTGATGTGAATTTCTGCAAGAGAATGATCTCATCACAGGATGGGCGGGAATGTACTTTCCATCGTAAAGAGCAGGCCGAAAGGCCGCTGCCCGGGCAAAATTGAAATTAATAGATTAAAATTTATCCATTGTCCATATTGTTCCCCCCCCCCCCCCCCCGCCAGAACAAGAAATAATAAAACAAGTAAAGTGAGGTGTAAATGCCAAGGGCAGCGAACCTCCTAAAATAAAGACCTCAAATCAATGTACTTTCCATCATCAGTATCTTGTCAACATTTTTTTGCTTTTGGTTATGCGTTTCCAATAAAAGTGCACAAGATAGGCTATAAGGGGCGGTCTGAGAAAACAGAGCAGACGGTGATTATTTTTTTTATTTTTTTTTTCAAATATGAGGTAGCACATATTCAATTGTAGCAACCATTTCTGAATACAACATTGAAAATTTTTAGAATATCTCAGTTATGAACTAAGTTATGTACGTTCGAAGAGAGTAACGAGGTCAAACTTTTACTTTCGACGATGGGAAGTACTGGCACAATGTGATTAGCGATTGCAACAAAGATACAAGATCTAGATAAGCGTACAATGAGATGAGTCGACACTCCTTTATTCTCGCCTCTAAAAGAATCGTGCACACAGTCTGCGGACTGATCGGGCGCGGGTCCCAGGTGCATTGCATGAGAAGAATGCTTGATATAATGATATGTTAATGATGCGGATTAGTGCTAATGCGACTTAAAAAAATACCAGTTTCCTGTTGCGACTAAAGTTATAATTGCAAAGTAAGTGACTCTAATCAAGGCCTACAGCTATAACAGTGAATGAAATTCAATATTTGTCCTATTAGGCTTTGAAAAATACGGCCTTGTTCATGATTTCCACGCATTCGCCGCGAGGTGGCAGAGCGAAATCTGTGCACGCTAAAAGCGCTAGCTGTCTCACCCGATTGCATCTAGTATCTTCGCTGCAACACACCTGTAGAACTTGTAAAACTGTACACTTGTGATTAAATTCAGTTTGAAGAATCATTTATGTACATTTTCAACCGGTTTTAAAGTCCGATACCAGTGACAGTTGATTTCATTAACGGGAAGTAAAGTAGATCTTGAGATGGCAAGATGGGGATCTGTACGATCGTCAGTGTTTACGTGCCTTTTTACACTTCTTTTACCCAGGGGTGACGCTTTGTATTTAGACGTACTCAGAAGCAGGAGAAATAGCGGGGGAAAAAAACGTAAACAACCGTACACGACAAGACAGGGTTTGATTAACCGATAAATCTGCATTAAAAAATCCCGCAGAGTACGGTACCATGTCACAACAGCTAAGGCCCTTGACTGACGAGCTGTAAAAAACGCAGCAGTAATTACTGCGCAATCTGGAGACACACTGTGCCAAATGAGTGCGGTCGCACGAGCGACACGCAGTAATTTCAGTCCTGGCGTAGCAGATGTGTGTCGCTCACATTCTGCTACGCCGCGACACATCAGCGCATTGGTGAAGCACAGAATTCAATGGGCGCGGACACACGAACTGCATTTACTGCCGGTGTAGCAGGCCAGATTATACCCCCGCCAGACTATACCCCCCGGGGTTAAACTGGCCTATTCTGGGCTAGGCCAGTTTATACCCCGGGGTTTACTTTGGGCTAGGCCAGACTATACCCCCCCCCCCCAGTCGGGATTATACCCCCTACTTTTTTTTAAAAACAAGTCAAGACCGCAGTTTATTTCAACTTTAGTTTGAATTGTCCATTATCACTGTCATCAGATATCATATTGAAGCATACATTTTTGACTCTTGTAAATTATGATAAATTTAAAAGGAAATAAACATGCTTAAAAAGCATTGATATACAAAAGGATTGAAAATCCCTTGAAACTGATATAATTAAACTTTAACACTAACTTTACTTGTGTCCGTTGGTATTATTATTGTTTTGGTTTTTTTTATAATTAGTTGTCCATGAGTTAAACATGTATTGTAATCTTTTTGTTTGGCACCACTAACATATACTTAGTGGCAAGGTATGAACTAATTATAAGACTCATAAGTGTAAAATTCTGAATCTTATTTTAATTTTTGAAAATCAGAAATGTGCTTGATCTGTCGGAACAATTAGATCTACATACAAAGTTACACTGATGCAGAGAGAAAGACCAGGAAAGAATACATAGAGAAAAAAACAACAACAACATTTTAACAACTGAACTGGCAGATGGTGCAATTCCATCATCCAGCAGACATTAAATACTTCACACAAAACTAAATGAGCAATGTTCTTACTTGTTGGTAATGTTGTGTGAGCAATGTGCGTGTGTGCTGTAGGCATTAAAGACTTGTAGGTCTTAGATATTGTATTTGCTGTTGTACTGTTACTGCTGCTGTGACAACAAATTTCCTGGAAACAGGATAATAAAGTCATATCTTATCTTATCTTATCTTATCTTATCTTATCTTATCTTATCTTATCTTATCTTATCTTATCTTATCTTATTTTATCTTATACATACTAAACTTGTTTCACATAATGAATTTAACCTGTCCAGATCCACTTGAAACGTTACAGAAAGCTAACCAGTAATATACAATAATAACAATAAGAACATCAAATCATCTTATTTACTCGAAGAAAATAAAGAGAATATAATCAATATCAGAATCACCATCATCTTGGAATAATACAAAGATAATAGGGAATATAAAAATGACCTACACATCATTCTAGAATCTGTAAGCAGCAATAATATATGTGTGTATATACCAAGTACATGTAAAAAAAAATGTGTTAAATCTTTTCAACTATTCAAGTAGAACTGGACTGAAAGCTTTAGCGAAGTAGCTTTGATAGTCATGTAAAATGACAGATTAAATACACTGAGACAACAGTGCCTTGCAGAAAGTAATTACAGTATGTTATGGCAAAAATTCGATGGATCATGTTGCATGAACATGTCTTGTTAGTAAATTCTTTGATAGCGTATTTGTAGAAATGTATACATTGTATGTAGCTCATGGTTTAAGGCACTGGATTAGTTTCACTCACGTTCGTTGGCATGTTGTAGTTGTTTTTGTAGTTGGTTGCCATTGAGTAAAATTTGCACGGTACTGTTTGTTTGGCACTGACATACACTTAGTCCCAATTGTCAGGGTTTAAGTAATATAAATGCCGTGCTGGGTCACGACTTGTAAGGAGTTGATTTTTCACGGTCTCGTTGATTATAACCAGCGTAATTTGTCCTTGAACTGTCCTCGTGAACAGTTTGTTTTTGAAACATTTTTTCTTAGAGATGGAAAGAAAGTGGGGCGAGATAGAATAAATGGATAAGTTAGGAGTGACAGTGCAATTCTCGACCCCGTGATTTTGATGAACACTTAGAAGGGAAGAGAAGGGGTGAATAAGGATAGATAGTTTAAGACGCTTAGTCGCGTTCAGAAATTCGTACATAAAATGTAGAAAGCACGAGGGTTTAAAGATTTCAGTAATTGTTTTGACATTTTAATTTGACCTTGTCTGTTTTTAGTACAAGGCCGTGACCAACTCCCACGTAGAATATATTAATACTGCGAGATGAGCTCGCATGGACGCACCAATCAAATCTAGGGATTTGGACGGTAATTTGCAGGTGGCTGCACAGTATAAAAGCGTAGCCATACCTATGTCCATTACTCCATACAGAAAATTCCAATCTGTGCAGGCGTCGGCACGATTCTGCCTGAAGAATCATAAGACTGTTGATTCATGTCTAGTCCACTATAGACATTGAGATGAAGCCATATGCTTGAATGAGATATGCCCACTGCTATTGTCTACTGTTCCCTGGTTTTTCTAATACCAGGGACCAAGTGTAAGTGTTTGTCCTTTGATGATTCAACAATGAACGAGGAACTGAACATAATTTATCCAGTAGGACAGGATTGCCGCATATGCTAGGAGTGCTACCCAAGAATGCAAGACAAAGATTTATATTGACTTGCCACTAGTATGAATGTTTGGCATACACATCTGTGAATTGGGATTGATTTGTCTGGATGAGGCTGGGGATTGCCAGCCCATCCTAGAGTAGATCCAATAGACTTAACTACGTCATTTTATATTGACGAGCTTGCTCCATTATAAGCGGTAGGCACAAATAGCTGAGATGACATCGTCGCCAGAGACATTAGTATATTGCTTGATAGATAGTAGGCAGACTATATCTGAGAGATATATAACTAGTACTTAAATTGTTAGTGAGTCAGAATGATCATAACCTTATAGGAATCTAGAGAAGACTTCTAGTGACATATTATTGAATTTTCATTTGATGCTGCTGATGTTGTCTTTTAGTATGTAATAGATCTAGACAAAATTGTTAGGAAATTTAATGTAATTAAATTTGTGGCCCTGCAGGTCTGTTTATGAAACTTATTCAGATTGTTCTTAGTGTGTGGCATGGTACGAAAGAGTAAATAGTAAATACCTCTCGATTTAAAATGCAGTCATAATTCCATCATTGAGAAGACCCTCTTCATAACAGCTAGAGGGCACTACCACCCAGTACCAGATTTGTAACACCAATGAATGAAATAATTAACGGACTCATAAAAATGAAGTCATTTTAAATAATTTTTTTGTGTACACAGTTGTTAAATCCCTTGGCAAGGGACGTGTTAAGCTGAAGAAAGTAAAGACGGACAAGGTCTTTTTTTTATTGTTATTATTTCACTCGCGAGTGACATACCCTTATTCACTATAACACATAGGTTCAATCTTTCAAAAGCCTTGCAAACTAATCCAGTGTCTTAAACCGTAATGTGCATGAAATGTATATCTTTCTACAAATAACCTATCAAAGAATGATACTCACTAAAGCGGCCCACACACGCTCAAACTTTTTCATCAATAGTATTGACGTCAAACTTTTTGACAGTTTTGACGGTTGCCATACACGCTCAATATTATTGTGCAATATTCAGTCTGTGAACGGCAATGGACGGAGCAACAGCGCTGGCTCTTTTCTTGTAGTATTCACGGTATTTGATTAGAAGAGTCTCATATGCACTGTCTTTCTTCTGCCTGTCACTGTACTCCTTGCTTTTAATTTTCCAAAGCGCAGGCAAACTCTTATAGACATCTATGAGCTCAAGAAGAAATTTCTTTTCTTCTTTAGACGGCGCCATGATAGATCTCTTCTCTTCTGAAAATCAAAAAGTGAATTTGACGCAAAATATTGAAGAGTGCCCACACACGCTCAATAGTTTGACGGTTTGCGCAAAAAATATCAACTGAAACAGATCCATCAATATATTGACGTCAATACTTTTGAGGCCATCAATACCGCCCCTACACGATCAAAAAAGCGTCCAAAATTTTGACGTCAATACTATTGATGAAAAAGTTTGAGCGTGTGTGGGCCGCTTAACAAGAAATACTGTTAATGTAACACGATCCATTGAATTTTGCCTCAACATGCTATAGATCTAATTACCTTTTACAACGCACTACTTTTGTCTCAGTGGACTAACTCTGTCGGCTTACACAACTGTCAGGGCTATTTCACTAAAGCTTTCTGTCCAGTTTTACTTGAATATTTGAGAAGATTTAACACGTTTTTTATATATAGTTGATACACATACATTGCTGCTTATAAATTCTAGAATGATTTGTAGGCCTACGCTGCCATTTTTACACTCCCTCTCATATCTTTGCAATTTCCAAGATGATGATGATGATTCTGGTATTGATATTTCTCTACATTTTCAAGAGTAAATAACATGATTTCGTGTTCTTATTGTCATCATTGTTACTGGTTAGCATTCTGTAACGTTTCAAGTGGATCTGGACAGGTGGAGTTCATCAGTCGCAAACATTTAGGGCCTATTTAGTTTTATGTCTGCTGGATGATGGAATTGCACTATCTGTCAGTTGGATTATCATTATGTTTTTTTTTTTTTTCTGTGTGTTGTTTTCTGGCCTTTTCTCTCTACATCATTGTAACAAAAATTACAATGCATGTTTTACTCATGGCCAACCAACTATCAAAATAATAATAATAATAATAATAATATCATCAACACACACGAGTGAAATTAATGCGGAAGTCTAATCATGTCAGTTTGAATGGATACTCAACTCTTTTGTATATCAATGCATTTTAATGCATGTTTGTTCCTTCTAAAATGTATCATGATTTACAGGAGTCGAGAATGTATGTATGTACACCAAAGTAAACTAAGGCTGAAATAAACTGTTATTATTATTTTCTCTAAATTGCATTATGACTTGCTGGTGTCAAGAATGTGTTCATGTTTGTATTAATATGATATCTGATGACAGTGATGAAAAACAGACTGAAATAAACTGTGGTTTTGACTTGCTTTTTAAAAAAAAGTAGGGGGTATAATCTGGACTGGGGGGGTATAGTCTGGCCTAGCCCAAAGTAACCCCGGGGTATAAACTGGCCTAGCCCAGAATATACCCCGGGGTATATTCTGGGGGTATATTCTGCGCTAAGCCAGTTTAACCCCGGGTATAGTCTGGGCGGGGGGTATATTTTGGCCTGTTACACCGGCGCATTTCTACAACAACTATGTTTTTTCTCTCGCGCCTCACTCCCCACGACAATATTTCCAGCGTGATCATGTCGTCTTATCACAAAGCAGAGAATTTGATTTTGGAAATAAAGAAAAGAAACATCTGTTGGGACAGCACAAGTGAAGAATATAAAAATAAAATGTTTAAAAAATGATGCTTGGATCGATGTATGCAGTAATCTGTGAGGAACTTTGGGATGAACCAAAAATCTTCTTTGTCCCTTTCTTTTTTTTTAAAGATTCTTCTCATGACTATAACAAAAGCCACCCTGACTCTCCGATCGTCCATGTTGAAATGAGCTGCGTAGCGTTAAATATCGCCCGTGTGGACGGCACACAAAGTAAGCGGCACTCACTGTGCAGTAATTACTGCTGAGTTCTTTACAGCTCGTCTGTCCAGGGCCTAACATTTGCAGAAACGTCACTCGGTAGGGGTTAGAAAACTTTTTTTTTTTTACACTTTAAAACCACTGACGCCAAGAACTCATTTATGGTCCGAGGTCACTTTGTTACCGTTTTATGCCCACCTCTCGAAACATGGTCCAGCGACGTCTGCCCCACTTTCTCAGGGCCACTCACGTTTATGACGATACAATCGTCAGCTAAAAATAGCAACCTCAGCACTGTCAATAAAAACCACTATACGTACCTAAACAGTAACAGAGATACCCACGTTTCCGTGACTGAAATCTCGTAAGATAGGGTAGATGATGACAAAACTGGTGTGGAAACTAAAATACGTGTATCAACCATCTATCTGCCATTGCTATTGCGGGCTAACGTGCAGATAGATAAATAGACAGACAGACAGACAGATAGACAGACAGACAGACAGACAGGCAGGCAGGCAGGCAGATAGATAGATAGATAGATAGATAGATAGATAGATAGATAGATAGATAGATAGATAGATAGATAGATAGATAGATAGATAGATAGATAGATAGATAGATCTTGCAATGGTGTGTATAAAAGCACATTCTCGACGGAGACATAACTGAACAATTGCAAAAGCCCCAACATCACAGGCAAGCCCGTCGTCGCATTGAGATGATCAAAGGACTGAGAGTTCAGTACGGATTACATGGATAATCGTGGGGAGGCAGACGTGTGGGTGTGTCCAACACTGGACAAACCATGGAACACCTGGGCTGGGATTGCTGAGTACAGGTGGAGGGCTGGGCATGCTGCGACGCATATAATGGTGGGCCTGTGAGTGGGCCTGTCCTCGGTATAGCTCCTTTCCCAGGTACAAGTATAATTTGTATTTATTGCCTTCCCTTCAGGAGATGGGAAGTTTGGAATTTTTGCCAGCACTCGCCACTTTTAGTTCATCAAAGATTATACTTCACATCGGATGCAATGAAGAAATTCTCACAGCAGACATGAACAGGGCTCCCTCAAAAAAAAAAAAAAAAAGAACTCAACCCATTAATTTGCACAGACAAAAGTACACAATGTCAGAGATGATTCAGGGTAAGTCTAATGTAGTTGTTTCCGCCTGATTCATTGGTGATTTTATATGCCGCTTGGCTGGGCTGAGAGAAGTATGGAGAAATTGTTGAGCCCATTTTACACTTTCCCTCTCTCGGCACTGCTGATTTTCTCCAAAGGAAAGGCGTCGTCAGTGCTTTTGGAAATCAGCAAATCTGCAAGGACTGCCAGAAGATAGTTTGGTTTACCCCTCCTATCAACTGCCTTAGGGGCCCTCCCTCTGGATTTTTATGTCGGGGTTTACTCTACTGGCCTTTCACACTCCCGTGTGTTTCTCCAAGGCAGTAGAGACAGACGCAGGTTGTACCACCTGTCCTGACACCTATCCTATTGAAAAAAATTTAAATCTCTATGATATTTCTGACCATGCAGGCAAGTGCCGAAGTTGTGGTGATTTAGTGACAGAAAGGAAGAGTGGGTTAGACATACAGCGCATGTGGGTTAAACACACGGCGCATTTGACTGTGTATTTATCAAAAAGTCATCTCACTCTTCAGGGTATGTTTGTCCCACATCAGAATAGCTCGGCTCATCCTCCGGGACATTTAGCTTTATTCTACCGCTAGATCAACATGTGGCAAGAAATTTCCTGTCATGTAATATTTTACACCAGTGGAAAAAATAGATAAATTGTGTATCTGATCCAGTCACAATAGTGTGATTGACGTTTTATCAGCGACGGGAACAG
This sequence comes from Onchidella celtica, assembly GCA_963931925.1. NCBI lineage: Eukaryota > Metazoa > Mollusca > Gastropoda > Systellommatophora > Onchidiidae > Onchidella > Onchidella celtica. The sequence continues at coordinate 10,117,677 of OZ007576.1, read as the reverse complement.
GAGAATGCATCTTTGGAGAAAGGAATGGGGGAGCATCTCCGAGCTCAGTATTTGTGATCAGATCTCTCTATCTATCTATCTATCTATCTATCTATCTATCTATCTATCTTTCTTTGTTTCTTTCTGTCTGCCGCTGTAACATTACAGTACCTGTAAACTAGGAGAAGTAACTCGCATAAACCAATCTTTAACGACTTATCCAAAAATTGTTTCCCTTATCAAGCAACATGTAACGTCATTAAAATGTATTGAAGCAGTCGAACCTTCAAGTGGCGATAGCTGATGTATACTTACTTCTTGCTCACACAAGCTTCAAGAAATTAGCAATATCAAAAAAAAAGGTCACGCCAGAAAACTTAATATTACAGGATATTTATTTGTATATCTTTCCGTAACAGCTATTCAAGTATTCAATGTTCAAACGCCGTGCAGGCAGACCTAGGTAATGCACACCATCTTTGTGAACACAACAGGTCAAATCAGAGCTACGTCATCGACTAAAATAAGGCCCGTCACGCAGAGAGTCGAGTCTGTTTTGTCTCTGTTTTGTGGACTATGGAGTCAGACGGGACTTGGCGCATTAGTGAGACTGAATCAATTCTGTCTGGCTCGTTCATTCAAATTAATTTCAAATCTGAGTCAAAACTGATGTAAAACAGACATGGCTCAATACATTACTGGCCTTAACAAATAACAAATGGGTGACATTTACTATTGACCTGATGGTGACCGTCCCGGTCATGTCACTATATAATAAACATATAATAATTCATGACAACACGCACAGTGAAGAGGTCGCCAAATATTTTGGATGAATTTAATGTGCAAGTTATGGTTTACACCATTATGTCAGTTAAGTATACATTTGCAATGAAAGAATGGCCTCAAGAACATCCATGCCCGCTTGTGGTCATTTGTGACACGTGAAAACATCTATGACTGCAAAAGTAACCAAAAAGTATGAGAAATGAATTATTTGTTTTTCATGTCATGAACACACTATTCAGACCTGTCTGTAAAATGTCAATCGTGGAAACTTTGAGAATATCACATCAACTTATATCATGGTGTTGAGGAAATGTGACACGCGATGGACTTGACATGCAAACATGGCAAAGAATTCGGAACTACAAATGAGTCTTTAAATAGGAAACAAGATCATTCACAGCTCTTTTGCCTACATCAAAAGGAATCGGGCCGTCAAAAAAGAAAATCATGCCATGGAAACCCTCTGTATAATGCGCCAGATGGACAGGTATCCCAGCTTTCACTAGACGCTGGTAATACATGATCCCATCATCCCTCAGTACGTCATAACCGGCAGTCAAAATGTAGGTCAAGGGTAAACCTCGGAAATCTTCTTCATCCGCCATCAGAGGAGCAAAGAACGGGTCTAGCAATGTCTCTTCGTATTTCTCAAACAACTTCTCATCCCCGAAATCATGTGGTTTGCTCATCTTTTTCAGACTGTCTGTGCGAATGTGCTCTTTCATGTACCATTCAGGTGATACGTAAGAGTAATACTTGGATTTTTTAGCCGCCGGTGAAGTGTGGCGATTGGCCAAAAAATCCGTCATGTGGTCATAGGAAATGTTACCGTAGTTCATCCAATAAGACAACATGGACACATCATTGAGCATGCCCGGAATGTACTTCCGGTTTTCTATATAAGATGGCGTCTGCAAGTCGAGCAGTTGTAGACAAGGGTAAATGGGTATCTGCAGAAAAAATGAGAGAAAATAGAAAAAAAAAAGGTTGCCATTTAAACAAAATTCATAAATCTTCCGTGCGTTAGACGGTGCAATAAGAAGATAAAGCTACCCATTATCTAAATCGTTTTGACAAATTAGTCCCAGGTGTACAAAAAGAAGTGGTTTCTATGAAATGTCAGTAATCCACAGCTTGAGGAATGGACGGTGCATTATCGACAGAAAACCCTGTTAGATTCAATATAAATCTCGCTTCTTCATTTTTCTCTCTTCCTCCTCTTTCTCCATTGTCTCTCTTTTTTTTCTTTTTTTTTTATCTCTTTCCCTACCTCGAGCTAGGAGAAGTAGCCACGGGTTCTTTAACTTTCCACACGATTTTGTGTCATGGGCTAAACGTTGGCATGGTTATCTATTTGTTTGTTTTTCATTCTAGAGAAATATGTAACTTTACAAATTCTGATGACAATTTACACAGCCTAGCCTTCTTTCAGTCACAGATAGCAGTACATGCTTTTAAAAGTCTATTATTGTAATGATCTCTTCCAAACACACGTCTGACCCTATACTAAATACTGGTTATCCTCTTCTTCCACTTCAAATGTACAACAAACCCCGACCTGAATTTTGATCTTTCTCTTGAGTTTCATGGCTACAGCAGCAGTTAAATGACCGCCCGCACTGTCTCCAGATATGGAAATTTTGTTATCAATGCGGAGTTCTTGTGCATACTCAATGACGTGCTCTGTCACTTTCAGGCAGTCGTTGAACGGGATGGGATGGGCATGTTCTGGAGATTGCCGGTACTTGCACAGAACACACCAGGATAATAAGGGTTTATTTGGCTTTCTATAAGATTGGGGACCATCTGTATTGTACCTACGCTCTATTTTGGCAATGTTTTACTCCACTCCCTACACTTACGTACGCATTTCTTACGCATGGTCTCCCCCCTCCCCCCCCCCGCCCCTTAATCACACATATACACACCATCCCCATACCAACGTGAGGCCATTAGAATTGGTGGGGGGGGGGGGGGGGGATGTCGATAACAAGGCCTAGATGTTCTAAGATTTTAGGGACTATAAATTATGATTGATTCGTTATGAACATAATTTTTCAATATTCCGACAGCTCAATTTGATCGATGAAGGAAAATAAAAGTAAACGTTTTAACTCATTCCCATTACTGAAAAAGTACATTCGCTTCCAAAACACGCCACCCCGCCCCCCCCCTCCCCCCTTTTCTTCTCGTGTTCGCTTTTCATAAGCTGGGGGCACCACCCCTTTCCCAGAGTAGGTTCATATTGTCGCAGCAATACAGCAATGAGAATGAGATAGTACCATAAAGATAAATTTGTGAGTTGACGATGTTTAGGAACAACAGTTGATTTGCCAAGGGCCAGTAACTTTGTATTTAATGGGGGGGGGGGGGGAGGAGATCACTTGTCAAAACAGCCACATGCCAGATTAAATAAGGTGTATATTTTCTCTAATTCTTTGGTTTATCCTAGAATTATCTTTCCTTAGTTTGAGATGGTGAGTTCACCACGTGTATACGATACCTTTGGTAGTAATATACACAACAGAGTGCAAGTGTTGTTTACTATGATTGTCGATTTTCTAAAAGATTAAAATTAGAATGAATCTTACTTGATGCACTCACCCTACAGACACGACCACCATTGGGACTTGTTTGGCCAGCTCACGGGTTGCTGGGTCATACACGTCTGTGGGCAGAGGTAAGAGTACTCATATTAATGGTGGAGGTGGTGGTGGCGGTGGTGGTGTGTATAATGCATTCATGTGGGCATTTAACGCTATCACTGGTATGTTTAGCCACATGTCCACGGTTGGTCCGAAATTTAAGGGGGGAAGGGTGAGAGTGGATTTGGGAAGGGGGCCCGGGGGGGGGGGGGTGTCATGCCTCTGCAATGTCGATCCTTGGTAGTGGTGTCTGTAGTGAAAAGAGGCTTGTGGAGGGGGGAGGGACTATTTCAGTATGCTTGTCTTTTCTAGTTATGGTGACCTGTGCCATTTTTAGAGGAGTGAAGCTGAATGGGTTTTCACTGTGACGAAGATGACGATGATGGTAGCGGTGGTGGTGGTGATGATGTGATGATGATGATGGTGGTAATGGTAGGCCTAATGTTGCTGCTGATGAAGATAAAAGAGCTGTCGGTGTTAATACAATTACTTTAGGCTGGGGCGCACTGAACCAAGTCTATTTTGCTTCTATTTTTCACTGAGTGAGCGGGGTCGCCCCTTCCGCAGCTGTCTCAAGACGGTGAGACAGATTTCTTTCTGTCTCCTCAGTGCGTGGGGTCCCTTTTGAATCCATAGTTCACACCTCACACTAAAACCGAGACAAACCAGACTTGACACAGTGCTCCACCAGCCATAGATGGAAGTACAGGAAACAGTCAAAGATACTGAGGATGGCTACTAACGGCTGTAGAGATGTATTGACGATGACCGAACATTTTGGTGAGTGTGATGAAAGCAATGATGATAACACTGACAAAATTGGGCAAAAAGAAAAGTTGTATGTCTGTATGAGACGTGCTTCTGAGCTGCCGACCAAGCAAGAACTCGCAGTTAAGTAAACATATTCTGTTTAGATTCTATACATTTCCTATTAAGATCTTTTACTGTTCGATTGTTTTATCTGTTCGAGTTCCCTTTTTTTTCTGTTGTTGTTGTTGTTGTTGTTTTTCCCTTGATGAAGGCGCTTGCCGAAATATACGCCATTTTCTGTCTTCTCTTTCAGTTTGCATTGTATCGTTTGGGTATTATTTCTTACCCGAGGCTTTGCTACATATACAACTTTTTCTTTTTGCCCAATTTTGACTTTGCTTATCCCCTTGCTGCGACCCCACAGTTTTCCTGTGGTTTTTATAATATTTTGATCACACTGACGAAAACTTCTTGGAACCTCACCGACGTCCAGCCACGACCAGCCTCCGCCATGAAAATAGACCATCGCTGGCCGGTTTTGCCGGTTCTCCAAACTGACAGGTTCGTACACACGGACATGCACACCAGCGTACTCCGTATCCGTAATCTAATGGATACAAATCATCAGTTTAAGGAACTGGCTTGCAAAATCAGTGTCTTATTCTGCACACAAGGAGGTGCACGAAATTCATACAAACATTTATATCACACCTGTATATTTGTATTGTTTCCATCACACAAGATAAATTTCCAGTTTCATTACCTCTTCGGTCTTCTTCTCCACCCTCATTTCTGTCACCACTTCATCACTCAAGACACATAATTAAATATTACAATAAAATATTCGGTACCTCTTTCAGTCCTCCGTCTCCGCTCTTCTCGTCGCCGTGTCTGTCCGTCTGTTAGTTTGCCTTTCTGCTTGTCTTCTGAGTCTGTCTGTCTGTCTGTCTGTTTGTCTGTCTGTCTGCCTCTCTCTCTCTCTCTCTCTCTCTCTCTCTCTCTCTCTCTCTCTCTCTCTCTCTCTCTCTCTCTGTCTCTCTCTCTCTCTCTCTGAGTGTTTTAAAATTGCTCTCACTCTGTCTCGTCTCTTCAATCAACTGAGAAAATGTTAAATGGTCACTATTTACATTTCACACACAGTTCTATCATATGATGATAAAGCAGTCTAGATTGTTGGCTCTCCATTTCCTACAATGATAAAATTTTTAATGACCCAAACAGAAATATGAACCCAAACGTTCTTTATGCACGCACATACACGTCAGAGGATGTCAAAGAAATGTCATTATATAAAACACAAAATTTCTTCTTTGCCGGATAAACATGGGAGAATTGGAACATGTCGATTCTGAGTAACAAAAAGATAAATTAATACTCAGTAAAGAACTATGCGGGTTTTTGATTTGATTGGTGTCTACCTTTAGCTTTGGATCAGCTCCCAAGCCAAACGGGCTCCCAGTGATGAGCGTTTTCATTACTGTGTTGACCATGCCCCGAGTCCACCATGTAATTCCTCCCGGTACCCCAAGGTCATTTAAAGTCAGAATCTGGAAACAGTATGAAATGTAATTATCAGAAACTGAACTGCGCAAGATCCTGCTGATTTTGTTTAGTCTGTGAAAGGAAAGAACAACAAATGCTGTGCGTTGCCATAAACATAGATAAGTGCAGGAATCTTTTTTTTCTATAATACCTGATTTCGGCAAAATACAATTGCAGTATAATATTAATAAACATGGAAATAAAAGCAATGGATAACCATAGCAGTAGTCAATATCACAATGCCAAACCCTCATCGACGAACGGTGCTTTCTACATTTTAATCCCCAAACACTTTTTACGATTCTATCATTAGACGGGCAGACACAACCATAAATGGGTGGAAGGATAAATGGATGGATGGATTATCCGCTAAACAAGGGTAAGCAAATGAGTTACGCAAACAGAGATCATAATCATCGACGGCTATTTTTCATATTGTTGTATGTGCAGTTTTGCCTTTTCGAGAAAATGAAGATCGAAAGTTGGAAGAGTTGTGTAAAATCAGGGCCAAAACGCATACAACATTACATCGCATTATCTCAAAAAGTTTTTAACCGATTGGAATGACACTTTTACGGTAATAAAATCAGGAGTGAGAGAATCACTTTCGTGACAAAACTTCAAAATCGGCCAAATGTCGCATACAACAATATGGCAAATACCCCCTCGATATTTCCAAATTCAGTTCAGTTGACTAACAATCTTGCCATTTGTCCGTAGGGCAGCGTTCAGGATTCGAGCATGCCAGACTTCCGGCACGCCTTCCGGTACGTCGGTGTCTAAGTACTGGTTGATACTGATGGCCATCACGGCAGCTACAACCGCTATCACACCATACTTCAACCACGACATGGTTAACTGGAACAGAGAATTAAGTTCAGTAAAATGCAACAAAAAGTGAGTGTGTGCGCATCAGAAGAGATTTGAAGGTGTTGTAAATTTGATTTCGAATTTGTTATGGTTGGAATGGTTGCTACCATCGTGGTTATTATAGTTTATTTATTGTTTTTGTTGTTGTTGTTGCTGTTACTGCTGCTGTTGTTGATGTTACTGCTGCTATTACTTTGTATTTTTGTTATAATTTTGTTTGTATTTACATATACTTCTTTAATCCTTTAATCCAGTTACGACTGGAGCAGACACGTCATCGCCACTGTGCAGCGCCGGTCTGAGGTTTTTTCCCTTTGTTTTTTTTTTCTGGGGGGGGGGGGTGTAGGGATTAGGTGCTGTGTTTTCTTTTGCCCGGGCACATGGGCCCTCCGAATTTTTCGTCCTTATCCGAGAACACTAGGTGCTCGATCCTACCTATCATAGAATCAGAGACAGGAAAATAATGAGAAAAATCCCAAAATTCCAACATGCCTGTACCGACCGGGATTTGAACCCGGTACCTTCGGCATGAGAGGCGAGCACCTTGCCTCTAGACCACCGTATCCCTACAAAATACAAAATACAAATACAAAAATACAAATCCCTTGGCAATTAGAAGTCGAGAAGAGCAGGCCTAACAAGGCTGGCTGCCAGGGCAAAAAAAACAACCAACCGAATCCTCCCACCCCCCCCCCTTTTTTTATGGGCTCAAACAAGTATACAAATACAACAGAAACAAGAAAAAGAGAGGTGCAAACGCCAATGGCAGAGATCCTCCGAAAACAAAGACCTCAACACAAGTCTAGCATATTTATAATATCATACTTGCTATCACCAAAGAACTGGACAGTACATGTAGCCTACAGTAACATCGTGAAGTTCTTGCGATCAACTGCCTGCAACTTTCATACATCAACTGAACCAGCTGACGAGTTGGTCCACTGGGTGCATCTTTTTTGTAGTAAATGCGCGGCTCGGCAATTAACAGGCAGAACATAATTATGCCCGACTGAAATTGTGTAATATATCTGTTACCGTACTCCTTCCATGCATAATAGCACTTCTAATCGGAGAAAAAAAGTCAAGCGGACAAAAAAAAAAAAGCGACTCAAGAACGGGACGTTAATTTATTCATTGATTATCAATTAAATCTACAACTCGTCGTTCAGTTAATCAGTGGCGTAGCGTGGGGAGGAGGATACTACAGGGGCGGTTGCCCCGGCCGCAAAATTCTTCATCATCATCATCATCATCATTGCCTTTCTCACCCTGGATCAGGGTATAGGCCACCAACAAACACTTTCCATCCCTCTCTATCATGGGCCAGTCTCTTTACATTATTCCAAGTCTTTCCGCTTCGTTGCACATCATTTTCTCTGGCTCTTCTCCACGTTCCGCGCGGCCTTCCTCTTGATCTCTTGCCCTGGGTTCGGGGCGTAAAATTTCAAAAGAAATTAGAAATTAAACATAAAAAATGGCATGTTCCCCCCCCCCCCCCATACAGAAAATCCTCCAATGTTCGAACGCTCCACAGTTTTTCAACCTGACGGGGCTAATAAACGTTGCCGTGCGCTAATGGTCAACTGCTCAGGGTGCGCAATACTTGCCTTGACCCGGGCGCTGACAATCCACGCTCCGCCTCTGCAGTTAATGTAACCACCAAGGAAAGAGTTCCAAACACCTGGACTACTTTGTTTAAAGCCCTGTCCTTAACCCTACACCCTTTTTTAACCCAGCTCTATCCCTAACCCTCAGGCTATTTCTAACCCTGTCTTTATCCCCAAATCCTAAACCTAATCTTATTCGTTATGGTACCCCTGTAAAGACTTGTAAGAGGTAAATGTGGTCGGTATGTACGGAAGTCTTTCCATTCGTAAGTATTCATTTTGGCTATTACTTTTGTTTAGAGAACAGAAAAACGACACTGAATATCAGAACGTACCTGATGGATCCGGGTGGTCCTAGAAAAGGGATTGCTGCACGTGTTGACGTCCCACACGTATAGTGGTGTGACGTAATCGTCGGTGGTTGCCCTATCTCTACACGTTGTGTCTTATCGCCTTAGCGAGAGACACGTGTCGCTGTGTTTGGAGTGGGAGCCGGAGGGAGGTGTCTATCAACTTAGAAAAATAGCATCTTGGTGTAGAATGAGGATGATCATTGCTTTAACCCCCACCTCTCCCCTTTCCCGTTTTCTTTTCTTTTCCTCCTTGATTTTCAATCAGATATTTTGCATTTGGTATCCGGTAGTTTTGTTGTTGTTACTTGCTCGTTGTTAATGTAGGTCAGCGATTCTCAACGTGGGCGATTTTGATTTCCGGGGATGGGGGGGGGGGGGTGGGAGGGAGGGACAAAACGAAGAAAATGACGACAAAGGGGTGAGAACGACGAAGGGGGTGATGGGGGAGGGACATGAATGAAGGACGATTTGGGGGCAAATACAGGGCAGCCACCGTCTTGGTCAACAGCTCTCGCAGATGAGTTTTATGAACAGAGAAACCTTTTTTTTTTTTTCAATGCATTTGATAAAGAATGCTTTCTGTTTATGACGAATAATCATTGTCATTAATGAGATGTTGAAAAACTTTACATCATAATTTATCTGTAATCTGTCTTGACGTGAAATGCATCTGTTGGGTTTTGGTAGGGATGTAAGGAAGCGGGAGAAAAGGGAGGCGACGGCAGGGCAAATTGGAGCCTCTGGGGGCGGTTGCCTGAAAAAGGTTGAGAACCACTGATGTAGGTCTGAGGATATTTTTTTATTTTTTTGCGGGGGAAAGGGGGAAGGAGGGGAAAGGGGCGGAGCATATTCTAATTTTCTTTAAAATACTAGCAATAAAGGGGCACTGAATGTCCAACCCTGTTCATTCGAAAGACATGCGCCCTAGCCACTTTAATCTTTCAGTTTGGACGCAATGGAAAAGATGCGTGTTCCAGTGCCCTGGCTGATGAGGCACAGCGCTTTTTTCTGGTTTACATACTTATTGTTGGGAATGATAACTGTATCTTTTGTCTTCGTTCCTCGATTGACATGCGGGCCATTTGTTCTACTTGCCATTCTTTATTTCTGGTGTGCATTTTGTGGCGCACTCTGTAATAAGGTTGAGTTCACACACACACAAAAAAAATATTATTGTCTTCGTATTTCTGTGTGTGTCTGAATGACTGACCCGCATGTTCTTTCTTTTGACACATAACAGCGCAGATACTGACTCATCAGAGCTAGTTACCTGTCTGCCATGTGACTTCTTCTTAAAATCGTATATACCGTACAGCCAGTGGCGAGTGGTTGGTGGGTGCTTCTGGTAAGATCTCCATCTGTCCTATCATTCTGCTGTATTATTCTGTCTGTTATCTTGCGTCTTCCTATCACAATATCACCGTTATCGTGTTGACATACTTTCTTCAAACTTAAACTCAAACTCGTGTGTGCAGCCAGAGTGTAACCGCTGTTACTCATAATTATTTCCTCCAAACAGTCCCGCCCCTGAAAAAATTCAAGCGCTTAATTCAACAGATAAGGTCCAAACTCTGAACAGAAGGTGGTAGCCTGTCAGTTACTTGAAACTTCTTCCACTAGCCCAGATAAGATCGAGGGGAGGGGGGCAAGGTGAATAGGACATGGCGTCTACTCACAGTTTCCCTCTTGCAATTCCTCAGTGGTTCGGGCTAGGTGTCCAGCGCTGTTATATAGGTCACTGACGATATCCAAAGATGCTGGAGTGTTCAGTAGTGATATTTATTTGCTCTATCCAGTCTCTCTGGTGATGTCTATCTGGAGTGACAAGATGAGACAGCTCGGGGTTTTCGCGTGTCCCGGTTTCGCAGCGCCACCTAGTGGCGTCCGCGTGAGAGCTATAAACAACGGCATTTATTACAAAGCCGAATAGAGAAAATGCCTAGTTTAGTTCAGTGTTCAGTTCTCACCCTAGACCTTGCTGGAAGTCGCTTACTCTGTAATTAGGCTATAAAGTAATTCATTGTAGGAAACCTCCGGCTATTTTTTTCCCTTTTAAATGTGGCAGCAATGTCGCAGACGTTTCATTAATTTACGGTCTTGCCGAAGCTAGATCTAGTTTATTTTTAGAATAACATGGGACCGAGGCTGGATTTTCCGTTCATGACGTAACTCGCGCGCCCTGTCTCCCAGCAGCAAGTGCAAGTAAGAAAGTTAACAATAACAGGAACTGTGAAGGGTTTTGAAAACATTTTAGGACTTTCCTTTAACAATAACAGACTAATCTCGGATTTTCCTTCTTCTCGTTCTTCCTCCTCTTCTTTTTCTTCTCCAAATCCCCGAAAAATGCCCCCTTCGTCGAGAACCACATCAACCGCTGCATCAGAGACGCAAACAGTACAAACAGTTAGCAGTCGAGTCCCAAGCGCAGTCGGTAGGCTAAAAATAACTTGGCGCGAGGGAGGCGGGGGAAGCCGCACGTACATTAATATCCCCCTATGCCTATGCCATCTCGTTAAAAAAATCTGTTTCTCTCTTTTTTTTTTTCCTTCCTTCACTCGCCCTTTTTAGCTTTGCTTTATAGAAAACTTCGTTATTAATTATTACATACTACATATTTTACAAATATTTTGTTGGTGAAACTGCCCCTGGAAGCGAAACTGATCGCTGCTGTGTCTTATTTACTATGCAAATCCACTTTACGAGGTGCTGGTTCTGCGCGCCGAGAGTGGGCGGTGCCCGTGACAGGATGTTACAAACGGTTTAAGTCTAAGAGGCCAGAAGAAGAGGGTGTCTGATCTTATCAGTCTAGTATCTTTGCGATAAATACACAGAAACAAGACAGGGCCACTGAGACGGATCAACTCGCCAAATTCCATCCGTCACTCTGAGCACGTATCGGTCACGTCAACAATGCGACAATGTTAAAAAACAATAACAACAATGTTCACAACACAACCAAAAATGACCGTTGACCTCTGTGGCTCTATGTTACATACGCGGTTTTCGGACATCTACTGAGAGGAGGAACGGTTCGTCTTGGTATCATGTGTCTCGGTTTACATCGTTTCAAAATAATCTGCCCGTGCTTTTCTTAAATATCTCTAAAACGATTCCACTTAAATGTCTGGGTTTTGTTGGGTTTTTTTGCATGCCTATATAACTACGGTATTTAAAGTAAGTTGTTTAATACAATACAATTCTTTTCATGCATTTCTAACTCAAGAAATAACGCTTTCTTCTTCAAAGCTTTATGTAAAGATCGATAACTGCATAGAATTGCAACCAACTGCTTACAGTAAATAAGGAGTAAACACAACTTTTTTCTGCAACTTATTTGCCTCTGACACCGAGCAACCACTCTTTGACATCATGCTTCTAGTTA